>VWZD01004825.1:1481468-1531942 GCA_013396695.1 Sakesphorus luctuosus
AAAGAAAGAAAGAAAGAAAGAAAGAAAGAAAGAAAGAAAGAAAGAAAGAAAGAAAGAAAGAAAGAAAGAAAAGAAAAGAAAGAAAAGAAAGAAAGAAAGAAAGAAAAGAAAGAAAAGAAAGAAAGAAAGAAAAGTCCGTCCATAAATTCAGCTCTTTGTGTGCCTGTGTGTGAATTAATCACAACCTGATTCAGGTTGCTGTGCCAGCTCTGGCTGCTCATCTACTTGTAGTCCAGGTCAATAGTTCCTCTCCCAGCAGATAATTCCCAAACCATCCGTGTCGGTGTTGATTTGCCAGGGGGGCTCTGTCCCTCCAGGGTTTATTCTGTTTGTTGGAGGGATGGAGAGGCAAACAGCAGGCACTGTCATCTGCCTTGGATGTGAGTAAAGCTATTGATCAAAATATTATAGCCTGGAGGAGGTGATGGAGAGCTGTGCATCCTCCCCTGAGCATCCAGAGGGGCTGGCTGCTGTGCCTGTATGTGGGATAAAGGTGCTGCATTAATGCCTCATGCCCCTCCACCATTCACCAGAAGAAGGGAGGAATCTCCCCAAATCCCTTACTATTAATAAACTGGAGTTTACTGCCCCTTCCTAAGTTGTAGCTAAATTTAAATATCTCATAATGCTTATGGGAGAGCTGCCTTTTAAAAGCTGGCTTTTTTTATTCCCATTGCTACAGCCTCTTGTTTTTAATTCTGAATCAGTGAGGAGCATTAAGTTGCAGAGCAGAGAGGAATTCATAGGGTTCATTTTCACATGGATATAGCAACATGCAGAAATTGTCGCCAGTTAAACTGCATTTGACACGATAGAAGCCAAACACGCTCCAGCATGTTCTTTCCCTGGATTATCAGAGAGGTTCGTAGAATTAAATTGCTTTGAGGGTAGAGGAAAGAAGCTGTGAGAGTCTGCACTCCTTGCAGCTGCATCCCCTCTCCTTACAACCTCTAAAAGGGAAAAACCACCCCAAATTTAGAGTCGTGGTGTGTTTGCCATGGGGGATATGCAGCACTTGGGGTCAGCCTTGCAGCACTCATAGCTGAGCACCTCCAAAAACTGGAGCTGGGTCCGTGTGCCCAGGGGGCCACCAGCATCTCCCTCGGGGGTTGTCCCTTGTTTTAGGGGTTTATCCCACACTGGGACAGGGCTGGGGGCCTGTGTGGAGCAGGAGGAAATGCAGCGGTTCTTGTTGTACACCCATTTCAAAGAGACCTTGTAGATAACCCCATGCTCAGTGAGACAGAGCAAGAAGCGGGAAAAAGAGAAGTCTGCACTCTCAGGTCAGACAGGGAAGGGATGGAGCTGCCCAAATGGAGGTCCCCTGCCCATGTATTGCAAAGCTGGGTTGGGACAATGGTCAGCAGCCTCCCAGCCCTGGCCTTAGGACATGTGGCTGGAGGTATTTAATGTCTAATGGCACTAATAAACACTGGCTGGGATTTAGGAAGGTAACGGTGTTCAAAGGGACTCTCAGTGGGATTTAGGTACCGAAATGGCTTAGGTGCTCCTAAAAATCCCACTAAGCTCTTAAATAGCTGCTGAAAATACACCCTGAAGTGAGGGATCCCAGCTCTCCAACATCTCTGGGTGCATGGCTTGCAGAGATGAAAGGGGGAGATGGTGCCTGCTCCCCAGATTCCCTCCAGGCTTCCAGTAAGTAATCAAACTGAGCTCGTGCTCTGGGCCTGTCAGCCTTTTCCAGGGAAGCAGACGTATTCCTAATTCTTAATTTGCACTAATGGTATTTCCCCTCATGCCACCCTTGGCACAGCTTTTTCCATTTATTCTCACTCCCCTACAGCATCTCCCTTTCTTATGCCTTTTGGCTGAAATGGAGCTGTTGCAAAAAAAAAAAAAAAAAACAAAACCAAACCCAAACAAGCAGGAATATTTGGGATAAGCTGCAAAATCGGCATTGGCTGAATGCAGGGGGAGTGAGAAGGAGACAAAAGCAGTGCCAGGGATAATGATAATTAGGTTAATGTCTTCAACTGAATTTGGAAGCGAAGTAAAGAGGGGAAAGGTTGAGCTGGAAATGAAAGGTGGGACCGGATGGCTGTGGGAATTGCAAGTGGCATTTGGGAGCTTCCCATATGCAGGTTAGTAGTTCTGGCCTGGCTATGGGGCTGCTGGGGAGGGGGAGTCTCCGAAAAAGACCGTCAGGGAGCTGATGTTGGGAGCTTTTGTTGTCCTGGGTGTGGTTTTCCCCTTGCTGGGGCTCCAGGCAGGCACTGGAGTTGCTGTTTCTCATAGGAATAGTCCCTGGAGCGGGAGAGAAGGAGTTTTGCACGGGAGCATGTGCTGTCCCAGCTGTAGGAGCAGAATACAGGCAGGGAATGGGGGAAAAAATTAAATTAAAAATCTGGGAAAAAGAAAAGAGGCCTTTTAAGTGTGCTGGGGCTGGATGGTGGGACTTTGTGAGCTAGCTGCTCCCCTCTCCCAGAATCTCTTCCCATATGTGTTCAGGGCATCACCTCTGCCACACTAGGGATGTGGGAAAGGCTCGCCTGGATGAGGGATCTGGATCAGAGGAAAGAGAAAATAATGCAAACAAGGCCTTTGCACTCTATTTTTTCATGAGGGAAGTGTGTTTGATCAGCAGATCAGCAAGGGGAAGGGAAAAAAAATACTTGTGGAACCACAAATGTCTGGTTTGGGCATTTTCAGGGAGCTTTGTTTAAACAATAACCAGGCAGAGGAAGTGGGGCATGAGCTGTAGAAAGGGCATAGGGAAGCTCCAGGTGCTGGCAGGGACTGGCATTCTCTGAAGCAGCATCACAGGCGGCAGCTTGAGTTGGGGCCTGGAGGCTTTTTATCTTTTCCATCCACAATCCAACATGTGCTTTTTAACCATGCCCCAGTGCAGCTCAATTTCCTCCTTCTTATTCCAACCATCTTTTATTCCAGGCCAGAAGAGAGGCTGGGATGCTGGTGGTAGTGGCTGGGGCAATGCTTCCTTGCCCCCCCAGCTACATGTCAAACCCTTCAGACCTGTTTTTGGGGTAAGATTTAGTCAGGTGGAGTTTATCCAGGTGTCCTTTCGCAGGAACAAGCCGTGTGCCTCCAGTGAGATGTCGTGCACAGTCCCTTACAGATTTTATCTGGCAGCGGATAAAATATTCCTTTCCAATGCTCTTGGCAAACAAATGAGCGAGGCAGAAATACAGATTGTGTTTGCTAATGGTAACAGGCTGCCAAAGAATGTATAAACTGCTATTCATTGGGAGGGAAATTCCATGCTTTCATGTGAGACGCTGGAGCTGCAAAGCCTAGGGCTGCAGCAATTCTGAAATGCTTCTCGCTCCATGTTTTCCTGCAGTTCTTTTTCTGGGGGGAATTAATGCTGCTGGGCTGAGGGCAGGGGTTGAGTCAGTCAAGCCCTGGCTGATGCTGTATATGGATGGTTGGGACTCAGGCTGGGAGCCGGGGTGATTCTCTGTGTTTTCATTTAATGAACAGCTGCTCTGTAAAATATTTTGGCAGTGCTTGCAGAGCTGTCCATTGGCCCGTCTTCCCCTTTGTGGGGTTTGCTTCCTCCATCACCCCTAATCCTGCTGTGGGTGATCCCTGTGCCAAGGGCATGCTGCCAGTGCTGAGGGCTCAGACTTTTTGTTACTTCTATGTCCCGTTATTGCTTCTTTAGATCAGGCATTGCTATTGTTTCCCCCCCAAAAAACCTTGGTTATCTAAAAATGAAGCTTTTAATTCACATTTGCAACAGGTTTGTAGTTCCTCTGGGTTTACCTGTATCTTTCGTCAAATACCTGGTGTCTTCAAAAGCCTGGTAGTAGGTAAAGGAAACTCAGTATTACATTTGGATTTCTCTGTTCCTGCTTCACTCTGTGTTGTACCTTGTGCTGCCACCACACTCCAAACTCATTTTTCCCACATGGCTCTTTTGATCAGTTTTTTCCTTCCTTCCTCTGCTGCACAGGTGGAGCAGAGACCATGAGAAGCGGCTGGAGCAGATGCCGTTTGTCTGGTCCTCAGGTCTAGACAATGAAGATTAAAATATGTCTTAAAATAACTCAGAACCCCAGCCCTCAAAATATGGCTGTTCCCCCGAGGATACTCGTTTCTTCCCTAGAGCACTTTTGTAGAGACACTCCTGCACATAAATCTGTTCATGCTTCTGTTCCAGGGTAGGGAAGGTTTATAACCCACCCTGAAGGTATGAATGGGACCTAGTAGTATTGATTGAGCCCAAGTAATGAGGGCTGCCAAGGAGGTTGGAAAAGAATCTCATCCCAAAAAGATGCAATTCCCAGGGTAAAGCTGGCTGTGGGACAAACCTCATTTTCCTGTACTTCTTCATCTCTTTTAAAGTTAGGGAGGGGTTTTTATGGTGTTGGCTGTATTGCAACTGGGCTTAGGGAAATAAACAGCTCCAGGGAGCTTTATTGGTGGCCCTAAATCTAAAATAAAATTAGTATAAAAATAAAAAAAAAGAAAGAAAAATCCTTTCTCAATTGCAAATCATGTCACAGCAGTTCCCAACTGAAACAACTGTGACAAGCATGACAGATCCCATCCAGTCCTGCCCTATTTATAGCTGTGAAGGCAGAGGAGAGTTTCTTTTGGACAAGTTATCCTAGGAGATGCTGCTTGAGATGCTGGACGGTTGAACTCTGAGGATTTCTCCGGACAGCAGCCAACACCTCCAGCCCTCCTGGGAGTCCAGCCTCCCACCAGGCTGCTTCCAGCCTGTCCAGCTCAGTTATTCCACTAAGAAAAGGAATTCATGACACCTAAACCTTGCAGATGGGCTGAGCTGGTGTTGTTTGTACAGCTTTTCCCCATATTACAAATAGTCACAGGACACCCAATTTCCAGGTGTCTGTTCCCAAAAGTCCCAGTGTGCAGGTCCTACTGTGCATCTCTGTTGCTGTTCAGTTTTGTCCACAGTGCTTAGGGCTGCCAGTGCCTGGAAAAACTGCCTTTGTTGAATTCCCCTGTAGCCCTTCTCTTCTTCCCATGCCAGAGTGGGATCAAATATTTTTGCCGTGCTTTGGAGATAAGGCAGGAGCTGAGCAAACCTGTCGCTATCTCTGCTTTAATTTTTCATTGCAAATAGTGTCAAGCCAATGCCTCTCCACCTAGATCACCTCCTCTTATCAGAGGGATAATAACTGGCTCACTAACCAACATAATTCTTCTATCACCCCCAGCAATCCTTCCAGAGCATTTTGCAAGTGGCTGAAGAACAGAGAAGAATCTCTGGCTGTAGTGTTAATTGGTATAAAATCAAGATGCATTTGACCATGTGCTTTTAAAAAATCATTAAAAAATAAAAATACTGTGTGTGTATAAATACAAGTGACTGTCTTTCTGCTTGTTTCCTCTTGAATGATCCTTCAGTGGCTCCTCCAGATGCAGAGCAAGAAGTGGAGGTGCAGAATCTTGACGAAGTTAGGGATTTCAGGTGTCCAAAGCTTTCGGGGCAGTGCTGCAGGTCTGTGGTTTTTCAAGGGAAATATTTTGTGTTTATAGGCCATTTCTTGCTACAGATGCTCTGGGAATGTTCTGCATCTGCATCACTACAACCCTGCTCCATCCTTCACTCCAGGATGTGCCATGCTGCTACTCTCCAGGCAGACAGATTCCGTGCCTGGGCAGGTTTGACAGCCCAGGGGATGATTTTGTCTCCAAATCTCTATTTTTTTAAACATGTTTTTTGAGCACAGTTTGGTAGCAGTTTCCTTTCCACTTGCTGAGCTGTGGGTGCTGAAAAAGGGGGGGCTGGCTGGGTTACTGAAGAGGTTTGGGTTTCCTTGTTGATCCCTCTCCCTTTTTTCCCCCTCCAGTAAAGGGAAATCAATAGCAGGGAGCAGCCTCAAAACACTCTGCTGCATGATCGGATTCTTGTTCAGGAACAGGCCGGGATTATTGGTTGTCTTTTTAATAGCATTGAATAGGTTGAATTTTAATAGCATTAAATCCAGCCTAGTCATGTTCTTTTAAAAACCCATTTAAAGTTGCCTTTGTAAGGCAAAAGCAGACACCACTTGGGCTGTGTCTTTTTCTTCTCCCTCGCCTGCAGAAATACAACCAGAATTGAGACAGATTTTGAAGGTTGAAACTTCCCAGATTGTTTGCCTCTCAGTTGTCATTTCAGGATGCTTTTGTTTTCCTTCCGATTGCATCTAATATTTGTACTCCTGTGGGGACTGTGGTACGAGGGTGAATCTTGCTTAAAAAAATAAAGGGATTTTTTTCCATCATTTTTGTGGCGTAGCTGGGGGGAAATTGGTGAAAAGAGCAGTTTCCAAATGTGGCTCAACTTGAGAACATGTTGTGCCTGTCCCGATGCTCCTGAGTTATTTGAAACATCGCTGAAAATTTTATATTTAGATATATTGAGCTGTCAGATGGAGACCCTTTCACCCAGCCTGAATTTTACATACTTTGCCTTTTGGTCTTGCAGGCAGCCCTGGGAGAGGGGACTTGGCCAGTGTCCTGTCTAATCACAAAACAGCTGAATTATTAAAAAAACTTCCTGTTTTACTAAAGAAAAAAATAACTTGGAAGAATTTTTTTTTCTTTCTGAGTCTCTGAAATGTTTTGGGTATGCTCAGCAGTGTGTGGGGGGGACAGTGGTGTCTGAATGACCACTTAGTTCTTTAATTTCCCCAGTTTTAAACCTAATCCTGGAGTCCTTTGGGTGCCCCTTCTCACATCTTGGTACCACACACTGGTGCTTGCACCAAGTTTGAGGAATTGCTTTTGCCCAGGGGCTTATTTCATCTCCTCCAAATCCCCCTGTTGCTCTGGGTGTGTTTTTGTTATTACTGGCCTCATTTTTTCAGTGCAACAATATTTTTTTCTGGGAAAATGCCCAGTGCTAGGCACAGCTTGGGAGAGGTCCTATGAGGGCAGTGTAGAAAAGGTGGATGACTTTGGAGCCTTTATGTGAATAAATACAGAAAACATTATCTTTTTTGTCTTCTTCAAGTACCACGTTGAAACCCCATACTGGAATTATTGCTCTTGATCATATTTAGCTTTGAGTTAATAGAATTGCTTCTTGGGTACCTGTCTCCTAGGATCATATATTCCTTATTTTCATTTTCTAGCTCTGGCTATTTGAAAATCCTGGTCTGGGTTATAAAGTAGATGTGGAAGGGATAAGGGTTCCTATTATTTCCTTAGCTTGCTGAGCCTGTGTAGCACACTGGGGGAAATGCAGGAGGCTTTTCTATACTGGCGATGAAAATTTATTTATAAGCTGAGATTTTCATGAGTCTGATTTAAAAAATTGAAGTTTGGAAGGCAAAGAAAGAGAAGAATAATCCAAATTCAATCAGTACTTTGAGATTTGTCATGAAGTCATGAAAACTGGCAGCTGCTGTTGTTGCACATCTTGGTCCAATAATCTCTCCCTTCTTTCCTCTTTACTCCTGTCCCACTTCGCTTCCCTGCTGCCCCTTGTTCATCCCTGGATGATCCCAAGAGGATCAAGGATATCATGTCAGAGCCAGGATTCCTTCTCATGGCAGTGTCACTGGCCACCATCCTGTGCAAGAGTGGCAGGAACTTTGCAGGTCGCCCAGAGAGGCTGTGGCTGGAAGTGTCCAAGGCCAGGTTGGACAGGGCTTAGAGCAACCTGGACTAGGGAAAGGTGTCCCTGCCCATGGCAGGGGGTGCAAGGAAATGAGCTTTAAGGTTCCTTCCTACTCAAGCCATTCCATGATTCTACGATTTTGTGGGGTAGGGGTATATTCATTTCATCACAGCCAGGTATGCTATGATATTTAGTGTGGTGGTAAAATTTTGGTGGAAAAGAAGTGGTTTAAAACCTCCAGGCACTTGATTTTTTTTTGTCCTGCACCTCCCATCAGGGAAAGATAAACTTTGCTGTGAAAAGTTTTAATTAACATAGATTGGAAGTTCAGTAAGTGGTGCATAAATAAAATATTATCTCCCTCGCTGCTTACGTACTTGGAAAGACCTTCAGATTTATTTTATTTATTTTTTAAAAAATTAAAAATAATAGGGAAAAAAATAAGGGTTTTGAAATGGGGCGCTCAGTCCCTCAGCATGATGGGCAGTGGAGCAGGGGCAGGATGGAGAAGCCTGATACGGGCTCAGCTTGTGGATTCACATGCCAAGATAGGTGTTATCCTGTTAAGTCAATATTAGTCCCTAAACATCAGAATTGGGGGAGTTTTCCTGCTGTCAGCCCATCACTTGCCATTAAATCTCTGGGCAGGGAGGAAGCTGCTTGTCCTGCCCTGCTCTGTGGCCCTGCTGCAGTGCAGTTATTTTTATCTATTCTATATTGTTCTCCATGGAATTATTCTGCCCCCAGCCTGTAGAAAAGAGCTGTCACTAAACAAATTTGAGTTTTACCTTGAAGGTTAAACTGGTGCCTTGCAAGTTGTTGAGGAAGGTGGGGAGATGCTGACCCTCCTCCTCTGAAAAGGACTCGTGGGCTCCAGCCCTGATCTGGCAATTTTATAGAGTGTTACTTGAAAAAGGCAAGTATTGCACCGAAATGCTGCATTTAGCCCCTGAATTGGTGGCTCCTCCTGATTATGACGCCAGCTGGGTGCCAGATCCCACAGCACTGGAGAAGGCTGAAGATTTCCCCCCAAATTTGGGAAAGCTTCTTGTAGGCATCTCTGGGAATTTTCCCATAGGATGCAGGTCACAGCTGGGGGATGGGTAATTTTTGGGTGCTCCTCAAAAAGAAAGTGGCTGCATTGGGGTGTTACTTTGGCCAAAAGCGTCTGGTTCTTGGTGGCACCATTGTGGTGGTGCTGGTCCTTTGGACTGCACTAAGCCTCGCCCTGGTATTGGCATATTCTGGGGTATGAAATAAATAAATAATGGCAGCAAGAAGGCTGAGGAAAATGTTGCTTATCCTCTCTTGACCCTCCCCTTTCCAGAGTTCAGTGTGGAAGGACTAGTGTGGAAATACCAATAGGAAAACATACAGAAAATGGCAGAAATTTCAACTGCTGTGCCTGGAGGTTAATTTTTCAGTTGGGGATCAACCCAGCAGTATGTTTAGTCCTGGCTTAGCTGACAAGGAGTGACTCAGTGATCGGAATGCTCCCAGCGATACACTGAGTGGGTAATATTAGATCTCCCATCCCTGGAGGCTTCCCCTCAAGTCCTGGAGTTGTTTCTCTGTTATTATTTATAACCCAGCTCGAAGGGTCACTTAAGTGAGCCTAGCACGACAGGGCAACTCCTGGGTTCCATGTGAGCCTTCCTGGCTCCATCACAATGGAGGGATGCAGGAAGGCAGGAGACCAGCTGTGGTCAAGCATCCCTCCCCGGCATGGAGCAATGGTTTATCTGCAGGTCCCTCTGTTTAACAACCATGGCTGCTGCAGGTTTTTAGAAGCTGTTAGCATGAACCATTAACTCTTCCTTTTAATTATTCAGGTTGTCTCTTTTAAATTTCTTTTTTAAGTGGAGCTAATAGGCTTTGCAGTGGAGGCTTCCAGCCACAGCAGTTCCTCCCTGGAGGAGCCCTGTCTGTGCATCACCAGCTAATCTCTTTTCTTCATTATCCCTTATCTTCCTCCAGCTGATTAATTGCTTTCAATTGATTTACAAATATTCTGTTGATACACGTAGTGGATGGGAGGGGCACAGGGTACGCCCAGGCTCTCAGGGTCATTGATCCCTGCAGCTCCCTCAGGCTTTCCTAACCTGCCTCACAAAGCCCAGCCATCCCAGCCAGGCTTTATTCCCACTTTTTTCCCGTGCAATTCCTGCAAGCAACCAAAAACTGTGCTGTTGCATCATTTGGAATCTGTGCACATGAACAAGCCTCTTGGCTGGTGAGCGGCATGTTTGGGGTGTAAAGAAATGGGGTTTGGGTAAGTTTTGGTTGTGTTGAGGAACATGGCAGGTTGTGCAGGTATCATAAAAAGCTGTTTTCTGTACTGAATTCCCTAACATACATATATATGTATATTGGTGGAGTAGTTAATGAAGAGAGATCATTAAAATTGCTCATTTGAAACTTTCTGGAAGCTAAAGAACAGCTGCTAAAAATAATTTAAAAAGCAAAATAACATCTGGTTATAAAGATAGTGGCCAAATCAGAGTGCGACCTTCAGCCTCATCCAAATCACACGTGGCCTTGAGGGTGCAAAGCAAATTTTAGAAATAGCCGCACATTTATATACAGGGCTAAATCATTAACTTTTCCAGGCAGGCTTCTGATATTCCCTGTTCTCTGCGCGCAGCCCCTTCCCTGGCAGTGCTCCCACGGTCTCTGCTAGGGTGGGCTGAGCTGGGTGGCTCTGGGGACATGGTGGCCCTTGGTGGCCTTGCAGTGACATTCCTGGATGTGCTGTGGGTGAGATAAGGCTTCAACAAAAAATGTTTCCCAGTTTGAAACCCACCACGCAGCTCTGGGGTGTGTTTCTGCCTGATTTATTATTACTTTGCTTTATAGTAATAATAATTATTATTATTTTTCTCCTCTTTCCCCATAAAGTGGCTGGTGGCATAGGCACAACCTTAATGTATAGCAACTTAATTACATGTTGCTAATGAGCAATTTCAGAGCGAGCAGCTTCTTTGGCAGCCCAGCCTGATGCTTTATTGTGTATTTGCAGGAGTCGTGTAATTTTTTGTCATCGTGTATGGTAATATATTCACTGCAGCATGACATGGGATGAGTGAGGTTCAATGAATAATGTAAAACCCAGAATAAGACTGAATCCGTATGAGATGTGCTTTTCCCCCCAGTGTTGGTTTAAAAAAGGAAAATATTGATTCTGGTGGTGTTTAGCAGTTCAAAGCTCTCAGAGGACTCACGCTTTGCTGATTGATGCCCACCCTGTCCCCTCTATGGCCACAAATATCCTGCTGTCAGTGCCATCCCTCACCTCCTTAGCGCAGACAAAGCTGGGAGGGGTGGGATCCAGATGTGACAGCAGCACAGCAGGTTCTGTTGGGGTTCAGGTATCAGATGGAACACCCCTCTCCACAATGCATTATTTTCCCCCCAATTACTGTCTTTGAATGCTAATTTGGATTGATAATTTTTATTTGTTTTCCTTTATAACCAAATTCCTCCTATTTTGATCTGTATCATTTATATTTGCAAACCATTATCTCAGTCTTATTACAGCCTTTTAGCATTTGAGTGAAAATATTGTACAGAACTCAGAAGTTAGGCTTAAAATGTCTGTGATGATAACTATAATTGTTATGATAAAATTAAAAACACAATAGAAATAACTGGGATGAGCTCAGGAAGTTGTACCAAGTGAGACTGCAACCAGCAAAATGATGTTTGCCATTTATTTTTTTGACTCTTTACATAGTAAACAGTTTTTGCAGTGCTATTTTAATGAAGGGGAAAGTTGCTGGGTATGGCCTGGGTAGGGACATAATAAAAAAATTTGGATTTTTCTCTCCATTGAGATTTTAATTAATCACTACATAAACTCAGTGATGCACGTGCAATTTTCAGGAGCTTAAAATACTCCAACAGTGCTAGAGGAGGAGGAGGTGCTAAGTGGTGCCAAGTTCCCGAATGAAAATTACTCTCACCGCCTCTGGTTTTGGAGCCAGATCGATGTTAATTAATCCTTGCCTCACACGTTATGTTCTCCAACCTCACCACCGTCAGAAAAAGCAGATGGAGGTTCCCGAAGCGCCTCTGAAGTTCCCAGCCAAGTGCTCTCCTCAGTGACAATGCCAATTTGTCATGAGTGAAATGTTTGATAAAATTCTGTCATTTGTAAAAGAGGAGTTTTCCTTGAAAAGAAAACCAGGGGGGAAAAAGAAATCAGTTCTGTTTTAAAACATCTCTTCACTCTGTTATCTTTATTTTGCAAAGATGGGGATGAAGAAGAGTGTTTCCATGGGCATGGAGGAGAGGTGTTAGTAAGTTTTCCTGGAATTAAGTGGCACTTTGCTGCAGACTTCATGTGAGGTCTCTGGATTTTTATGTTTCTGGTGGGTTTTGTGGACAACTTGTGCTCCAGGTCAAATGTGGCTCTGCAAGAACCAGGTTCTATCTGAAGGTACATGGATGCATCACTGACCTACTGCAGAGATTATTCTGGCTGGGCTGAGGTTATTCAGCAGTTGCTGCAGGTGTTGGTGCCTCCAGGGCACTGATGTACAGCTCATCCATATGCTCGAGCTGTATTTAATCGGCCACCAGTTACTATTATGTGTTGTAGAGAGGATGGTTCTCTTTGGAGTCACAATGCTGAAGTTGAAGTGATTCTTAATAGAATCACAGAATCATTCTGGTTAGAAAAGACCTCTAAGCTCATCAAGTCCAACCATTCCCCCAGCACTGCCAAGGCCACCACTAAACCATGTCCCCAAGTGCCACATCTACACGTCTGTTAAATCCCTCCAGGGACAGTGACTGCACCACGGCTGGGCAGCCTGTTCCAGGGCTTGACAACTTTTTGACCTCAACTTGACTCGCTGTTGTGAGTCTCTGGTGGTGCCTGCCCTAACCCTAACCCTTGTCATTGGGGATGATGGCTGGGATTTTCAGCCTGATCTTGAAGGAGCTGGGACATTTTTTGGCTGTGACCACCTGTAGCTGGCTTGCTTTAGAGCCATAACCTTGGTGAGACCTCCAAGCCTGGGAAGCTGGAGATGGGACATATGATGCAAGTTTGTCCTCCAGTGGAGGCTGTCCAGTTCAGACCAGCCTGCAGAGACCTTGTGGTCTAGGCCTGGGTGGGAAGGGTCCCTCCTGCCCCTGCAGAGGACTCTTGGTTAGGGAGGGTTGAAGGAGGCCAGTCAGTTTGGAACGAAGGGCCAGGCCACCTGCACTGACACACACCGGCAGCTGGCAGCAGCCAGGATCCATGGGAAGTGACTCCCTGGTCTTGGCTTCCTCCTGGATAAGGGCCAGCAACCAGCGCTGGCCACACAGTAATGGCTTGATCCAGAGTAAGGAGAGGACACCCAGACCCCAACCCCAATCTAACTGCAGCCAAAAGGCCAACCCATGCCCTGACACAGGGACACACTCTGTACCTGGAGTTTGGCAGCACCACATAAACCTGGCCGAGCTATGTGCCATCTTTTACATAACCAGAACCATTTTTCCTCATGCCTTCCAAAGGGATTGTTAATCACATAGGACGGGGCAGGGGAATCCCTGCGTGCAACATCACTGGGTCAAAGAGCAGCAGCACTGCACCATCTCGACACCTGTGGCCGCATGGACGGGTGCCCTGGGTGTGGCTAACGCTGCTGGGCCACCACTAGTTAGCAGAAGTCGGGACACAAGCCCAGCCCAGCATTCTCACATACTCCCCAGGCTTCTCTGCAGGGGAGGAGGCTCCAAGGAGCTGCCCTTGGGGAGCTTGGGGCTTGTGCAATGCCCATGACGTGGAGAACCTCTTCCCTTTTCTTTGGTTTAGGGCATTGCAACTCAGCACCTTCCTGTTGCCGTGGCAGGTCACAGCACACCACGGCACACGGGATCCCTTGGCTGGGATTACGTGCAGAGCGGGATTAAAGCCACAGGTGCTCGCACAGCCGGCAGTGACTCCGACGGGGCGGCGCTCCCGCGGCATCCGGAGCCGAGGTGGGCATGGGCGCGCAGTGACTTGATCCCCGGGGAGGCGAGTTGTGCAAATAGGGAGCGATGGGAGGTGACGCAGAGCTTTCCTGGGATTCCAGGAGCCGAGGTAGGTGATGACAGCGGCTGGGGCGACGGGGCCATCGCACACCTGGCAGAGGTGCCCCAGCCTGTTGCAATGAGGACCAGGGCTTGTTGCACAACAAAACCAGCTCCCTTCCCCTTCCAAAGCCGCTGGTGAGGAAGCAGCGTGGGGCTTGGAGGGTCACAGGGTGGGTGACGACTTGGTTTATTGACCCAGGTGTAAGAGGAGACTGTGGCTGTATCCCTTCCCAGCTGTGGCGTGTCTTCCATGGTTACAGTGTCTCCCACTTCCCAAAACCCACGGACATGGGGTGTGCCTCAGTTTCCCCATGCCTGAGATGCTGCTGCTGTAGGGTGGGCAAGCTGAGGTTTGCAGTGTCTTGTGGAGGCTTTGCATGCCATGAACTGTTGTAAAATGGAATCTAAGGATTTTTATTATCTTGGATTGTGTTTTCTGATCTTTGTGTAAGAATTGCCCTCCTGGGCAGAGCGAGAGTTGTGTGCCAGCAGTGTGCCAGGCCTGCCTGTAATATACCCACGGGCCACTGGCTTTGGGGCAGTGTTGATCTGTAGAGGGATAACAGCAAAGAGACAGGCACAAATTCATAAGTCCAAAGTGCTTCTTCACAGTTCTTCATCTCTGTTGGGTGAATAACTTTTAAAAAGTGGGTCTGATGTGGAGGGCTTGGAAACAGGCAGTGCAGGCAGCGGGTGAAGGCAGGTAACAGTGCAACATGGACCGTAGAGAGCAAAAATATTTCTATTAGGAAAAATTTCTTTACTGAAAGAGTGGTTAAGCACTGGAAGAGACTCCTCAGGGAAGTAGTGGAGCCACCATCCCTGAAGTGTTCAAAAAGCAAGCAGATGTGGCACTTCGAGATATGGTTTAGTTGGCATGGTATTTTGTTGAAGGATGGGCTTGATCTTGGAAGTCTTTTCCAATCTTCGTGATTCTATGACAAAGCCACATGAGTCGGCTAGGTTTCACACAGTTTGGTTGTTACGGTATATTTTTATGTGGCTTTTATTACAAAAAGCGGGTGGTCACTGCTTTCTTGCCTGGTTTTTCTGTGTCCCCCATCCCACCTGCCTGGATAAAATAAATAATATAAGTAACAACTGCATTGTGAGCAATAACATTGCACGCATTTGCCTTGCAAGGTCGAGCCTGGCCCGGGCTGTGCCGGCACCGGGGCCCCCTCGCCGTGTGTTTCCTGCCTCCTGCCTCAGCTTCCCGTCCCTCCCTCCCTCCCTCGCTCCCCTTGCTGCCGGCGCTGGCCGAGTATCGCGATCAGCAGTCGCGACGGTGCCGCTGGGACGCGACGGGCGCTCCGCTCGGTTGGTGGCAGCGGCGGGAGCGATGGATGATTCCAGCTGGGAATCATTTCCGCCGCCGGCCGGCCCCGGGTTCCTGCGCAGCGCGGGGCTCCGGGAGAATCCTCAGCTGCGTCGGGACCCCGTCTCGCACACCTCCAGCTGTGCGGGAGCAAAGCCACTCCTCCGGACCGTGAGATCCAGCCCTGGAAGGGCGGCCGGCGAGGGGTCAAATTCCCGGCGCAGGTAGCGCCGGCGACACTTCCGCGCAGCGCCGTGTCGAGCCGCGGAGGACCCACCCCGGCCGGGGACCCCCATCCGCGGGGACCCTCGAGCCCGGGGACCCCCGCCATGAAGTCGGAGCAGGAGGAGAACAAACCGGGGACGTGCCGCTGCGAGCAAGGCTTCGCTTCGCGCCCGACCCTTTGTTCCCGCGGCCGGCGAGGGGCGGCCGGGGCCGATGCTCAGGGCAGGGCGCTGTGCCCCTGCTCAGCCCACGCAGGTGAGGGGGGGTCCCCGGGGCGTCCTCAGGGCGGGGCCACGGCCCGGCGTGCTCGGCTGCCCCTCGCTTTGTGCTTGGAGCTCGCTGCCTCCGGGTTGAAACAAAGCAGCGCCGAGGAATGCCGGGGCCGCGGGGAGGTGGCGGGGGTTGGCCACGTTGCCCACACGCCCGAGGCAGGCGAGGGGCAGGGGCGGGGGGCTCTGTGTGTGCCCCCGTGGCCGTGGGGAGGGGCGGGGCGGGGGCCTCCCAGTGCCCCGTGGTCCATTTTGTCTCGTGGAGAAGACAGAGTGAGCCGGGAACAGGCAGGGGGCTTCCAACCAGCTCCGGAGGCTGCTGCGGGGGTCGTAGCCCACCAGCCGGTGGTTTTATGTGGTGTGTGCTTCTGGAAGCCTTCACAACCCCAGCCTGGCCCCGAACCTCTGTGGGCCTCGAACCCGGCTGCCCGCCCCTCCGCCGGCGTGCACAGGGTTTTATTTACTTACATTCCCGGTGAGACGCCCGCCAGCGTGTGGCCTGGGAAGTCGAGAAAGCAGGAGTCTGTTTTGTGGAAATCTTTATTTTGGGATGGAGAGTGCCAGGAAGCAGGGGTAGCTTTGCAGGCAGGTGGGCCCTGCACAACCCGCCCCATCCGTGGGAGCTCTGATTGATGGTACTTGGTTGGGACTCATGGCCGGGCATCCTGTCCTGGAGTCATGACCATGGAAGCACCAGGGCCAACCTGTTGTCTAACTCAGGAAATGCTCAGAAATGGTGTTTTGCAAGAATTTGCTCCCACTGGATGGAAGCTTAAACCCAAAATTGCTAAGGAGTGTCTGTACCTGTTGGTTCAGGTGTGACAGCTGACTCGCTTACTTGCAGCATCATGGCAGCAGAAGCAGAGGGTGGTATTAAAAGCTTCTTTAAGAGTAAAAGATAGATGTGTGGAGCCAAAATTGACTTTTTTAGCCCAAGAAGCTCTGCTGAGAGCCCTGCTGCCCACCCAGGAGGGAGCACTGACAGCCAACAGCTCCTCTGAAGCCATAGAGCACCTCAGTGCTGCAGGAGATGCTGTACCCAGGGATGCAGCTCGGATGCACAGCAGCAGGACTGGGCTGAAGTGGTGATGGTCAAATTTCAGGCCCTTGTGCTTATTCCCTCGTCTTTTTAACCTTTTTTTAGGGGGAGGACTAGGTAGCCACTGTAATTCCTGACCACCCAGGGGAGGAGGCATTTCCTCACATGGACAAACCCCATCACTCATTCCAACCCCTTCCAAATCAGCTGCAAGCGGGCAGCAATGAAGTTAATGTAAATTTAAATATTCCCAGAGTAATTGATGAGAACTATCATTCCTGCCAAAATA
The DNA here is from genome assembly GCA_013396695.1 of Sakesphorus luctuosus. Lineage (NCBI taxonomy): Eukaryota > Metazoa > Chordata > Aves > Passeriformes > Thamnophilidae > Sakesphorus > Sakesphorus luctuosus. The sequence continues at coordinate 1,498,245 of VWZD01004825.1, forward strand.
ATTGACTGTTAATTATATTTCAGTTGATAGCATTAAACTTCCATGACACTGCTGGATTCTGCTTCCTTTATGCTTTGACCACTGATTGGTGTTAAAAGACAACACAAATCAGACTTTTTGGAGTTTTTTTAATTGCGATGAACACCTCCTGACAGTGTTTGGGGCTGAAATTTCCACTCTTCTTCCTGCAAATCCCATCTTGGACTCCTCTGGGCAGCAGGTCCACTTTCCATGCAGCAGCAAAGCTTTTTACTGGGCTTGGAACAGGCATTACTTTAAAGACATCCCTTTAAAAGCCTTTTTTTCCATGTAACTCAGCTGATGTGATTGCTGTACACGTATTTCTGCCTTTGGAGGGGGCATATTAAAAATGGATGCAGTACAAATGACAAGGCTCATGTTAGTGAATTACTATCTCAGGTGAAAGCTGCATTTTGTGCTGCCTATGTGAGTTTGCCAGCGAGACGGTGTTTGCTTTGCTGGGTGCAAATCAAGGGCGTGTTTTTATTCATGATAAATATACATGTACATACACCTCTGTCCTGGAACAGGAAACAGAAGGGTCATAACATTATTAGAAGAAATAAGGATTCAAGACTAAGGATGAGTAAAATTTGTATTTTAAAGAGCCTCTCATCACCTGATTGTTAAGTAGCTCCCCAGCTTGGGACTCCCCTCTTGCAAAAGTGCATAAAGCTGGAAAGGGTCTTCTGACAAGGGCCTGGAGTGACAGGACAAGGGGGAATGGCTTCCCACTCCCAGAGGGCAGGGTTAGATGGGATATTGGGAAGAAACTCTTCTCTGGGAGGGTGGTGAGGCCCTGGCACAGGTTGCCCAGAGCAGCNTCTCTTGAAAACTGATTTGGCTTTACCATATATATAATAATAATATATAGCAAATATAACTATATATTGCAAAGCACAATCAATTTTTGTACAGATGTATATGTCTCAAATTATATATATAAAAAAGCAGGAATTTTGCATATATGGCTGATCCCAAGTTCAGTAATTCAGGTTCTCCATAGACTTTGGCTTGCAGTGGATGGCTTGGGGAGAATGGTGCCACATGCTCCTCTCCAGATTGCATCTACAGCTTCCCATAGATCTTGGGATTTTAATCCTTCAGCAGTTTCTACTGGGATTGGGAGCTGAGCACTAAGATGGGAATGAAATTCCCTTGTTGTCTGCTTTGGAGGATGGATGCTTTGGGGTTTTTTCACTATTTTCTGACTGGGAACAGAAGTGAACAGTGTAGTGTTGGGGGACTGCACTGTAGAGTATGTTATAGCAAGGCATTTTGGGGCCCAAGGACCCCTCTGGGATTCCTAGCTGCAGAATTCCCACCCCCCCCCTCCCAAGACTGCTGGTTCTTGGTCTTGGTTCACACCAAAATGCTGCAATTTGCAGGAATCCATCAGAATCGATGGCCTCTGTTCAAGTGCCCTCCCTCATCCTCCTCTACTAGTTACTTTTTTCCTGGGAATAGCCCTCTGTGTCTCCTGGATGAAGTGGCATGTTAGGAAGGGTAGAAAAGAGTTATCAGTGGGGGAAAAAATGAGCAATTTATTACAGNTGTGGAGAGAGTGGAACAAGATGGTCTTTAAGGTCCCTTCCAAACAAAACCATTCTAGGATTCTATTACATTGGTAGCAGCCCTGGGAGGGAGTTAGAAAGAGGAATTTTCCTTTCAAACCTTGGCTACATGGATTGTACTTTCAAATTTTATATATATATATATATATACATANCTAAGATGGGAATGAAATTCCCTTGTTGTCTGCTTTGGAGGATGGATGCTTTGGGGTTTTTTCACTATTTTCTGACTGGGAACAGAAGTGAACAGTGTAGTGTTGGGGGACTGCACTGTAGAGTATGTTATAGCAAGGCATTTTGGGGCCCAAGGACCCCTCTGGGATTCCTAGCTGCAGAATTCCCACCCCCCCCCTCCCAAGACTGCTGGTTCTTGGTCTTGGTTCACACCAAAATGCTGCAATTTGCAGGAATCCATCAGAATCGATGGCCTCTGTTCAAGTGCCCTCCCTCATCCTCCTCTACTAGTTACTTTTTTCCTGGGAATAGCCCTCTGTGTCTCCTGGATGAAGTGGCATGTTAGGAAGGGTAGAAAAGAGTTATCAGTGGGGGAAAAAATGAGCAATTTATTACAGCCAGGGCTGTTTGTGGGTTTACATGGGACTTTGTGTGTTTCAGGAACCCACTGTGGGTGGGCTACACAGTAAATATTCCACCATGTATGAGCCCCTCACATCCTCTCTGGGTTCCCAGAGGCTGGAGGGGACATTTCTGCCATCCCTGGGGAACAGCCTGTTGGCCTTGTGCGCCTCTTGTTCTTGCTTTTTGCATGGATTTCAGGGAAGCGCTTTGAGCTGCACCAAACCCCCTGGCCCAGAGCTTGACTGTTCCTCATTAATGATTTTATTGCTGAATAATTTACAGAATGAAGCCTTGCCAGTTTTCATTCGGGAAGCATTTCAAGTATGTGAAGCAGATTTTATGCCTTCCTGGCGCAGCTGCTGGGAGGGAGGGTGGTGGGGGAGCCGCCTCTCCCTGTCCTGCCACCGGCATCACCTCCCAGCCTCGTTCTGTGAGCAGTGCTGGAAACGGCCAGCACATGTGGGGAGGGACTCAAGCAAGAATACAGGGAAAAATCCCCATATTCTATGCCCAGCTGGTGTTCCCCAGGCTGGCTTCTGCACAGGCGCACTGGGGAAAGGACCCAGCTGCAATAGCTTGAACAGGGGGTGTTTGTTTTTCATTTTTATTTCATTTTTCTGGTAGCTGTGACATGTGGGCTGGGTGGGTCATTTTCTTCTCCCAGTGTCCATGGGCATGATGCAAACCTGAGAGGATGTGGATGTCCCATGCCTGGAAGTGTTCAAGGCCAGGTTGGATGGAGCTTGGAGCAAGCTGGTCTGGTGGAAGGTGTCCGTACCCATGGCAGGACACTGAAACTGGTTGGTCTTGAAGGCCCCTTCCAACCCAAACCATTCCATGATTCCATGAAATCAGTAAGTCTCTTTGAGATGAATAAGGGCTTTTCTCTGCCTGTTTCCAAAGGGGAGGGAAAGCAAACCAAACGCTGGTGGAGGATTGCAGTGGTGCATGCATGGTTCCAGAGTGTTTTGTGGGATGAGGGCAATGGGTTCAAGTGGAAATGGCAGAAAAGTGCTTTATTACACCAAACAGTGGATGTGGCTGCAGGAAGGGAGATGTCTGGAGCTTTCCTCCAGCTCCTGTTGCGGAGGGGATCCGGACTGGGATCTGCCACAATGCTCCTGAAATGCAGCTGCTCAGAGGAATGAGCAGTCACTGCTGTAAATCTGCAAAATTCAGGATTCAGGTCTGCAGGTGGAAGAATCGTCTTTCCTTTTCCTGTCTCAGAGTGGTTTTGTTGGAGTTTGTTGAGTGTGCCCTGTGAGCACATGGGTGGCTGGAGGCAGAGCTGAGGTAATATGGGACTTAGTGGAGCTCAGGAGGCTCTGTTGGATCCTGGCCATATGAGCACCCAGTCAGTGAGTGGTTTATTTGGGAAAATGCTTCCTGGCTTATTCTTATTATTACATATTAACATTTGTTTTTAATTTTTTAATGCAAAAGCAGCACCCAGTGGAGACTTTCCCCTCTCCTGGTGCCTTTCCATTTCATCCCTCATCCTCCTCACCGTCCCCAGAGTAATGCAGGGTTTGGGCTGTGCAAAGCAATTTTACTAGTGGGGAGGAGTCACCACAGCAGTAGTTCCCTTGGTTCGAATTTCCAGCCGGGGCACAGGTCTGTGCGAGGAGCCCTCACTCACTTCCTTGCATTGTGTCTCCTCTTCCTCCAGCGCTGCTGCGGGAGGAGGTGTCCCAGCTGCAGGAGGAGGTCCACCTGCTCCGGCAAATGAAGGAAATGCTTACGAAGGACCTGGAGGAGACGCACGGCAGCAAGTCCCCAGAGGTGCTCTCGGCCACCGAGCTGAAGGTGCAGCTGGTGCAGAAGGAGCAGGAGCTGTCACGTGCCAAGGAGGCTCTCCAGGGTAAGGGCTGTACCTCCCTCTTCTCCTGCACCTCTCCCTGGCACTCTGAACTTTCAGAAAGTTGATTAATGAGGGAAGGAAAAGCCATCCTTTTCATCTGGGCTATGCAGAGTGTGTTCACTATGTGCACATGGCAGGGGGTTTGGTCTCACTGGGAGCCCCTGATTTCCTGCCCTGGCAAGGGGCCGTGTGAAGCTGGGAGGGACCGTGGTGCAGCAGTGGGCTTGGAAATGGGATGTGGGGGCTGTTGGCAGCATTGCAGAGGAATTCCTCCACATCTGTAGAGTAAAGCCAGGGCAGCAGCTGAAATACAGCTGGAGGTGGAGGTGGGTTGGATTTGAGTCCCTTGGACTTGTTAGGAGGGAAGCAGTGAGTTTCCTGGTGATTGCAATTTTCCTACTTCCATATAGAGTTACCTCCAGGTGACGTGCAGGGTCCCCTCTTTCCCTCATGCCTGCATTTGGTTGTTTCTGTGGCAGTTGGAGCCATGCTCTTGCTCCCTTCCTCATCAGCACAGCAAGCCCCAGGACTGGGATATGCAGAGCAAAATGCAACATTGCAGCTTTTCCACCACAGAAATGAGCTGACGATAAATCCATGCAGGATGATTTGTTAGCTGGGGCCGGGGGGATGATCCTGAGCAGGGAAAGCTCTCACGCGTCAAACTTTGGCAGCACCACAGCTCTAAATATCATCTCAAATCCCCAACATACCGAGTATAACTTGCACTTGTCAGCTCGTGTTTGTGGATTATGAGGAGAAGCTGTCAGAAGTTTTCAGGCTCAAAGGCTGAGCAGCACGTGAGGAGCACTGGGGCCACCGCGTCTCCCCCTGTCTGGGATGCCGAGATGCTTGGAGGGGCTGAGTCAGTACTTGGGGAAGGGATTTCAGAAAGTTTTATGTGATCGCTCTCTGATTTACAAAAACATCCCTACATACCAGTAACGGCCAAAATACCTTCAAAATCCTGCCTCCCCTGATGCCACCAGTGCAGCCTCCAGCAGCAGGAAATGCTCTGGGTTTGTGGAACTGTAATTGGAGGTGAAAAGCCTTAATTAGGGAATATTTGCTTTGTAGACAGGGAGGTGGAAGTGCTGATAAGTGCAAAATGCTGAAAAGCAAAGCTATTATAATACTATGTGCAAAAAGAAAAAAGAGTAAGAATCCATCTAAGAAGCTGTGGTGAGATCATACAAGCTTCTGTGAAGCAGAAAAAGTGAATTTGTCGTGCAAATTGCGAGTATGTGAGGAATATAATGTTCTTGGTTTTATTGGGCTTTTATGTGCCGCTATTGGAGCCACTGAGGCTGATTTTTCAGGACCTCTCTGCAGGTGTGGTGACTAGTAAGAGGGAATCTCAGTTGACACTTGGAAAGGCACATAACATGAAGCCTTTTTCAATCGATGCTTCTTCCCTTCTCTGCAATGTTGGGAAGCTTTTGAATCATTTGGAAAGGCTGGCTGGGCTGGATCTGAGCTGGAGGCGCTGAGCAGCAGAACAGGCTTGGCACCACGACTGAGATGGATAATGTGAAAATGGGATCAGCAGTTGGAGAGGAAAAAAAAGTCCTTTTTCCTTTCCATGAAAAATTGTCCTTAAAGAAACTTAGCCAAAAGGAGAGGAAAACCGGCGCCTGGTGACTGGTTCTGCCTGGATAAACGTATCTGCAGATGGACACACTGGGGAAGTGATGGCTTTTTGTTAAGGAACTGCAGGGTAAGGCAGAGCCAGGAGCACAGGGAAACTTGGCTGCACTGTCCTGTAGTTCAGGGATCTGTTCTTCAGACAGAAAGCATCTCCCAAGAGCAGCTCCCTCATTGCAGCCTGCAACCCTGCCTCCTTGCATCTCTGCCTCCCTGCACAGCCCCATGCCTGCAGCATTCTACAGTCTACATTGGGTCCTGCGAAATGTCATTAGCAGATCAATTATATGAAAAGTTGTCATTGCTGCTGGCCCTGAGCATGGAAGTGCAGCGCAGCTGGTTCAGATGGATCTTGGCTCGCCAGGCTGTGCTGTGGAGAGGGTTTGCCAGTGGGGTTTGCTTTGCGGGGCTCCAACACCTTTTAGGAACCTTTATTTTGCATGGCTGCACAGGGTTTTCTTTGTGATGGTCTGGGTGGAGGGTGGGTTCATTGTCCCTCTTTGAAGGTGCACTTCCAGCCATTTCCAGCAGCATTTGGCACAGAGATAGAGCTGATAGGCCTGTGCAGCATCTTCCCTGTACCATGCTGACAAGCCCTTGCTGTGGAGGGAGAGAGCAGGGATCTGGCCCAGCTCAGCATCTGGCTCACTCCAGTTCTGCAGGATTAACTAGACCAATTTCTGTATCCCTGGCAGCATGTGCTTTATGCATTGTTATTCCACTTTCTCCTGGGCTAATTCCAGCTCTTTCACTTTAAACAATTAACATCCAGTTAAAATTCCATAGTGCTACATCCTATCGCCCTCTCCACCTTTGACAGCACTGGGACTCTGAATCGTGCTTCCCAGCATCAATGCAGTCATTATTTCCCCAGCCCTGGCTGGAAACGTATGGATGTGGTCTGGACTTCTTATGTAAAAATCACCAAAGGGAGAAGTTGCAGACAACTTTATTGCTGCTGGTCCTGCAGTGGGCAGGGATGGTGCCCGAGCACCTGGGGGACTCAAGGAGCCTGTTGCTCAGGTGACATCCATGAGCATGTGGGCTAATGTCAAAAAAACCATTTCTGGGAAGGTTTATCCTGTATGCTGGACCTTGCCTGCAGGATTATCACATGGAGAGCAAACCTGGTTTCTGTTTCCTTTTTGAATGCCGAGGTGGAAACCTTGGGCTGCCTTTCCCTGCAGCTCAGGAAGGTGTGAACCAGCTTTATGTCAGCTCCACAAATGGGTTGTAGCCTCCCTCCCAAACATGCAGCTTGGAGCTGTGAGACTCCCAGGAATGGTCTTAGGGCTGGGAAAAACCTCCTGGAGAAGCTCACAGCACCCTCAAATTGCTGCAGTGGTGGGGTGGGTAGCAGAGAAATGGACGGATGGGTGTCCCAGAAGATGAATATCCTGGTGGATGGATATCTCAGAGGATGGATGTTCTGGCAGATGGATGTTCCAGCCATCTCAGAAAAGCCCTTTCCACCATGAGGACATGGAGCTCTGTACAGAAAACCTGTTGTTCACCTTTGAAGACACACCTTGAATTTTCAGAAGTCATTCATCACTTTGTTGGCTGTTGGGGTCAGGTTTGGAAAGCCCTTGACCTTGTAGTAGGGCGTTTCCAGGTAAAGTTCCCACAAGGTGAAATGCCTGTCCTAACTTTTTCCTGAAATCTGACTTTAAACTCTAATTTCCTGCCTGCTCTGTACCTCTTCACCCTCAGGAGTGAGTGCTGGCTCTGCCTGACACCACATAACATTGACATCTTCAGCATCAAGATCTTCCTGATGATGACGGCCATGCCTGGGGAGCCAACACGCCGATTTAATTACAAAGCCAGGAACAGCTCTGAGATCCCTCTGCAGGGCTGACTGATTTTATGGGTTAGTCATGGTGACAATATTGAATTTCATGGCTGGGAGGGAGAAACAGGAGAAATTAAGTAAATCTAAATGGGACAGGATGGGTTTATGCATACCTGTTGTGTGGGGCATCACTGAGGCTTTTGAGTGGTGCTCCCTGAGGATGCCCTTCCCTGCATCAGAAAATCAGTGTATGATTCAGTAAGTCATAAAGAGAGCTGTGATTCTGTTCCTGGCATGAAAATTCACATTGTGTGGGGTGAGAGAAGGACTTGGAAGTGGATGGGGAGTCATGGGAAGCTGTTCTTTGGAGTGTCAGAGGTGGGCTGCATCTACTGCCATCACCCTGATGTGTGCTTGGGCTCTGCCGCCTCACCTTGGTAATGTGAAACTGAGCAGAGGTGATGTTTCTATGGTTCAAACAGTAGTTTTCCATGTAATACCACATTATGAAGGTAATGAAACTAATCATTATCCAAATGTCCTCTAAGGAAAACTCATCTTGATGGTGTGGTCTTCACCACCTCATAGGACCAGGAGCTGGATTTCAGTGATCTGTGTGGGTCCCTTCCAACTCAGGATATTCTATAATTGATACTCCCTTAATTTGATGATACTGATTTCAAAGGGGAGGTGTGGTATTTATAGCAGCCTCTGTCCTGGGAGTAGATGCCTAATTTTAGGGTGCAGGAGCAAAATTCCCAGCTGGAAATTGTTGGATGGTGGGGCCAGACTGGGGCCATGTGGTGGTACCGCCTTCGGTGGTGGCATCACTGGGTGGTTCTAGATGTTCTGATGCCCCAGAGAAGGCCATGCCTCTCCTGTGGAGCAGTCGGATTTTGACTCATCACATAGAGCTGGAAATAAAAGGCACTGGGGGGATGGATTTTTAGTTGTTTTGACCGCAGGAGGAGCCCAGCATAAAGCTGGTCCCGTTAAGTCTCCATGTCTGTCATCCTTTTTCTCAATGGACTGGTGCTCAAGGGATGGATCGTGTGGCATGAGGTGGAAGCTCAAATAACGTAGGGTGACCTTTTGCAGGTGGGGATGGGGAAATGGTCATGACTGCTGAGGGGTTCACTCTGCTGTTCCCAACCCGTTTCTGCCATCTCTAGCTGCCAAGGCTGGGGCTGAGCTGCAGAGTCCAGGGGAGACTGGTGGGTCTCCCCTCTCCTTCTGCCACGTCCTGTAGGTGGGAGGGGAAGATAAATAATGCAAATAAGAGAAGTACTTTCCATTCATGGTCTGGGTTTAGGATTTCTTGTTTCTTGTGTTATGAACAGGTCAGAGGTTTGGTGAGAGCCCACCACACTGATGAAGTAGGGGAGAGTTTATCTGGATACTCGTGGTGGGGTTGGGATATAGAAAGCAGGCACTGGATCATCGGGTAAAAGCAAAAGGCCATTTCACCTCCTTGGATGGCCCAGATAGCCAGTGAGAGTCAGCTTTATTCCTCCTTGGCTGGCCCTGCCATCACATTGTGGATTGCAAAGGCTGGTTTTCTCTGACCGAGTAATTAACTGGGCTTGTTTGCTAAGGAGGAATTAAGCTGCTGCAGCAAGTGGGGTTTGATCCAGGAGCTCCTGGCAGCACTCACAGGTCACTTCTGCCTCACTTTTTATTTTTTTCCTGCTTTTTTCAATTAATTTCCTATTAATTTGGTTTGGAATGAAGTTCTCAAATGGTGAGAAATCTTTAAGCTTAGGAGCTAATCAGTTTTGGAGGAGGGAGAGTAATAAAGTGAAGGAAAAAAGTGTGTTAATTTTAGCAAATCTCTCAAATATGAACTGAAACAAATTGTAAGTTGTCCTGTTGAGTTAACAAAAAAAAATCTGCTCTTGCAATACCCAAACTTTATAATCCTCTTGCAGTACTGATGCATTGGCATAAGTATTGGTAAATATTAGTAAAATGATATATATTCAACCTTGGAAGATAGTTACTCTTCTCCTAATAGTACTTAGGAGCATGTTTATTTTTTTTATTGGTGAGTAATGAAGTGTTTTCTGTAAATCTTTAAAGGCCCTGAATGCTGCCACTAATTAAAGGAGTTTGTATGCTATAGAGGACTCACTATTTAATTAAAATTCATTAGGAGTCTATTGTCACTTCCAGCATTGGAGAGTGGCAAATGTGACTTAAACTTTTATAAGAGCCTCTCATTATCCTTGAGGGAATTAAATATATGTATATATGTGTCTGTGGGGTCCGGATCTCACCTCAGTATGGCTCGGTCAACTTAGCATTAATTTTTCTTTTTCAGCAAGTTTTTAGTTCCGGTGCAGGAACTGGGCAGCAAAAGGTTGCAGTTGAGTACACACAGGCGGCAGAAAAGGGCTTTTTCACTTAAGTGTGGTTGTGATTGTTTTTAGAAGATTTCTGTAGTGATTTCCTAAGCTTGGAAAAATATTAGGGGAAGTCCTGGTGTCAGAAGAGGTTGAGTTGTCCCAGGAGAAGCTACGCTCGCAGAAGCGAGTGAAGAAGCCTCCCAGGAGCTACCTGTTATGGGACAGCGTGAATTTTTGCGGCATTTCCTACCTGGTTTGCTGTTTTTCTATGTTTTGATTTACCTTCAATGCTTAATGGTGGAATAGTAGGTCTGAAGAGTTTCATCTTGGTTTTTAACCAATAAAAATCTGTTGTGCCAAATATCTCCCTCTTCTTCCACTATTTAGCCTGATTTTTTTCCCCATCTTTTTATCCTCTGACCTACAAACTCTCTCCCTTCCTCATGGCTCCATCCTGAGCACTTGCTTTATCCTCAGCACACACTTACAGTAAAAAATAGTAAAAAAGTATATGAAACCTGTGCACAGAAAGACGTTCCTACCTGAGTAAACCTCTCCTCAAGCCAGTGGTTGTGACAAGCTGGGGTGAGATTCAGGTGGTGCACAGAGCTGGGTGAGTGGAGGGGGCTGCTTTTATTTTGAGGGCTATTCCAGTACATTTCAGGGTTGGGTGATCGCTGTTACCAGGTCATTCTGCCTGAGGATGCCTGGTGGCTGCAGTGCAGGTCTAATAACGATGCTTTCCCTACCTGCACACAGGTGGAGATGACTTACTGAGGGTTCCCAGCCAGAGGAGGGTGGGAGCAGAACACCCCTGTGTTGGGAGAAGGCAGAGGCACAAAGCCAAGGAGCATGAAGCAAATTAATTCCCTTTGAAGCACGACATGGGCACAGTTCCCTTGTATTTCTTGTGTATTGTTTTTGTCCCATATGTGCCTCGCCAGGAGAGGCACGTTATGGTGTAGTTTAAGCCTGCAGATAAAGTAAGTGACTCATTACAGGGGCTAGAAAACACAGTGTGGGCTGAAATACCCACCATGGATTTCTGTGATCTTAATGGAAAAAGATCACATATGTGCATGGAGACGGGTCCCACTCATGATGCTGCATCATCTTCTAGTGGCTTTTGTAGTACAGGCAGCTCCTGGGGCTTTGGAGTTGGTTTTTCTGGGGGACTCGAGGGGTTTAGGATATTTTTTTTAATATAGAGGGACAACTTGCAAGACTCAGCTGATTACAGTGAGTGCAGGGAGCATTGGAGGGGTTTCATACCATCCCGCTCCCTTGGGAATGCTTCCTCAGGGTGGAAAAGCATGAGTGTATAATGAAAAGCAGTATTTGTATTCTGATTCCTAAGCTGGCTATTACTTTGTTGGGATGGGGTGTATCTAGAGCAGGTAGCCACAGGACATTTTTGCAGTGCTGCCTGGGACCAAGTTCAAGGCTGGGTAAAGCGTTAATGTACAAAAAGGACTGAAACTCCTTGTTCTACATCAGGTTTCTGTAATTCTCCCTGGATTACCATCACTGTCCCAGTGTCCATGGTCAGCTAGCATCCCTCATTGGTGACTGAGAGAGGGAAAACAGGAAGGTTTTGGGCTGCTGAAACCCCGCATCACATCCCATAGTGCTCCTGCTCTTTCCCTTCATCCCAACCCAGCATCATTGAGCTGGAAGGGACGCTTGGGGAGCTGTGCCCTGAGCTCATGGGACCACTGCCGGAATCCGTCTTGCTGCTAAAAATAAGCAGGCTGTGGTTTATTTATCCTGGAAAGGGAGCAGCAGTTTTTCCTGTGCTGGGCCCTGAGGCTGAGGTAGCAGTTTTGCTCCCAAATCTCCTTGGCCAGAGGGCTAAACTGCCTCTTGGAGAGTGGGTGATGATGAAGAGCCATGGTGGCGATGTGATGGGCATTTCAGGCCTGCAGCGGTTGGGGCGATTGAGGCATCTTCTCCCAGCCTAGCCCCTGGGATCATAATTTCTGTACTTTTTCCTTGAAATATAAAAGATAGAGAAGCAAGGGACTGCTCTGCCTTCTGTGTTCGATCCATCCTCTCTCCCACAGCCATGAAAGCTGACCGCAAGCGCTTGAAGGGGGAGAAAACAGACCTGGTGAGCCAGATGCAGCAGCTGTACGCCACGCTGGAGAGCCGTGAGGAGCAGCTCCGTGACTTCATCCGTAACTACGAGCAGCACAGGAAAGTGAGTGTGGGAGCCCAACACTGCAGTCTTGTGGCATGGGAGGCTGGCAGCGGGTTGAGTGTGAAACATGGTTTGTAATCAGACAAAATCCCAGTAAAGCCTCGGCTGGACTCTTGCTGGGGTTGGGATGAACCACAGCAGGTTAACCCTGTGAGTAGCTCAGTTCATTAGAGCATGGTGCTAATAATGCCAACGTTATGGGTTTGATCTGCACGTGAGCTTAACAGTGGGTCCCTTCCAACTCAGAATATTCTGTGATCCTGTGAAATAATAGAGGGAATCTAGACAGACATGGGAAATCCCATGTAATTTTAACCAGGTGCACAGAGAGCATTGATTTTTGAGGGACTGGCTGCATCCTGGTGCTCCACAAAAAGGAATGCCATCCCTGCCAGCATGGGGCTTGTGACATCCAGAGGCACCACTCGTGGCTGGGTGGTCCCTGAGAAGGTCATTGCAGAGGAGTTTTTAGTAGCACATGGATTTTCCCTTCCTGATGGTTACCCCATGTCCTGGCAGGAGAGTGAAGATGCAGTGAAAGCCCTGGCGAAAGAGAAGGATCTCCTGGAGCGGGAGAAGTGGGAGCTGCGGCGACAAGCCAAGGAAGCAACAGACCATGCCAGTGCCCTCCGCTCCCAGCTCGACCTGAAAGACAACCGCATGAAGGAGCTGGAGGCTGAGCTGGCCATGGTGAGCTGGACAACTGATACAAATCTCAGTGACTGCTGCAGTTGTTGCAGTATTGCAATACTTGGGAGGGGTGGGGAGGGAAATTCCATCACTAAAAAGAAGCTTGGCCTCACCCTGAGTCCTGTGGGCAGCTTTGGGCACCACAATATAAAAAAGACATTAAGCTATTAGAGACTCTCCAAAGGAGGGCCGTGAGGATGGGGAAGTGTTTGGAGGGAAGCCTCATGAGGGACAGCTGGGGTCACTTCATTTGTTCAGCCTGGGGAAGCAGAGGCTGAGGGGAGACCTCTTTGTGGTCTTCAACATCCTCCTGAGGGGCAGTGGAGTGTGGCAGGTACTGATCTCTTCAGCCTCGTGACCACTGACAGGACTTGAGGAAATAGTATGAAACTGAGTCAGGGAGGTTTAGATTGGGTGTCAGAAAAAGGTTTTTCACTCAGAGGGTGGCTGAGCACTAGAACAGGCTCCTCAGGGAAGTAAGTGGTCACAACACTAGGACTATCTTGAGTCAAGAAGTGTTTGGACAACACTCTCCAGCACATGATGGGATTGTTGGGGTGTCCTGCACAGGGCCAGAAGTTGGACTCTGATGGATCCCTTCCAACTTAGCATATTCTGTGATCCTTATCACAGGGAGCAGCACCATTTGGGTATTGTTTGCCCGCAGGAGGGTGAATTTGGTGCAATGTATTGCTACTTGTTCTGCTGCTTCAGGAGATGTTCCTATGGTTTTCCTGTTCCATCACCATCACCTTGGTGTCCGCCCACAGGCCAAGCAATCCCTGGCCACGCTCACCAAGGACGTCCCCAAGCGCCATTCCTTGGCCATGCCAGGCGAGACGGTGCTGAATGGGAACCAGGAATGGGTGATGCAGGCTGATCTCCCACTGACGGCTGCCATCCGGCAGAGCCAGCAGACCCTCTACCACTCGCACCCCCAGCACTCAGCGGATCGGCAAGGTGGGCACCCCCTTAGTCAGGACACAGGCCAGTTCTTATTGCCAAATCCCATTATGGGGAGATAAAAATGGGTAATCCCCCTCCCCCCCTGCCAGTAGTTTTATAGAGGCTTTGCCAGGTTTGCAGGCGTGATTTTAACTCTCTGTGCCCCTCCTGCCTTCCAGCAGTCCGAGTGAGTCCCTGCCATTCCCGGCAGCCGTCCGTCATCTCTGACGCATCCGCGGCTGAGGGCGACCGGTCGTCCACACCAAGCGACATCAACTCCCCCCGTCATCGAACACACTCGCTCTGCAATGTAAGGCTCTGTGTAGTGGGGGGGTTGTTGCCCCAGAGATGGGCTGTGGAGATTCTGTGGGTCCTCTGCTCCCAAAACAGCATTGAGTTTGGGCTGTGTGTCAGCTTTGCTGACCTGGAAAACCGCTTTCCTGGGGTTTTATCCAAGCCCCACCATAATTCAGCTGCCCAAACATGCCACTTTTTAGCATGGAGGGAGTAGGTCTTGGGCTGGGCTGGGGCTGATCCATTGAATTTGTCTCTTTCTGCCACAGGGGGACAGTCCTGGACCAGTACAGAAGAACCTGCACAACCCAATTGTACAGGTAGGGCACAAATCCTCTCAAATCCTGCTCATGAGAACTTCTCCTGTGATAGAAAGTACTTGTGGAGGGCTCAGAAGCACCAATTTTGGATTTTTTAAAAAAGGAATTGAAGTCATCCTGAATTGTGAGTCTTTGAGATTCCCATAATTTGCCCCAAAATCCACGTAATCCCTTAGGCATTTGCTGTGCTCAGGGCCCTTTAGGGTCTTGATTTTTGTAAGGCACAGCCAAAGCAGATTATTCTTCTGTTTTTGACCCTAAACCACTAGGGTATTTTTTCAAGCTGTGGACGGACCTGTTCCTGAAGCCAAATCAGTTGTATTAACAAGGCAAAATACCAGAAAGGAAGGGGCGGGGGTGGGGGAGGGGGGAGTCCAATTTTGCTTCAAATTCCACCACATAAATTTCAGGAATATTATTTTGGTTTGGTCCAGGACCTTAACATTGCTTTGGACCTGGATGCAAATATTTTTGGGGATTTGAATACAAATACTTTTCAGGACCTGGCCTCAAATATTTTTTGCAACCTGGACCCAAATGTTATTGTTTGGTGCTGGGACGATGTGGTCCATCATTGCTCATGTTAGTGGGTGGAAAGGGGTGAAGAAACAGCTGGATATCCAAACCTGTGTCGTCTCCTCCCACAGTCTCTAGAGGACCTGGAAGACCAAAAACGGAAAAAGAAGAAAGAGAAGATGGGCTTTGGCTCCATCTCTAGGGTGTTTGCTCGGGGAAAGCAGCGCAAGTCCCTTGACCCAGGTCTCTTCGATGGGACAGCCCCTGACTACTACATCGAGGAGGATGCGGACTGGTGACCCCCCGTGCTGGGCGGGTGCTGATGTACATACCCCCCACCTGTGGACTTGTTACCTGTTGTCTTGGGAGCGATGCAGCTGTGTCGTAACTTCAGTTTTTCCCCTTTTTTTTCCATGTTTTTTGGGGTTTTTTCCATCCCAGTAACTCCTTTGTTGTCGCTTCAATTTGTCAGTTTGGGTTTTTTGGGGTTTTTGTCTTGGTTGTGGAGGGTTTTTTTTCCTCTTCTTCTTTTGACAAAACTTGAAACTTGAAGGACTGCTGTGTCTCTGTAAATACCAGAAATATTGTGCACTTTGTGCTTGTGACGTCTCTTGTCTGAAACCCGCTATTTTCCGGAGTCCAGCCCGTGGGATATCCTCACCTGGGGATGAAGGACCTGCCCAGCTGAGGGACCTTAGAGGGAAAACATGCAAAAACAACAACAACAACAAAATCTTTATCGCTGTGATGTCTGGCCCATGACCTGGGCTGGTTGTAACGCCTGCCGGTCTGGAAATAAGTGTTTTAACGTTCCTTTTTAGTTGTTTTAATTTATTTGCACAAACCCAGAGGAGCTATTCTAACTAAATTATTGCAGAAGTTTTGGGATTTTTATATTTTTCCATGTCAGTTGGGATGGGGCGGGAGGAGGAAAGGGGTGTTTGTACTGTATTGTCCTGGGAATCTGCTGTTGGGGAGGGCGGGTTGGGGGGTGTTGGAGTCGTGGATCCCCCACCCTGGGCTCCCTCAGTGCCCCAGGAGCACTTAATGCCTTGGAAAACGCAAACCTAAATATGTGCTGGGAAATCAGACAGGGGGAAGCTGGTGGGAGCTTTGTCCGCTGTTTTTCCCTACTTTTGAGGGGCTCACCTTTTGCTTCAAGTAAAATTTAGGGGGTTCCGGCTTGAGCTGGGAGCAGGGGAAAGAGGATATCCTGAGATACCCCACATCCCAAGACGTTTCCCAGACAGGGCTGGCCACCCCACTCCCATTTGGGGTGTGACCGCTGTCAAGGAGCAGGGCTGGGGAAATTGGTACGAATTCCTGCCAGGGAGGTTTTTCTGGCTCTGGGGTGATTTTGAAGCACAGGTGGAACTTGTGCTTCCAAAACTCCCTTGGAAATACCCCAAAACCACCCCTGGCACGGCAGACCCTTCCCCTCTCCACTAACACACGCCATGCTCTGCTTACGCCAAGATAAGTACCTTATGCTTTAATGCTTATGACATAATTTTAGGCTCTTAAAATGTATTAAGATTTATTTAATGAACTATAATAGTGTATTATTTTTCTTAATTGTGATGCGCGCACCCTGGTTGAAAAAAAAGGGGTATTTTGTCTTAAATCAACTGATACCCTTGTGCTGTGTATTCCTGCTCATGGGATGATGCAGAGAGGCCATGAGAAGAGGGTGACAGAGGGACCAGACCCCCAGGCTCTCCTGGAGTGGCAGGACAGGCTTTGCTCCATGGCATTTTTTTCTCTGAAGAGAAGCATTTTTATAATATTTCGTTGTTTTGGGGGCTTTTTTGTTTGTTGTGTTTTTTTTCATTCTCCTTGCATTTTTACAATTTAAACTCTAAACCACCAGAAGAGATGAGCAATCTCCTTGTTACTGAATAGTTTCCTTTGCATTTCAGCTTTTTTGTAAATTCTAAAAATTACTAAGAAGACAATTTATTTAAAAGAGAACTTCACTAAATAGCATATGAATTATGGGTAACATTAGATTTAACTTTTCCCCCTGTGAGGGGAAGAATCCTTGAAGGCATGGATGCAAATATAAAATTATAAAAGATCTAAATAAAGCTTATTTTAAAGTACAGATGAACTCTGCATGGTTTAATTGCTTGGCAGGTGGAGAGCCTGAGCTGGTGTTGCCATTGGGGTGCAGGACTGCCAGCTGAATTCAGGGGCCTCCAAGGGGATGGGGAGATGCAGAAGGCTGGACCAGCTATTCCCAGGACCAGCTGCCAGGCAGGTACTTGCATCCAGATGCAGCAATGCTGGCAGGAGGCTGGGATAGTCTACATCCCTATTAAAATGGGGGTTTCAAGGGTTTAAGGTAGGTAAAGATTTGAGAGTGTGAGTGAACAGCCAGGAGATGTCCCCCCTCAGATACAGGATGACAAAGAAAAGCAGAAGGGATGGAGAAAAAAGAAAATGTGCTCTTTTATTAATGGATAAATTATTGTTACTAATTTACAGATTGATAAATTGTTATAATAATAACTTATATAACTACACATAACTATAGTTTAACAATAACTATAAATAATAATAATAATTATTATTATTGCTGTTATTATTTGAATTACATTGGTCACTTGCAGGGCTGTGCCTGGACTTGCAGAGGAGCCTGACACCATTTTGGAGTTGATGGCTGATTGCAGAAACAAAGACAACCTGCAATGATTTTTTTCTTTTTTGAGCTCATAATGATGGTGCAGATAAAGACATGTACCTTTTCATCTGTATTTTTCAACAGAAACAGCCTTCTGGGTTTACGAGCAGCTTCAGGGCAGGTAAAAGCCACCATAGTCTGTAATGGGGAGAGTTGCAGCAAAATAAAATAGGAAAAACTCAAGCCAGCTGGCTCTCCAGCGGCTGGAATCCAGTGTTAATGGGAATTAAATGTGGCATTAAAGGGTAACTGCTGAGCATGGCAGACATGAGCTGGACACAGACTGAGGTGGGATTTGCTGCGCTTGGAGCAGTTCCTACAAATATCTGGTGTCAACCTTCATGTATGGCGTGAGGTGTGATTGCTCATCCATCCCATCTGTGGTTTTAAAAGCTCTGGGTGCCCTTTGGGAGCTTGGAATGTGGCAGAGCTGTGGGTGTCACACCAGTTCCTGGTAAGGCTTCTGCTGCTCACCAGTTCTGTCCCTGTGCTGTGAGGACCATGCTGGACACTGGGCAGGGGGGCAAGGGTGTCACCTCCTGAGCCAGTGCCATGGCAAGCAAAGGGGACCTCATTCCTCATGTCTGGGAGTGATGTCCTGGGCTGAGGAGGGGTATCGTATTTCCCTGGCAGTGGAGGCTGCAGGAGCCCATCCCTGCTGCATGGCTCCTGCCTCCCTCATTCAGCTGCCTCCCCCTTGGTCAGCCTCATCCCTGCTGCATCCTGCTCACATGTCAGCCTCATCCCCACTGCATCCCGGCTTCATCCCCTCAGTCAGCCTCATCCCCACTGCATCCCGGCTTCATCCCCTCAGTCAGCCTCATCCCTGCCATGTCCCGATTGTGCTGGATGCTGTGCTGCTGCCACCGCGTGAGCAGTCCTGAGTTTCTGTGACCCATGTCTGTTTATTTTAGGTGTGACTTGCCATATTTGTGCACTTTGCACCAAGCACATTGTTGTACAGGCGCTCACAGTGAGGACTTTAGACTGAGAAAGGCAAATATCCCACTGCCATGTCAGGATATGGGATGTTATGTTGAGGGGATGGCTGGGTTACCCTGCAGAGGGGGCACCCCAGGACTCCAGTACCCCTTTACTGGTGTGTGAACCAGCCATGCTGGTCCTGGCACCATCTCTGGGGGATGTTACAACCAAAGCCATGTTTACCTGCCATGCCACAGCTGGGCACTGGTGGGTAACCTGTGACTCAGAAGTTGAGAGGTCACAGCAGGGAAGCAGGGGTGAGTCTGGGAGGTTTCCTGCCTTGGCACTGACTCACCCTATGGCTTTAGCAGGTGATCTCACCATCTCTGGCTGGATTTTTGGTGATAAAGAGCTAAACCAGTATACCATAGATAGCTGAATAAATCATCAGGAGGTTGGTGAGGTTTGAGATGGGGTTGGTCACAGAGTGTGGGTGATGGTGGCATCTCCCCAAATGCCGGTGTCACAGAGTATGTTGGTTTATTGCTCGGGGTTGCTGAAAATTGGAATGTGCCTGTCATGAATTCACCCATTTCTGTGTTTTTCCTGAAGGTATCTTCTACCAGTGCTGCTTCTTAACTACAAAACCAATGCTGGAATGCCTTTGAGTCCTCACCTGCACAGCCCAGGGGATGCCCAAGAGCATCGCTTGATGCAGTTATCCTTTGGGAAATCCTGCTCTGCCATTGTCCCTGCAGCTGTCCCCACATCAGCCCCTGTGCTTGGCTTCCCACTACCCTGACCTGACACTGCCACAAGCACCTGCAGCAGCACAGACTATGTGACTCTGCTCCATCCAACCAGGACACTGGAGCTGTGATCAGGCCTGTATCCAGGTAAGAAGGTTTTCTTGGAGTTTTATTGTCACTGGTGAGTGATTTCCCAGCATTTTCCCAGTCTTGGGTACAACCCCTCTCTCACCATCTGCTGCTAATTCTGAAAAGCTACATTAAACCTCTTCTCAGCTCTTTGAAATATCCTCATGCACACCACCACTGGAGCTCTTCTCTCCCAGCCCTGTTATCCTCAAACTCTGGATCTCCTATTCCCAAATCCTGACCAAGCCAGAGTTTCACCGATGTGATGCAGCAACCCCTAGACTGGCACCAGGAGGAAGCAGCAGGTTACTTATTATTCTTACTATTAAACATAGCAGCTTTATTTATGCTATTTCCCAGGTTGCAGACATGTGTGCTTGAAACACAGACGGTGACCTGGCACGGTGGTTAAACTGGTTGTACTGGAACCCCTGTCCTCTGCGCCACTTCCTGGCAGCCTCCGGGGACACCAGTTCCTCACCTTGCCAAGAGATGCCAGCTGGTCGCACCCTCCCACTGTGAGCCTGTGGAAATGCCTCCCAGGTGGCTGACTTTCCTCCTTTTTCCCATTTGCATGGCAGGTTCCCAGCCTGCAGCCCCGGCAGGAACTCTCTAAATTGGGGTGTAGAAACTAAGGCATGAGGAAGATAGATACCAGTGCATGTGGGCTGGGAACTGGGATCTGAGGGAGCCCATTACAGAGCTGGGTGGGATGGACTTTCATCCGGGGGGGGCAAAGCTGAGGCTCTAACGATATTCCATTATAACATTGTATATACTTTTTTTCTGGTGCTAATTAGCTAAGTCTGTCTCTAAACATAGAATCACAGAACAGCTTGGGTTGGAAGGGACCTTAAAGACCATCCAGTTCCACCCCCTGCCACGTGCATGGGCACCTTCCACTGGACCAGGTTGCTCAAAGCTCTCTCCAACCTGCCCTTGAACAATTCCAAGGATGGGGCAGCCACAGCTTCTCTGGGCAACCTGTGCCAGTGCCTCACCACCCTCTTTCTATTTCTTCCTATCTAATCTAGATCTAGATAGATATCCTTCCTCACCACCCTCTTCCTATTTCTTCCTATCTGATCTAGATCTACCCCTTGTCCTATCACTCCATGGCTTTGTAATATAATAATATAAAATACGTGCAGTCTGGTGGCTCTGCTGACTTGACTCCCAGGGATGGGCTTTTCCTCTTTCAGGACAAGCCATCTGGCTGTGGGTATCCAGGAGCAGCATGTCACATGGAGCAAGCACTTCTGGCTCACTGTTAGAAAGGTTTGGAGGAATCCTGAGCCATGGCTGGGCTTTCAGTGGTGACTTTAACTTACATACTGAGCAACTTCAAGCAGGAAAAAGCAGACAAAACTGCCACTGAGCAACTTCTACCTCCAAGGCACAGTAATGTGAGCCCCTGGCACCTCTGCATATACCAAGGCATCAGATGCCCCTCTGAAAGGCCCTTTTGTTATCTGCTGGGGCTTCAGTTCCCTCCTTGGCATTCCTGTGCTCTGTATTCTGCATATCTAGCTGGATAAACACCCTGGAGAGGTCCCAGACTGCCCCAGACTGGGCAGGAAGTGTGCAAGGGGAGGATTTGAGCTGCCATAGATAAATTCTCACACTGAGATGGCTGCTGGATCTGGAAAGGCAAATGAGACCAAGAGATGGATGTGAAAGCATTATCCCACAGAGGAATGTGTGGAAGGGGAAGGCAGGTGCCTTAGCAGCAACCCAAGTGGTCTGAGCAAGCTCCCCTCCCTTGATCCTGCTCCACTGCCACTGAAAAGCCCATTTCTGGCCAAAATTCAGCTTTCTGGAGTGGAAACCTGAGGAGCCACGTTATGAATATCCCCTCTGTGCTCACGGTCTTCAGGGACTCTCTGCAGGGAGGTGACCTGGCTTGGAGCGCCCCTGTGCTGGATCGGTGGCAGTGAGTGTGTGAAGTCCGTGTTTCCCCTGCTTTCCTATAAAGAAGATAATTCCCTGCTACAGCTCCCAACTGCCGGAGCTGCTGGGGATGACAGGTCTATGTCTGACACAGGAAAGTGGGGAAGGAGAGGGAGAAATTTGCTTGAAGTGGTGCGAATTTGCCCGAGTCAACGACCAAGCTGGAAAATGCAAAACAATCCGTAGGAGGAAGAAAAATAAATATGCAGTTATGCTTAATAATTATTTCTTTTTATAGCACAGCTCTGAGAAATGCCCTTTGATTAGAGCAGGAAAGTATCACTGCCATGCACCGGGGCAGGTGAGTCAGTGGAAAACACTGTCGGCTCCATGCGGGATTGTGCTGGTAGGGAGGGATGGAGGGAAGCAGGGGGGATTTTCCAAGTATCCCCAACACTGGTGGCCCCGAGGCAGGGCTGTGGTGCACTGAGTCACATCAGGAGATGTGACAAGCTTCGTTGTGTTCACGATGGCTTTTGCCTTCACAAAGACTTGTAGGGCTTAAGGGACAGGAAAAACTGCAGAGGCTGGTCCAGCAGCATAGTGATGTGGCTTCTTCACTTGGACTGGGGAAAAAACCCACCCTGAGCATCCTCTGTGACAGAATTAGAGTCCTTGGTGGTGTTTATTATTATGTCGGTGTGAGAAGGGCCTGGAAAAACGCTTCCCAGTTCTTGGGATGGCATCCAGGAAGAGGTGACACTGGATACAGTGTTAGTTGCAATGGGTTTTGCAAAGCTCAGCTCTGGTCCCTGTGGTTCAGCCTGGAAACCATAGGATTGTCTGGCTATGAGGACAAGGCATATGGCCAGTAGCCATGGTGAGGGCCATCCCTGGAACACCTCTTCCCAGCAAGCTGGTGGTTGGCTGGGAGTGTTTATAGAAGGCAGCAGACTGATAAAAAGCACTTTGGAGGCTTCCTTTGAGCACAAGCCTGGCTTTTCAGAGATGTTGGCTTGGCCTTGGTGAATGGAGTGATGAGCCCAAGCAGCTTGGGTTCCTCAAAATGCAGTGTTTGGTACGGATTGAGGAAAGGCTCTGCATAAACTGGTTGCACAACGCAGATCCCTCACAAACTGGGTTTTAAACCGCAGATTAAAACCAAAACCTTTAGTTATATGTTGTGAAGAAATCCTTCTCTGTAAGGGTGGGCAGGCCCTGGCACAGGATGCCCAGAGAAGCTGTGGCTGCCCCAGCCCTGGAAGTGTCCAAGGCCAGGCTGGACAAGGTTTGAAGCAACCTGGTCCAGTGGAAGGTGTCCCTGCCTATGGCAGTGGGTGGAATACGATGATCCTTAAGTTTTCCCTTCCAACGCAAACCATTTTGGGGTTCTATTAAACTAGAGATGGGGACTGTGATGCTTCAAGCAGGGGCTGCCCAGTGCTCCGAGGGGGTGACCCGATCGGCATCTCCATCTGGAACCTGCACTTGGCTTTGAGGGACTCTGTGCTGGTTTTGGAGGGCCCTCCTCGCAGCTGGCAGTTCCGCTCCCGCTTTCCCGGAACGCAGCCCGGGGCCCGGGGCCGGTGAGTGGCGGGGCCGGGCCGGGAAGCGCCGCCCCGGGAGGGCCGGGCCGGGGAGGGCGGAGCGGGCGCCGCTCGGACCCACCGGGGCTGTCGCCGGCACCGGGGCAGGTACGTGGGCCCGGGGGAGCCGGGAACGGGCGGGACCCCCTGGGCCGAGCAGGGGCGGGATCGCCGGGCTGGGACCCGCCGGAGTGCTGGGAGTCGGGAGCCGAGCGGGCTGGGCTCGGTCCCACCGGGACCGGGGACCGGGACCGGGGACTGGGAGGGCGTCGGAGTCGCGGCCGGCTCAGGCTGGGCTGGGATCACCTTCAGAGTGTGGGGAACACCAGCAAAGCGGGGGATACATCCCTCAAAGCTGAAGCAAACACCTCCAAAGCGGGGGGAATCATCCCCAGAGAGGGAGCTGGGCTCTAGAGGGTTGGAGCGTCGGGCTTTGGGGAACAATTGTACCTTGAGGTCACCCTTTGGTGACGCGTGGGCTTGGGGCACCTCCTCAGCCCCTGTGAGTGCCGGGGTGGCCGTGCTCAGAGCGAGGAGCGGCTGCCGTTTTGGGAAGGATCGGCTGGCACTTTAGGGAAGGATCAGCAGCAAGGAGGATGCCGGGTGAGCCCCATACCAAAACCATCAGGCAGCCGGATGCCGCGGAGGGCAGCCCGGCAGGACTGTCACAGATCACGAGCTCCCAGCTCGGGTATGTCCGTCCTCGGGAAGGTGCAGGGACCGTGTGTGAGCCAGAAAAGCAAACAAAGCCAAGAAGCAGCAGACCTGCGCAGGGCAGGTCGGGGCCGGGCAGGCCATGAGCCGAGCACGGGGCAGTGGGCGTTCAGCTCTTCCTATCATGACGTTCCTAGTTAAGCTCAGCCTGGAGCTTTGAAGTGTTCAGCAGACCCACAAGCGCCTCCCAGGTGGTTGTCTACGGACTTCATTTTTGGAGGTGTCATGATGAGGACGAGTACTGCTGAACCCAGCACAGCTGAGTTTGTTGGGAAGCATGGATGTGTAAGCAGAAACCATCAGTTCCGTGAGTGTGTCGCAGGGGAGGTGGGCTGCCCTTGCCTCTGCATAACAAATGGAGCTTGAGTGAGGTGAAGCTGGACCAAGAGGTGTGGTCCTAGCTTTTCAGCTTAAAGCTCTCTAGAGCAGACCTTGGCCACTGCCTGATGGGATGCAGCCACAGCACATCCCTCTACAACATATCCAAGCATCCTGCAGTCTTTCAGAGCCCTGGGTTGGTATCTTGGCATGATGACCAGAAAGGGAAACCTCCTTCCCAGGTGTGAGCAAGGAACATGTGGGTGTGGAGCTGATGAACCCAGCCCTGGACTGAGGTGACTCGGAAATATGGGAGATGCCTTTGATTTTAGCTGTGAAGTTACACAGGTTGGAAAACCCTTGAGAAGGCAAGTGCCTGGGGAAGGAGGAATGTTTGGCCATTGGTGCCCTGAAGAGAGCTGAGTGTCAGTGTTTGGTGCCATGGCAGAGCCATGAGGAGATGCCAGTGGGTAGGGCTGGACAGGGATGTCTGCCTGCACTCCAGCAGGACTCTGAGAGGAGGTATCCCTCCAGCAGCCCAGGTACTTGTCTGTCTCTCAGTACTGCTCCATGCTTTTCTTGTTTCCAGTGTATTTAGCAGGCAGAAACTGGTGTCAAGGCTCAGCGGAAGCAACTGAATATCCTGTATGAGCTGTGCAGGTGGCATGTAGTGACATAATTCCCAGAAAACCTCCATCCCTACCAAAATACCTGTGCCCACACTGTGAAACACTCCTGCTTTATGCCTAGCTGCTCCATGTCACTTGGCTTTGTGGCCAGCTCTGCATCCCCTGGCATCACTCCTCACTCCCTTCCTGCCTTGTGGGCTCCTTAGCCATCCACAGCAGGTTTTCTTTGTGGGTCACACTTGCTGGAGGACCTTTTGGAAAAGCATGGGGAGAGATGATGCTGTGTTGGGGTAAAGGTGTTGCCAAAAATCCAGTCTGAGCATGAGGAGGGCTGTGCTGGTGAGGTCGATGGCAGTGTGATGTGCCAGGATAGTGGTTTTCAGCAAGGGGAGATAAGGCTGCAGGGGCTGCCATGATGTCACAGGAGCTGCTTAAAGCACTCTAGGAGGGCTGTGAGGAAGCAGGAATGTTGGATTTGGCTTCAGAGGACATAAAAAAGGCAGATAATGTCTCTGAGTGCTGGAAGGCTCTGGAGGAGAGTGTGTTGTCTGGATGTTATCTAGCACAGAGATGGGGAGAGGTCTCAGAACAAAAATGGGAGGGAGGCTGTGGAGGAGTAGCAATATCTCACAAAAAACCAAAAAAAAAAAAATCTAAACTCAGAGTTGCACACTGGTGTCCAAAGGAAGGGAGGGAGGAGAAGGTGCTGGGATTTTCCCAGGTGGCTATGCTTTCCCAGGCCCAGGCACACAGGGAGTTCAGCTCCCTGGAGAGAGGTGAGCACCTCAAACCCCCATCCCTGGTTTAGCAGGTCCAGGCCTGGAAGCGTTAGGCTGGCACTACCACCCTAAGCCTAGCTCAGGAAAAGCCACAGGACACTGTTCACATAGTGGCTGGGACACAGCAAGGGCTCGTTGACCTGCCATGAGCTGGTGCCAGCACAGCCTCAGTGCCCACAGCAGCATTGTGCCCAGAAATAAATGGCAACGTCCTGAAACACAAACATAAAAGAACTCTCTGTCCCTGTCCATTACCACTTTCCAGCAGGCACCGCTCAGATAGATATAATGCAATTATGGGGAGAAAACAGTCTGCAAGGCAGTTTCTTATATCTCAGTGGCAAAGGTCAAGGTAATGGCTGCTGCAGAGTCATGATTACAGCTCAGGAGTATGGCTACTGCATCTTGTGTGATCCCTGCCACTTCAGAAACCCTTGGCAATTCCTGGAATTCCGAAGGATGCAGCAGAGGCTGATGCATATGGCTTGGGTTTGGTGTATTTTGTGTGCCCTATTTGTGTGCACTATTATCCTGCAGCCATAACTGTGGCTGTGGAGGTGACAGCCAGCTGGGGGGATTGCAGCACCCTGAGCCCGGGAATGGGCTTTCCTGTGACGCCTTTGTTTTGCAGGAAGTGGCAGAGTCGGGGCCCCCTGGCTCCCTCTGGAGCTCGAGAGCAGGAGAGCCTTGGGCAGGGTTTGAGGAAAGAACCGCTGGTAAAGAGGGAGTTAAATAGCTCTTAAAAGTCTGCAGGGAATGTCGGGAGCTGTGGATGTGGATGCATTCTTTTGTGCTCTAGGCAGGAAGTGTACGAAAAATGTGGAAAAGCCCTGATGGTCTGCATGGGACTGTGTCTCCGGGTTTCTATTTCCTAGTGGGATGCCCTAAAATGGGCTAGGATTTGTCCAAAAGATCAGACATTGGCTAAATCGGCAGCAATGCTGCTTTTTGTGGCTCATCTGGGTTTCTCTGGGTATACCCCACATTCCCTGGGCTGCATCTGGCCAGAAACATCCTTGTTCCTGGGACAGGTGTAACAGGGGCAAGCAAGAAGGGCCAGAAAAAGAGCGAAATCATGGCAAGGGGTTGGAACGAGGTACTCGTTAACGTTCCTTCGAACCCAAACCATTCTGGCATCCTATGAAAATACCACCCACATCTGAGCATTGCTTTTCCAAGCCCATGTGGAGTTTCGTGTTCCTGGTGGGTTGCACCCCTGTGTAACAAGGGCTCAGCATGAGGTTATGGCCAGTGCAGGAACCAGCTCCTGGGGATGTGTCGGGGTCAGCAATTAGCAGGGAAGGGAGTTAATGAGCAGGTTGTCTGGGTGGAAGCATGAGGATGAAGGTAGAGCCTTGTAATCTTACACAGAAGAGACGCTGGGATTTTTGGATAGCTGGAGAATGGGTTTATTTAAGGGAAAAAAAAGACAAATTCAGACCATTAGTTTTATGCTTTATGACTAGTACTGGAGTTGCACCCTGGTTTTGGGAGGCAGCTCCGAGGGGATGCATTGCTCCATGGAGGTGTGCTGAGAGACGTGCAGTGTGCTCCAATGACTCCTCGGGAGCAAGGAAGCCCTGGAGCTCATCCCGTGGCTGGTGACTGTGTCAGGGTTTGACCTGTTCCCTGAACTACAGACTCATCACTTGTGATCCCATGACAAAGGTGGTGCTGCTGGAGCGTGAGCAGGAGGGTGATGTCATGGGAGGGGAAAAATCCAAAGGTTGTGGAGTGCAGAGGAGTGTGGGTGATGCTGTGGGCAACACCGAGTGTCAGGCTTCCTTGTGAGTTGCCCAGTGAGACTGACATTTCTCTGGGAGCACCAGGATATGGGGCACGATCCCCAGGCTGACCCTGTTTGGAGGGGTCTGTCTCCCATGGAAGAGAAGGTGCTCCCTGCTGCCGCTTCCCCTGGGTGCTTGTGCCAAAACCTTGGGGCACATCCAGCCATGGCGGTGTGAGGTGCTGAGAATGGGCTTATCCCAAGCCCTCCTATGCCCAGTTAACACCTGAAAATGTCCCAACAGAAGTCTGGAAGCATCCCTGAGCTCTGGCAGCCTGCAGGAGTTGGGGGGAGGGTTAGGGTTAGGGTGGGAAGCCTGGAGGAGCTGTACGTACCCCTCTGGCTTTGAAACTGTGCCTCTGGAATACAATTATTTGGAGATCGTGGTGTAGGATCCAGGGCAGAACATGTGGGGGACAGGATGCAGGGGTCTGTCTGCAGGAAGGATCCCATACTGTGGGCAGAAGGAACCTGAGATAGTGGAAGGTGTCCCTGCCCGTGGCAGGGGGTGGAACGAGACGACCTTTAGGATTCCTTCCTACCCAAAGCTTTCTATGACTGAGGGATGAACATCCAGACAGCCCTAGGGATGCTGGACCCAAGACAGTGGCAGGCAGCAATAGCTCCCTTCTCCGGCCATGATGTCAGGGCACCAGAGTTGCTGCTGGATCAGAGATAGGAACAGCTCTGGAAAGCCAGGAAAGCAGCTAATTCAATGGAAACACAGACTAGAATCAGAAGTTGCCTGCTTTAATCAGCTTTCTGGGCTGCCAGGTAGCACTATGAGGGATCTGTGGAAAACTTCCAGGCATTGAGGTAACATAGGAATTGAAATCCTGCCACTTCCAGGATTGAGGTGCCTGAGGGAAGACGCAGAGATTGTGAACAGGCACAGAGGTTTAGACTCCACAGGTAAATGCAACCAGCCCTATGTGTGTTCTGTGCCCACCATGGGTGCAGCACAATTTTCCTGCCCCAAGGCCGTCCCAGCAGTTCTCAAGTGAACTCCTGGCTGGCGACTGTGTTTACCATGAGGATGGGAACTCGTTTGGATCAACAGGTAAGGAAAAAACCCCACAGGGCACAAGTGGAGAATGAAAGCTTTGTGTGGGAGGGCAGAGGTCAGTGCTGGGACCACCAGTGACAGGCTTGGAAGTGCTTGGGTGGGAGGACGGCTCTTGGAATGCTGGTGAGGACATTTCAGGCGCAGTTTTCCATATCCTCAGCAGCTGCTTACTAGGATGGAAATAAATCCAGGATCAAGGGATGCCTTCCCTGAGGAGCACACAGGGCAGCAGCCCAGTGTTGGGGCTGGGCACAGTGCTGAGCTGTGCCATGGGGAACAACAGGCTTGCCCCATCCTACCTGCCAGCAGCTCCCTTTGGGCAGGGTTCATGTGTGTGTCTCATAACCTTGGACAAACCACAGGAGCCAAGACTGCCCTGCCTGGACCCACCTGGGATCCCGCAGGGTCCAGAGGGTTTGGGACACCCCTGTGGGAGTCTCCCCAGCAATTCTCAGCACAGGAAGTGAGCAGGGAAGTTTCTCTGTAGATTCCTCCTCTCCAGGCTTGTGTGCATGTCTTTTTGTACTGAAGCTGGTCTGTTTTCTGGGAGTGCTGCTATATTCTGGCCCTTGACCTGCAAACTGGGCGTGTGCTCAAACCAAACAAGCAAATGTGCAGCTTTTGAGCCTGAGGCTTGAGCTGAAGGGTGTGTGCAGGGGTGTGGATACAGCACCTGCAGCTGCCCAGCCCAGGGTCACCTTGAGCCCAAGGCAGCACCCAGAAGCCAGGAAGGGATGGACAGATCCCTGGCATGGTCTTGGCACATCCATAAAGCTGTGGTGCTTGCCAGGGCAGAGTTGGGGGAGCTATGATGTGAGGATCCAGGTTGCTCACCTGTGGGTCACAGCACCTGAGGTCAGGCTGGAGATGCATCTCCATGAGTTTATTTTTGGCAATCAAGCACCTCTGGTCCTGGCAACTCAGAAAGCATTCAGTGAAGGCAGGAGTTGCCACCTGTGTCTGGCCGATTGGGAATGCCAGTGCTCGGACATCCCCATAGGATGCAGCCAGGGCACTCACAACCAGTGTGTGTATTACTCCAAGGAGGATGAGCACTGGCCTGAAGTGCAGTGGTGGCCCTATGAGGGTTCACTATCCCAGAAGCCCTTGCTGGCAGCAGCCTAAGAAAGCCACAGGATCAGGTTGGCTGGGAGAGAAGCAATTTTGGTTTCTGTTCTCTGGGCAGGAAGGCTTTGCAGGGCAGGCAGTCAGCACCATGAGCAGCCCTGCTCTATCCCAAATGTGGAGAAAGGGAGAAGCTGTACAGCTAGAGGTGTGTTTCTGAGCATTTCCAGATTGTTTTGCATTGACAACAGCTATTGAACTTGATTTTGGTGGCCATTTTGTTGCTGTGAAGACATCGGTTTTCATACTAAGGATGGGCAATCTAAGCCCTTAGCAAACATCAGTAATTTGATTTTTTACAAAGGCTGGAGATTATTACAGCTGAGAAAGTAGCTAAAGATGGGGATAGGAATGGCCAGAAAGGATCTGACTGCC
This sequence comes from Sakesphorus luctuosus, assembly GCA_013396695.1. Taxonomy (NCBI): domain Eukaryota; kingdom Metazoa; phylum Chordata; class Aves; order Passeriformes; family Thamnophilidae; genus Sakesphorus; species Sakesphorus luctuosus. Next base: position 1,527,782 of record VWZD01004825.1, read on the forward strand.
TTATTATATCCAAACATGCTCTCCATGGGCACAGCAGTGTGAGATTTCCAGTGCCATATGGATGAGATAATGTCATCATGGCTACTGTGGCTACATAGACTTCGCATTTTGCCATGGACTAACCATCACTTTCCTTCTCTTCCCAGAGCTCGCATCCTGCCCAGGGAGGGGGCCACTTACATGTTAACAGGGCTGCAGCCCCCATGCCCCTAGCAATGCTGTGAGGAGGGGACAGCCCAGCCATCCAACAGCAGGAATGATGGCCCAGTCCCGGGCCAACGGCTCCCACTACGCCCTGACAGCCATCGGGCTGGGAATGCTCATCCTTGGCATCATCATGGCTGTCTGGAACCTCGTCCCCGGCTTTGGCCCCCCCGAAAAACCCACTGCCCATGCCGGAAACAGCAGCAAACCTGACCGTGGCTCTGGGGGCATCTTGAAGAGCAAGACCTTCTCGGTGGCATACGTGTTGGTGGGAGCGGGATTGCTCCTGCTTCTGCTCTCCATATGCCTCAACATCCGGGACAAGAAGAGGCAGAGTGAAGACATCGCCATTGCACATGTGCAACGCCAGGTGTCTGCGGAGCCCTCGCAGCAGGAGGACAGGTGAGGTGCTCCAGGGAGAAAGGGAGCGGGAGCAGGTGTAGGAGTGAAACCAGGGGCTGTTACTGTAGCTCAGTGAGATCTGAATCAAGGAGAGGAAGGTTGATGGCAGTGTGTGCTGAAATAAATGAGCATATGTGATGGTTTAGGGTTCTGATGTGTTCTGGAGATGGGAAAGAATGACTCCAGCTGTACTTACGGAGGAATGTAAGTGGAAGGGAACCTTGTTGGTGTATAAAGTGTGGTCTAGACAGAGCAGTGGCCAGGCCAGTGTTGCTGAGATGTGCCACTCCTGGCTGAGTTGGCACATGGGAGTGTGCTGAGAGGGAACACTTGGTGGTGGGTAATGGGTAACACAGAGAGCAGGAGAAGAGCCAGAGGTGCTGTCTTGGTGAGTGCAGCCAATGTCCCCAGCAGCCTCGGAGGCTGACCATGGAGTTTAGACCCAGTGAAAGTCTGCAGGGCTCAGCTGTTTGCTCAGGGAACTGCATCGTGCACAGCAAAGGCTGATGCTGCAAGCACAGTCTGGACAAACAGTGGTGCAGTTCCCTGTGCAGAGGCATGGGGGCACTGGGACCACTTGGGGTGCAGCAGGGCAGGAGAGGATGATGGCTCTGCTGGCTGTTTCAGGGTCTGCAGATCCACCCAGAAAACTAACTTTTGTTATTAGATTGAAAAAGTAACTTCATAATGCCAAAGAAAGGGCAAGCATTGATGAACAGTTACCTGTGCATAGTGCAGAGCTGAATCTCTTTGCAGAAAACCTCAAGGTACCCAACCCAAAAGACAGGTGATGTCCCTTTCAAATGTATTTTGACTGGTTTTTGAGAGAGGACGAGAGAAATTGGTGTTCTCTTGAGGGAAGAATTCACTCCTGGGCAATAGAAAAAGGGTTTGCAGGCAGAGAAGATGATGATCAGAGATGGACGTATGTCATAAGGAAATAAAATGTGTCTGAACGTAGATGGGGTCATGATTTGTTCTGTCAAGCTAAAAGGGGTTGGTATATAATGTAGCTGGGCAAATAATTAGCTAAAGTTTTGAGAGTGGAGCAGTTTTATTCTTTCCTCTCCATCCCCTACCCACAGCAAAGCTGAAATGATGTTCTACCCACAGCCTTATCTCTTTCCCCTCTAGTCAAGAAGAGGATGAAGACGTATCTTCCCAGTACTATGTGCCCAGCTACGAGGAGGTGATGAACACGGGCTACTCGGAGCCCAGAGACTTGGACAGGAACAACAGGCTGAGCATGTCCCTACCCTCCTACGAGTCGCTGACAGGGCTGGATGAGAGCAGCCATGCTCCAGGAGGTGCAGCAGTGGAGAGACGGCCCAGCCAGCACAACTCCCGCCTCAGCAAGCACCTGAAGCCACTGAAGGTCCGGAGGATCAAGTCAGAGAAGCTGCATCTGAAGGACATCAGGCTAAACCTGGATCAGGGGAACAGCACTGTCCCTATCACGATAGAACCCCTCACCCCTCCGCCCAAGTACGAGGAGATCCAGGACAAAGCACCAGTGAGCCAGCAAATGCCTTAAAAAGAAAAGGAGGAATCTATGATGCTGCTGGGTTGATGGTTTTTATAAACCCGCTGGGCCAAGAGGGGCTTGGTCTGTGGGTGCAGAAGCAGCCAGGGCTCCCTGGAAGCTGCCACGTGGAGGACATGATGGGTGTGGTAGCACTGCAGCTTGAGAATGGGACACCTTTTCCCTGGGACTGGGTTTTACAAACAACTGTGGGGAAAGAAGCTTGAATGCCACAAGTTCTGCTGCTCTGAAGCAAATGAAGGCTGGATGTACCAAACGTGTCCCTTGTGTTTGATGTAAGACCACCTGATGCATCCTCTCACCTCCTCTGCCTCTCACCTGCAAGACTTTTCCAAGCCACCAACCTGATACTTAAGAAGGATCTTCCAAGTGGAAAAGCAAAATGTTCCTTTACTTGGGTGTCTTGTCTTTCTGAGGAAGGGAAAGCATGTTGCCAGAGCAGCACCACAGCTTTCCCCAACTCCCAGCTGGGCTGGGCTAGTGGCCCAGGGCCAGGCCTGACTTGTGCCAAGGTCTCTGCTGGCTGGTGGGAAGCAGCTGAAAGGGCCCCCAGGCTCCTTGGGGAGAGGATGAATTTCCTCCCTCAGTTGCTTTCCCTGTTGTGTTTTGTGCTCTGTTCAAGGCGAGGGCATAACTCAGGGAGGTTGGGAGCTGCACCAATGCCAGGGGTACAGAGTGAAACCACCGCTGAGCATTCTGTGTGAGCAGACTTGGGCTGAATAAATGTTTTGTACGTTGCGTTTGTGTGTGCACACTCGTGAGCGGTTGGTCCTTCCCAAGGTTTATAACACATCGACTGTTGTAAGGCAGATGCTCCATGGGCATCCTGGCTCCACACTGCCTCCTGGGCTTCCAGCAAAGCCATCGGTCACAAAGTCATCAGCACATCCATCCACAGACTCCCTTGGATGGTCTGAAAGGGATGTGGAGGTGGCTTTGTTGGTGTGACGCTGATAGTGATGGCATCATAGAATAATAGAATCACATTTAGATTGGAAAAGAACACCAAGATCATTGAGTCAACTATTACTCAAAAACTGGGGAAAGGGGCACTCAAATTCTGGAGAGGGGCACTCAAATTTTGGGGAGCCATGAACTTATGCTCACATGAACACACTTGTGCAGGTCCCTGGGATCCAGTGCAAACTGCAGGTGTCCTCGTGTTCAGAGGTGCAGGATCTGAGGGACTGTATTGCCTGTGGCTTTGCAGGGCACCAGGAATGAGAGGAACTGTGGTGCCCGAGCTGTGTCCCGACAGGTCATGTTTCCATCTGGGGACAGAGAGACTGTGAGCCGAGCTAAGATTGCTGTGAGTGGATGAGCAGTGCAGGGCTCAGGGAGCTGGGAATTTCAGGTGCTGATGGAACCGTTGCCTCAGGTGTGTTTAGTTTGTGCCTGTGCGAGCTGGAATTCGGGTGTCTCTGAGCCCTCTGCTCTGTCTGTGCTGCAGGTTCTCTCCATGCTGAGGGTCCCTGAGCCCTCTGCTCTGTCTGTGCTACCGGTTCTGTCCAGGCTGAGCCCGAGCGCTGCTGGTACTGCGCACGCGCAAAGTCCAAAGAGATGCTGCTACTGCGCACGCGCGGAGTCCGACGATCTGTGGCTACTGCGCACGCGCTGAGTTCTACGAGCTTTTGCTACTGCGCACGCGCGGAGTCCGAGCCTCTGTCGCTGCTGCGCACGCGCAGAGCACAAAGCTCCGTCGGTACTGCGCACGCGCAGAGTACCGAGCTCCGTCGCTATTGCGCAGGCGCGGAGTACCGAGCGCCGTCGCTACTGCGCAAGCGCGGAGTCTGATCCTTTGTCGCTACTACGCATGCGTGGAGTACTAAGCTCCTTCGTCACTGCGCATGCGCGGAGTACTAAGCTCTCTCGCTACTGCGCACGCATGGAGTCGGAGCCTCTGTCGCTACTGCGCACGCGCGGAGTCCGAGCCGCTGTCTTTACTGCACGGGGGCGACGTCCCGTTGTCCTTCATGGCGCTGTTTTCTCGCACCTGCCGTAGCCGGTGCTGC
>VWZD01004826.1:0-168096 GCA_013396695.1 Sakesphorus luctuosus
CCCCATTCCCGGCCCCGCTCCTGGCTCCGGGCCCCATTCCTGGCCCCTCCCGCCGCCCGCGCGGGTGGCGGGGTCGTGGCGCCTCCTGGCGGCCGCCGGCTCCTCCGGCCCGGATCCACGTTCCTGCCTTCCCCTCCTCCCGCCCCACTGGGGCGTGGCCGCTCCCGCCCCGGGAACAGGCGCTGCCCCGCACACGGGGAGCCTTCGGGGCTGCTGCGGCTGCACGGGATAACCGCATCACTTCTCATACCCCCCCCCGCGCCGGTCGGAGTGGCCTCCGGACTGACCCTCCCACACATCTCTGCCGTGGAAACATCACCTCGGAGCAGATCCTGCCCGCCAGCCAACCAAGAGAACAGTTTACGATGACAGTCATGCACGGATCAATGTGTCATCGCCATTGGGAGGAATACTTTGATAAACTGACTGATCAAACACACGGCCGATAAGTGCACTGGCATCGGGTTTCGCTAACCCTCTCCTGCAATCGCTGCACAGGGTTTAAAGGTTCTTCGTTGAGTAGTTACACAGTAACCCAAGGCCCTAGCACCGTGTGGTGAAATGTATGTGCGTTGATAGAAGTCGTATTTACTCTCTATAAACTCAGGCGGGATGACAGAGGTTCCAGATGCATCTTACCACTACGATAAGGAAGACTGGGTTTTCGAGCTGTTTGGTTACTCATTAACCAAGTCCTCAAGGCTTCACCAAATTACTAAAGTTTTATGGTCACTGTGGTCCTCTACTATGCTGTTACCTCTCTGCATGTATCCATTTCCCAGTATTAAATATATGCATATGCATTTTAAATTCTACCCAATTAAAAGGAAATTAGAAAGCCAATGTTACTAGACAGTCTTACAGTGACATGAGCAAGGTTACACAACTGTACAGTGATTTTGATGTATACGAAGTTCTTTTTGTCTCCTACTATAAAAGCTTTTGCCACACTAGTTCAAAAATGATGGAAAGATGTGGCAAAACCAGCAGCTGTTAATTAATTGTACAGGTCTTAACTATTTTTTAAGAGTGGCTTCCAGACATAATCTGGGCTGTTCTTTCCCCAGGAGCTCAAACCAGATGCAAACAAATTAATTTTTAGCCTAACTCGCAGCATGGCTCATTAAGTCGGGTAGCGGGCATTCTCTGAAACATCATTTCAGATTCCAGCATTTCCCTTTTGCCTATTGGAGCCTCAAGTTTCATCGTAAATTACTAATATAAGTGACTCTGAATCCAGGAAACTTACAGCCAGTACTTAAAATTTTGGTGTGGTTTTTTTTTCAGGAGTGACTTTATTTTGTGCAGTGTTCAGATGTACACTAGACCCAACCCATCAGCAGATTGTATTTAAACTCAAGAAGAGGGCGGCAATGGGTTATGGGGCACCGCAGCTCCAGCCACTGCGAGCGGTGCGGGCACAGCTTTAGCTTACCCGGGCTGAGCCCGAGCCCGAGCCCGAGCCCGGCTCTGCGGGAGCCCGACCGTGCCCAGGCTGAGCCCGAGCCCGGCTCTGCGGGAGCCCGACCGTGCCCAGGCTGAGCCCGAGTCCGGCTCTCAGGCATCCCCAGCCCGCCCGGCGTCCGGTGGTTCTGCGCCGCCACCTGCCGGCCGTGAGCCGCAACACTCATCCCTTACCTGTGTCACCAAGATTTCCTGCTCTGCTCTGCATTTACACAATTAGATAAAGACGCCGAAAGCAAACAGTCGTTCGTTGGAAATGTTATTCTTCCAAGGAGGCCGAATAACAGCGTACAGGGACGCACATCCGTGCTAGAGGGGGGCCCAGCCATGCTACAACCACATGTCCAGTCACAGCCCTTGGCTACAGGAAGGTAACGCAACCGTTTCACATCAATATTTATTTTTGATGTCTCATTTTCATATTGAAACCCAATTCCAGTTCCCAGAAAAATACACTGCAATGCACAACAAGCATTTTTGCATTTCAGGCACAGCAACACCATAGAACACTTGGAATAGTCCATATGGCTGCCCCACCTGAGTGCCAGTGAGAGCATCTCCCAAAAGCAAGGACTGGAGCACAGAAACACCTCTTGGTACACTTCGGAGGGGCCTCAGTGCTCAGCAGGACCTTACTTTTCAGGTCTGCTTGCACAGCAAGGTGTTTTGAAGTAAATGTGAAACTCTTTCATTTGCAATGGAACAGCTGCTTCATTTTGAACACAGTGGTCTTAATTTTAGAGCCATTTTATGAATATAGTTGTTTGATTTAAAGGAAAAAAGAAGCATGCAGAAGTCTAACTAATGCTGCTTCCATGTGCAAAACAAGGTTACGACCAAAGTGAAAAGCCTTGTATTCTTCCAGAAGAAAATGCAGTAAAATTTGAAATGTACTTTAAAAATTGTCATGAACAAATAACAATTTGTTTCTTTTCTTTTAGAAACATTTTAAAAAAGCATATTAATTTAATAATTAACATGTTACATTTTGAAAGGAGACCAAAAAACCCAACTTCTCCTTGGTATTAAGATCCAGGAGGTAAAATACAGGATAAAACAGAACTACAGGTGGCCTGCACCTGGATGAATGGAAAGTTTAGCTGCTTTACTTCCTACAGGAGCTGTAATAAACAATGCTCAGCTGAATGGCATTAGCAAAGGCATTTAGAAGGAACAGTCTTCCACAGCACGTCTGATAAAGAAAAAAATCCATAGATTCATAAATAAAAATGTAGTTTTAGCCTGAATACTGAATAGCTTGTTGCAGGTTTACTTGAGTCATCATAGCAATTCCTGATTCCTTGAATGTTGTTGGAATTCAGTCTCCCTGCTCATCCACTAACATGTGCAGCTTCCTGAGGATGAACTTTTAGTAACTTACTTTTCCAGATTTTCATTTTTGCAAGAATCATCAGACTTAAGCAGATTTAGTATTTTAAGACAGACCACTATTCTCTCATTTTGAATAGCCAATCTTGTGAATTCGGCAGTTTTGGAAAATTCTGGAGCTGGAGGCAGTGCTCGGAGAAGGTGTTCAACGAGCTGGGTTTGGTCCAGTGCTGTTCTTGATAGTCGTTTAAGTTCTTCATGATGTGGTAACGTTAGATGAGTCACTGATATAAGCTGCAAAAGGTGCTTACTAAGTTGTCTAACATGAATCAACTTCTCTGCCCAAAAATTCACTTCCCCTTTATCAAACAGATAATCATCTTCTTCCTTAACAAAAAGAAAACCAACAGTGATTAGGAAATGACTTGTGGTTTCATAATAATGAGAAAATCATAAAAGATATAAAAGATATATACAAAAAGAGAAGTGTCACAGAACAGCTTCTTGATATTAAAAAAAAGGTAAAAATTCAGATGCATTTTTTAAAGGCTTGGGAAAACAGAGTAAAAAAGGTTACTACCTTGCCAAAGAGATTTTACCTTCAAAAATCATGCAGTTATGGTACACGTCTCGGGAAACAGTGGAAGTAAATAGTAGTCCTAATCTTTAACATGTGCTTGAAACAGTCTTATATTTCAGAGACCTCTCTCTAACCAGTACGTTAATTTGCTATATCATGGAGCTTTTTGAGTGGATTAAATGAAAAAGGAAAATTGTATCAGTCAGTGAAACTTGGAAAGGCATACCTAAACCAGAGGCTTAAGAAAAGATCCATAATATATTTCATGGGCCATATTAATTGTCAAGAAACTTCTCAAAGATGTAGCTGCTCCTGCTCCTTCCGGTTTACCTTCCAGCATTATTTTGATTTTTACACTTTTTTCAAGACAAAAAGAGCACACTGTATTATACAATATTGGGTTTTCCAGGACCAGTGTGGCAAAGTTTTTCTTTACAGAAATAATCCTTCTGAAGACAATGACTGATGTAAGCAAGGCTATTTCATGTGCTATGCAGAACCAGTCACATGGAAGATGGCATAAAGTTACCAAATATTTAAATGCTATCTCTGGAAAAGCCAGCACCTGGGAGAGCACTGTTCTTGAACATCAGATGTGCCTGGCACTCACAGCTCCAGTTTAAATTCAAGGCAAGACATCATCTGCAATAATACCGGAAGTCATTACATTTCAGCCTCAAAATGTTTTGGTCAACAGTGACTTGTGAAGTAACTCTTGGTTTATTTCAATGTTTGTTTATTGGTCTCTTTAATTTTAGGCTGATATTGCCAGGAGACAGGTATCAAACTCTATTTTTATTCTAAATATTATCCATGTGAATTTTTTTAAAAATTGTAAATCAGTTAATACTACAGTAGTGATCATTGGGCTTTGTCAGATGAGATATTTCATTCCATCCCTACCACAAGACTGCAGAAACACAGTGCTTCCAACATGATATAGCAATTGGTTGTTAGAATTACCATGGCTGAAGTCTCTGAATCTCTTTTGAGATCGCTGTCTCCCAGCAGCCACTCCAGCAGGATGGGCACGCCAGCATGGATCTCCCCCCACCGCTGCAGCAGCTCACACACTATGCCAAATGCTAAATCCAAGGCCACTGGAGCATTCACTACCCTAAGTGCAAACTCTGTTGAGACAAAATATGTGTAACAATACAGAGCAAGACCACAAACATTTTCAAATAAAGTCAGCACAAAAATGATTTCTTGAGAACAGATGCTGAATATACACAAACACATGTAAAATGATGAATTTTAAGTAAGTTAGATGAATGTTTACTTGTGTGCCACTTGGGGCCTTTCCTCAATTCCAAAATAATACATGAAGCAACTGAAAATGCTGATGCTTAGTTTTTTAGTTTTTTTTTCCTGCCCATGAAGTAACATTTATCAAGTTGGGTTTAAATATAAAAAGTGTCTGTTAGAAACATATCCAGAGACAGTCCTGATCCTGTTACATGGGGGCTATTTTTGCAAAACTACAGCTATGCCTTAGATCTGATTTGATGTTTTAACTGGAACTCAAAACCTACAACACATGATATGTTTTTAAAGGGCTAGGATATAAAATGGATACTTATTTGGTGTGCAATCTCTTTATATATAATAAGATAGACATATATATATACACACACACACGTAAGAGAGATCAGGCATGAAGACAGGCTTAGAAAAGATGTTTGAGAGGGGAAAGGCAGACACTGTTTACGATATCATCACAGAGCTATATTTATACTGGTTTGGGCATCATGCCAGAACTGTACACAAAGCCATCATCCACACTGTATTTCTTCCCTAAACTTCCTCACTGCTGTCATTTGGGCAGATGCTGTTTTAACTATGTGGGTCCTAAGGCTGCCCTCAATAATAGCAGATATAAAAATACCAGAAGTTCCATTTGTATGAGAACTCCAACCACTATGTTCATAGGTAGGAGCTTCACCACCCATAACATTAATTTTTTTTTATTATTATTTTAAAGGGGATGTGAAAGAGAAAAGTTAATGAACGAGTTCCTGTAAAATTTCTATTACTGTGAAAAGGATTTGGGCAAAATTCATCTTTGTCCATAGTCACCAGCAAATGGAAAAATGTTCACTGAATGGCCTGTCTTCTAAATAGTGGTACTATAAAGACACCATTCTTGAAGGCTGCAATCTGCAAGCAGACAAATCAGCAGAGTCAGAACTTTTTGGTAAAAATCCATATAGACATGGAAAGCACAGAACCCTACCTTTTGTGTCTGACTGTACTTAAGCATTTCTCATGAAGCAGAACAACTATTGACATAAATGAGGCACAGCAGTGCAGCTGAGACTTGTCCCTCACAACCCACATCCAGAGCTGCAGCACAGACCTCTGTTCTGTAACCCTTCCTGAGGCCTCAGGCCAGCTGCAGGTTTTCTGCAATACCTTGGCACAGACAAACTCACAGGAAAACACCAGGACTGGGCAAATATGCATGCCAATGAATATGGAAATGTAGGAAATATCTAAGGGCAAAACAGACAGAAAGATGGGTATGTGGGACTTGACAGACCAGGCAATGTACCAAGGACATTGGGGAGGATGAATTAATATTTGAGACCATGAGGACAAAGGACCATAATAAGGAAGGGAGTGAAGGAGAAAGAACAGATGGTCCCTTCTTTATCTTGGAGTTAGATGAGGGTAAATGGAAATCTCCTTGACCAAGCAACAGGAAGGCAGGCAGTCAATCTCTTGGTGACACTAATAACGTTACATACACAGTTTGTCTCTGCTAGACGGTAAAATCAAATGTTCAAATCTCCTCTCTTCATGTCAGGAATTATCACTGTATCAGGACATCCCTAAGCTTTGTCTGTGAGGGAGAACTTGCAGTGGTGCGGTGCAACATTTATTACAGGTAATGGGGTTTTTAGATATTGTTTTTGCTGACTTTTTTTTTCTAGGAACTTGCTTGTTGTTTTTTGTTGTATTTGTTTGGTTGTTTAAAAAAAAAACAAGCAAACACCTGGCTTTCTCTGTTGCTGCACCCCATTTGGTACCAGTCTGATACTCCAAGGAATGGGCATAATGATTATCCTCTCTGTTTTGATTTGCTTAGGCTCAGGTAGGAAACCATTTCATTGAAGTGCAATTGGGATATCAGAAATAATGCTGGCAAACCTCACAGCTGGAAGAATAGAGATTAAAATGGGGCGTGGTGTTCTGAGCCTGAAACAAACGTCCTGGTTATGAAAGATTACAAAATGCAGCACTTTAAACCCAGCTCTTTTGAATTCTGATGATCCTTCACAGTTTTATGAATGATTCCTGAATGCCTATGATTGTCAGTATTGATATAAGGTCCCTTGCTTGATATTTGCTAAATATTTGAATATTTAGCAAATTCAGTGATGCTGGGAGCTAAAAGCCAAACATGGTATTTCCCACTGCTGAGTTAGCTGTTGCTTTGAAGGGCCAATTATAGATAGAACTGCCATTTTCTGAGGCCTTTTCTTCCTTTTTAAGATTTAGACTCCTTAAGTATAAATACAGTGATGCTCTCTGTGAGCAAGAATGCTGGGCTACTGAGAATGCACCAAGAAAGATTGGGGCCTTTAATTGTTATTACATGAACGTGCAGAAAACCACAATGAAGTAGCAAAACAAGTAATACTGAGGTCCTGCTTAGACTGAACTTGCTTGCTAGCAGTTTTTTGACAGCATGACACAGAAGAAAAGGCAGTTTTGTGGTCACAGAGTATGGCAGTCTTGTAGAGAATCCTAGAAGTTGCAACAAAGGAAATGGCAATTTTTTTGTTTATTTTGGCTGTTGTGGGTTTTTGTTTGTTGGTGGTGGTGGCGGTTTCTCTCTTCAAAGAAGAAAAGAGAAAAAAATACAGGAAAAACATGTAAAGAAGGCACTGCACACAGAAAAAACATGAAAGGCCTTGAACACAGTACTGACCCAAAAGATGTCAGCCACCCTTCTGTTAACTGTAGAAATCATTTAACTGATCAATGAAACTCATGTGTCAGTGCTGATGTTGAGAGCAGAAAAAACAAAGCAACATCACTTTGATAATGCTAAAACTTAGGGTTCCAAAATTTGGCTAAGAGCCTGCAGACCCTGAGCTTTGTGCCACAGGAGCCAGCACAGCAGCATCCTGGTACTTCAGGTGTTGACACAGACTCAACAACAGATCAAAGTCTGACAGGTGAAGAATGTTCCCTTCCATCTGCCCATCCCATCCCATCCCACTACTGTAGAGTATCAGGAATGGCTCCATAGTTTCTGAATTGCTTCCTCAGCTGCTGTTACTCCCAGAACACACTGACATTAACTGACTTTGAAACCAGTTCACTCAAATTTGATGCTAGAATAGTTCAAGGCTAGATTTGTGGACTGCCATTGCCACAAGAACAAAAAAAAGATGTAGTATATGTATTAAAAAATAAAATATTAACTCCCTAAGCTTGGAGGGCTGAAGTAATACAAATGAATAGCAGCAAGCAAAGTTAAATATGTACCCAGGATTTATGTCCCCCAGCTCTAAAAGTAACAGCCATGGATGCAGTAACCAAATACAGAATGTTTTAAGATACCCAAAAAGGTGTGTGTCTTCTAAAAATAAATCACTGATGTTTTAACTGCTTACAAGAACTGCTCCTCACATCATCATTTGCCTGCAAAAGCACAGCTGATTTTCAAGAAACCACATATTACACAATGCTGTGTTTGTGACTCATGCTATGACTTCAGAGAGTGGTCTGAGCAAGATGGAAGTTCACCAAGGGCAAAAAGGGCAGGTGGCTCTCCCTTCACCACAGCCCCCTCGGGCCATGGGCCCCTGATGCTTCCCTGGTACTCTGCTGATCACCTGGTAAATTAAAGCTGAGAACAGCAGAATAGGCATTTGGCACACAGCTCGGCGTGTGGGTTCTCCTGCTTGGCTGGCAAGCTGAGCTAGTTGCCCTGCGGTCAGAATTGGTGTAGCTGGGGGCTGGGGAGGGAAGATCACAGGACAGCACGGGGAAGGGAAGAAGCCAACGGGAGAGCGAGACCTCCCCTGCTCAGCAAGCTGTTAGCCCAGGTCAGCTATCACGCCAAACTTCCCCATCAGAGCCTTGCAAACAAAATGCTAACAGAGATTATTTAAATGAGAGAGTTTTAATAGCCTTTCATAATGTAACTAGCTATTTAAAGTAACTAAATAAAAAACATTTCAAATGACAGATTTACAGAAGCAGCTCACAGCTGATTATTGCCACAGGAACTAAACCAGCAGAAATCAAACCTGGAGGCATAACTACTGCCAAACACCGAAAATACAGTACAGCACCTTCCACAACAGTTCTACAAACTATCAAAACTGTATTAAAAACATCCTTTTTTAAACTTCTAAAATGTGCGTATGATCCAACATGCAAAAACATCACAAGCAAGATAAACATCTTACTAAATAGACTGAAATACAAAAAAATTCTCCATGACTTAAAACAAGTAGCTACAAGCAGAAGAATTAATACTACTCATTGAAATGAAAAATAAAGATAAGAATCAGGTACTACATGCTTTTTTAATTTTGAGGAATTGAATTTTCATAAAGGGAAAGGGGTTAAGTACTGCAGTGTTTTAGTCTTTGTGAATCCACCCACATAAAAATTAGACCTCCCACATACACATTCATATACTCCAAAAGCTTTGATCATGCCAGATGTAAATATTTTTTCTAGTAGCCTATTACGTATCCTCCAACTATACAATTGTTCTCTGTTAAAGCCTCGGTGATACTATGGGGAACTGAAAGATGTATTAAGCGCATATACTCAGATTTTTAAGGACAACCAAGATAAAATATAGGCAAAATAGAAAAGCAGAACATATTCCTTGCCTAACAAAGCATTTTGTAATTGGTTTTATATTGGGAACTGTTAACTAAAGTTCATTCTAGATCAAAGAGTAATGCAACTGTTGTAAACACATACTGTGTTCAGAACAAACATAAAGAGAAGTAAAACTGCAAGGCAGCTTAGTGTAACAGCCCTGAAAGAAAGCCTCACAAAGAACAGTGTACCAACAGCAAGGATGTTTTCAAGGAAAACATATGGGGTAAGTTCTTCAGCTGAAATTACAGAAAGTATTTTAGGTAGACCGTTTACCATCTGAATTGGCAAAGTATTTTCTACTTTCTTGCACAAAGTGCTGCCTACCTAAGGAAAAACATTATCACAATCAATATGGTCCCTCATAACACCCTGCTAAAATGAAGTAGTATTCTCACTTAAAAAGGCAAGCATGGTCATTTAAAGCAACAAAGATCACTCTTAGCAAAACTGGGGATTTATCTCATGTTTTCTGATACATCACTGTAACAAGATGATGACTATCAAGCAAGACATTGGATTCCCATCCAAGTGATGGCAGATTCAGCATCACAGTCACTAATACCTGTAATACTAGATTTGCAAACAGAAAATTTCACTTAATCAGTAATCACTTTTTTGTTGTGTTAAAGGTTTTCCTCTTTTTGCTGTTCCATAATAATCAAATTTTCCCCTATTCTCAACATATCAAATATAAGAGATCTGAGTGAGGCAGTGCTGCAGATTTATTTTTTTACTTAAAATACTGTGCTTATGTATGCCTAAGCTTCACAAAACTTTAAAAACCAAAAAAAAGAAAGGAAGAAAAGAAAAAAATCCCATTGGTCCAACCCTAGAGTTAAAACAGCTTAGAAACTGCATTTCTTATATTGAAATAACCTGCTTACATATTCTGCTTTGAGGTACAGAGGAACTGTGCAACTCCAAAGCAATTCAACACATGGTGTCTTGTCACCAGAAAAACAATAGGGCAGAAGAAAAGCAGTGGCAGTACATAGAAAGCAAAGGGGTGTTCGTTCCAACTCATTCTCCATAAATAATGTTAGAGTGCCATCACCCTTCGGGGCACTACTATTAAAGGAGGACAACTGAGAAATTAAACAAAACAAAATCAAGAAAATTTAGAAATGTAGAAACTGTTGTATCTGGATAGTTGGCAGATGGATCTTGCAATTGCACTGTGTCAATTTAAGTTACAAACATCAAACTTTCCACTTTCTAAAATGACCATTTATGTAAAATCTAATCTATAAGCAGATTCCTTTTCATAGTGTTTCATAAAATCAAAGGCGATTAGATCATTTCTATCCTCTCGAGAAATATCATTCCCTAGATGACGTACAATTACTTCATCTGTTTTCCATTTCCCTGCCTGAGTCTGTTTTATAGCCCTGCTTTTTCAGGATGACTTTAAAAAGAGGCCCTTCCTGACATCACCCAACACGATGTCAAAACACAACACCATTACAAAACAAACTAATCAAAACTAATTTCTTAATAGTTGCAGCCTCTGAATAGAGCGGCAGTGATGCTGCTCTCAGCTTTGACTTTGATTATAAACCAGATCTGAGTTAATAACATGTCTNTAAGCTTTCCCCATGTGAGCCATGCCTCAGGTACATGAAGGGTTTTATTACAAAACAACCACAGCTCACAGATCTGCCAGAGGAAATGAGCATTTGGACTTTACTACTTATATTACTGCTTTTGCAGAACCTCCCCCTCAAAGCCATGTCCTAATTTAAGCGGCAAAAAAACCAATTCCCCCTGCCTAAACCCATAGAACTCATGCTTTTCCTTTTGAAAAGGTAAAAATATGATTCACCTAATTGTTTAAGACACTGCCAATTACAACGTATGGTTTTAAACTCGAATTATGTATTTATTGGAAAAATAAAGATAAACCCGCACGGTTTCAAAATTAGTACCAATGGAACTAAATATATGACTGAAGACTTTTGTTATTGGCTATTGTTAAAGCAGTAACAGAAAGGCACACTTTGCTGTGGAGTCATAGCCATGACCATCACAACTTGCATGAGAAACCTATCAAGAGCCGTAAGCTGCTGTCCTGTTTACTCCCTTGCAATTAAAATGCTGATAAGAAAAAACACCTTTAATATATTATTCATATGAACACTCCATTTAACATTTACCATTTCCAGACTCCAGCAGTGAGCAGGTACAATAATTTTCCAAGTATTCTTTCTTAATTTTTCAAGCATTACCTTTACATAACACTGCCACGGAGTAATTAATAGAGCTAAATGAAGCACTGTCAGTAAATAATCAGTAGCCAGTCTTTGATAGATGAGCTGATTCTAATTCAATCCATTCACTTTCAACTTTAATTAGTGGCATTGTACTTTAGAAAGCAAACAGTGCCTTCATCCATGTGATGATCTAACCTTGTATAGGTCGGCCGAGGACAACTTGTAAGGTGTTGACATAAATTTGGGAATACAAAGTAAAAAAATCACAGTGTTTACACATTTTTATATAATGTAATTCTTCAAACAGAAGTAACATAAAGTTCTCCCTGCAAAAGCCACTGATTTTAACAAGTATTATACACACTAAAAAAATCCTGCTAAGACAGTTATGAGTCTCAATGCAGAAGTTCTCTCACCTTTTTCTTTAAACTAATTGATCTGAATTACCAAGTGTATGTTGGTGGAATTTTTTGCAAGACACAAATACAGGCATAAAACCACTATGCCTTTCTACACAAGTACTGATACAACACTTAAGTTTTTTGGTGTTATAACCCTTATTCTAGATGCATGCTTGACTCAACTCATGACAACTGCTACGCAAGCTCTTCACTTTTGAGTTACTAGAACTTAGAGTAGTTTTAGATTACTGAAAAATTTTCTAATTTTCAAGGCCATTTAGGTTATAGCGCACTTTGATCTTGTTCTCCATTTTCTCTTGAATGTTAATTGACATTGGTATTTCTCATTTCTTCTAGCAGATCTCTCTAAAGGGTGGGACAAGGCAGAGTTGCAGAGTCCTGCAAACTGTGGCTGTTGAGCACATCTGAGTAGAGACTTGCTAACTTACCACAAAACATCTAATTCAAGTGTATGTGTGACTTACTGAATGAAGGTATTTTTAAGCAGAATAGCAGAAAAGCAACTTGGGAACCTCAAAACCTTAGTCATAGTATATGTTTGCATACCTTATAATGAAATAGTATGGGGAGAAACTGTTTTTAAGATGGTTTATTTTTAATTTTTATTTTGTTTCATATTACTTATTAAAAAAGGTAACATTCAAAATGAAGTGGCTATAAAATTGTTCTTATGGAAAGTGCCATAAAACTTTTCTAGAATACTTTATGTCAAAATGTTCATGATATGGTCTTAGCTTTTATACTGGCCAATTCTCTAAACCCACTACCTCCTCACCATGTAAGAGAACACACTTGAAGAGCAAAACCCCTCAGGAACTGCTCACTACATGAACACTTGATAAAAAAACACCAACCACCCTTACAAGCTTCCAATACAGTCCAGACTGTCCGTCTCATTCAGATGTTTTCTAAAGGATGAAACTTGTGTGTAAAGGAAAGCTCACATTATTTTTATATTTTTGTTGACATACATGTACACAGACATACAGTGCTATGAAAATATAATAAAGTTTGCAAACACACTAATGTGAGAAGCTACCAGAACCACAAAACATTCACAATGCCAAGTGCTTAGCACAAATGACAAAGAGGACAGTCTTCCTTTTTTCTGCCAAGACCAAAATGCCTTCCAATGCCTGCTGCAAGTTGGTTTCAATGCAGTACAGTGTGATCTGTTGTACACAGTTTTCTGACATTACAGCAAAAGAAGTCAGCCTGACTCTCGAGCTGCAGTCTTACAGACAAGCAGATGCTGCCAGGGACCTCCTGTTCAACAAGCCAGTGATTACAGATCACTCAGGGACAGTGATCTAAGGAGAACTTAGGGGCAGTTCTCCTGCTAGTGTCTAACAAGTAAACAGCCACAAGATTCAATTCTGAATGAAAAATATCTCTCTCTGAAAATTTTTTCAAGAACATTTTCACTCCGTGAGAGAGCCATTGGCTCTTTTCACTGGGAAGATGAAGCATCACTTATGAGTGAATTGATTTCTGGCCTTTCTTTCAGAAACACTCAGAAATGAGATGATGTATATGTATTCCTCACTCTACTACCAAAAGTTTTGATCAAAATAAAGGCTCAGTGATCTAATCACCCTAGTGTGACTAAGGCATGTCTAGAGTTAGGACTCAATGTTTCTTCCCAAGATGATATTCACATTAAAGAGACTCCAAGGAGTAGTTCACCTCCTTTTTCCTTCACACAGCTCTTGCCACCTGGGTGACATGGATTTTGCACCTTTAGTGACCCAGGACACTTCTATATACATGGGCAGGTCTACACCTATTTGGAAGTCATATGACTTACTTGTATCTCTCTTACTGAAATACCTGAGGCTCTGGCATTTCCATACAACTGCAGTCTAAATGCATAACAGCTGGCTTAAGATTTGCTAGGAAACTTCTAGCTGTCATCAGGGCATCCTCTAGCAGGCTCCAAGGGACTTGGATAGCATGTCTCCATCCCAGACATCTACTGGGTGGCTACCTGCAGCTTCATCTGCATCTTCAGCAGACACAGCACAACTCTGGAGGCCTTAGCACACACTGGTGGATCAGTAGATCATAACATTGGATGAATTAATTTGAGGCCTTCTTCCAAGTAAATTTACAGAAGGAGCAAGAGCTGCTTAGTCTTGCATAAAATGTAAATATATACACAGACTCTTTGACTGATAAACAGTATTCAATCAATAACCAGAGTTCTTAGACAGAAAGTTAACACAGATACCAATATACTTGTCTAATCCAGATTTTACATTTGTCTTTTCCATTTCCTTCAAAGTCCTTTGAAGAATTGGTTTGTGCCTCTTCAGCTGAGAAGGAACTGAGTGCTGTGAGTGTTCTCCCCACTGTGCTGAATATAACTGCTCCTTGCACAAGACACCACAAAAATTAAAACATTTGTTTCTCACGTTGTAATGCAGACATGAACTATGCAACACCAGGGACTTCCCCATCACAGGGAAGAAATATCTGCTTCTATTCTCTACACATTTAGTATATGGCTTTGAACCTTTCTTATTCAAAATATTTCAAATAGGCACAGAAGACAGAATGGCTAAGTAACCTGTGACTCTCAGTCATTCATCGTGATATGGAGTGCTTCATAAATCACTTGCACTTATAACGATGTGCACGGAAAGAAGGAATGGCACTATCTATTCTGCAGGCAGAGTAGACAGTCATGAAGATGAAAAAATGTTGACTAGTCTTAGATGTCTGATCTGAGACCTGTTCACTGAGGAGTCAGCACCCCACGATGCTTTAATATTCAAAATGCATTTCCCTCTGGCTTCAGCTGTGTGCGCGCTGAACTCCTGCAAATCATGCCTGCAAGGTATCCAGCTAAGCATTCAGCAAAGCAGTGACCTCCTTTCCAAACTCTGCTTGGAATGACTTGCTTACCTGCTCCAAACAGCTCTTGGGGAAAGGCAGGAACAGAATGCAAATAACAAGAGCAAAACTAAATAGCTTTGGCATGTCCCTTCTTGTGACTCTGGTCTCACTTTATCACATTCAATTTGCAACTGAGGTAGCAGCACTGTTGGAAATGGTAACTTCTTATACTGTAGGTTCCTGATTCATCACCAGAGCAAATCTTCACTGTCAACTGAATGATAAAAGAACTTCTGAGAAAAAACCAAACAGTGATAGTGTAATTTATCCTTGTTTCTTCATACATGTAGTACTACAAGGTTGAATTAAAGTTGGATTTCCTAACATTTGGATACTTGACCTTGCAATCTTCTGTATATTCTTAGGGTGGGGAAGGGTTGGAGGAGGAAGATGGGAACATGTGTGTGTAATTTGCCAAGTTCCAAAAAAGAAGAAATCTATACCTTACCCAAATAATGTGACATTTTATTGAATCTCATGCATCAGAAAAACAGTGGAGCCACCAGGCTGACCGCTTGAAACTAATGAACTGATAGGAAACAGTAACACCTGTAGAAATGAGAGGTATATCCACAGCACTGCTCCAGTGTCTTCTACCTAGGCCCAGTCACGAGACTCCACAGCATCTCAACACAGGTCTCATTATCTTGGCAAGTTACGCCCCGAATCTGACACTTGGCCTCACAGCTACCTCCAGCCACAGTGTCCCAAAATGCAGGAAAGCATTCCCCTTTATCTTCGTTGTCCATTCTGCTTCTTTCATATATTTTCTTTTAAACTCTTCAAAAGCCTTGCCCTCTTGTTGTATCTTTCACCAAGAACTTTTTCCCTCCTTTATGGTCACCACTCACATTGACAAGAGCGAGTCTCCTCCCCCAGCCAGACTGAGCATCACCTCCCATTCCCTTACTCTCATCAGTTCAGCTTGACTCTTTCAGCAGCCAACCAAATTCTTGTGATTTACCTTTTGTCCCTTCTCTAAGCCTCCTAATAGCTTCTCAGAAGTGATGGCTTATCTCCTCCCCATTTTGCTGACCACTCAGAGGTATTACCAAAAGCACAAGAGTTTTCATTTAAAGTATCTAACCACGGTCTGGACCAGAGCTACCTACAGCCATGGCCACACAGTCCTTCTGAGGCAGTTCCTGGCAGAGAGCATCCTCAGCAGCCCTGCTCGGAATGCACGTAAAGCATTTCAGGAGTAGAGAAATCTAAGATGTTTAGTGAACACAAAAATCTTCAGAGGTTTTAGCTTTTGGGCTCCTTTCAATCTCTATTGTGTATCTATCCATCTGTCTGAAAAGTACAGCATTTTATAATCCTATTTCTCAGCCAAATTTGTACATATCTTACCAAAAATGTCCTGTCTATCCAAAGCATACATACAGCATTCAAAGAAAAGACCTTCAATCTTTTTCACAGCCTGCGTAAATACAGCATTTGCTCTTAATTTCCTATGTAGAACCATGTCTACAGTAACAAAAATCAAATAAAGTTCACAAAAAGTACTCATAGTGTGGACAAAAGTTGGTACCAACTTATAAGGATTAACACAAGTAGCTGAAACCCATGATATACAATAAGAAGTGTTAGGCAACCCTAACAACAGCCCATCAGTCCTCCTTATAAAAATACTCAGTTCACACAGTTTAATTTACAAAACAAATTACAAAGAGCAGAATGAGATAGAAAAGAAGAAGGCAGTAAGTTTACAGAGATCAATACAAGCTCTGTTGAAAAGGTGCAAAATCCACAGAGGACAAAGTGTGAGGGCAGGTAGAGATGAAAAGAGCACTCAGTGCACAGAAAAGAAGACAACTCTGGTATATTTTAGTCAATCAGACTGGCAATCTGAAAGAATAAACAACATCAAAAGGATTTTTTCCTCATTTTAAAACAAAATAAGGAAATCGGAAGGCATGTTTCTCTGTATGTGTTTTCTACCACAACTTCTGAACCAGCTGTACAATTTCAATCTAGTCTGACAAAAAGGATGTTTCTATGTTTCTAGCTTTGCTTCTATGAAACGAGCCAGCTGGGTAAAGAAAAGAGACCCTATCACTGTCATGCCTAGTGAAAGGCTGAAACTTCTGCCATCAGACATGAGAAAATGCACTTATCTGCGAAACAAATCCATGAAAAAGCCCCCGCACCAAACCCTAAGCTTCCTTATTTCACTGCTCAAGGAACTTTTTTTCCTTTCTTTTTTCCTTTAATTAAATAATGCCATTTGAAGTTACAGTCCACATTGTGACAGTAATAGATCTCTAACCTAAAGACTCTTTCTCTCTTTAACATCCTATTTTTTCATCTGCATGATTCATAGAATCATAGAATCGATTGGGTTGGAAAAGCCCTCCAAGATCATCAAGTCCAACCCCTGGTCCAACTCCAGTCCATTTACCAGATCTTGGCACTCAGTGCCACATCCAATCTCAGTTTAAAAACCTCCAGGGATGGGGAATCCACCACCTTTCTGGGCAGCCCATTCCAATACCTGATTACTCTCTCTGGAAAGAATTTTTTTCTGATCTCCAACTTAAATTTCCCCTGGCAGAGCTTGAGCCCGTGCCCCCTTGTGCTATTGCTGAGTGCCTGGGAGAAGAGACCAACCCCCACCTGGCTAGAACTTGCCTTCAGGTAGTTCTAGACAGTGATGAGGTCATCTCTGAGCCTCCTCTTCTCCAGGCTAAACAAATGAGTTTCCTTCAGGACAGGCTATATTCTGCTTCACTTTGCCATGGAGGCACTAGTTGAGCCTTCATTAGTAACTGTGAGAGTCAAGTAAAATCCTCTAGACTGAAGAATTTACCTTTATTCTGTGACAGCATCCCCACAGTGGCATGCAAAGGATCATACTAAAATTCAAAATATATTGCAAAAGAAGGCAATTCTCTCTACTATTTCTATGAATTTGAAATTAAACCACTGTTGTGTTCTACAGACCAGCACAGAAAAGAATTCAGTTTCTATATATAAGTGCTACCTCACTGTGAGATCCCTTTATCCCTAGACTGTCCTCGCACCCCACTGTACTTTCACTCTCCAAAGTATTCAATCCCCTGTATTTTGGTATATAACCTGAAAGACTATGATCTTGTCTAATTAAACTGATCTACCCAACACAAGTTGCTTTCACAGAATCATTAATGCTGGAAGAGACCTCTGGAGATGACCTACTCCTACCTGCAAGGAGGTTGCTTTAGGAGATGGAAATCAATATTGGGAACATCTTTTCTGAAAGGCCCTTCATTAACACAGTTTATTTGATCCTGATGCTACTGGGCCTCAGATAACATGGCACATACCTGTTTCCTGGTGTTTCTGAGAGGTGGTGGTGATGGAATATGGTACATTAGTGTGTGTATATATATATATATGGCCAAACTTCACAAACGCAGATTTGGGCAGGGCTCTCCCCACGTGGCTGTGCCCTTCCAGCCTGTGCAGTGGATTTTTTAGGTGAGACACAGCATGTGCAGAACTGGCCCCACCGTTTAAGTCCTGAGGTCCATCTGCCACGGCCGAGCGAGCTTGGACAGTGACAGTGAAGTCCTCGGGACTGTCACAGCACCCGGTACTAACCGGGGCTGACCCTGCTGAGCATCCGAGATGTGACGGGATGGGATGGCAGGGAGGCATTGAACTGCCAGGGGACGGTCCCACTGAGACTCGAACTCACGACCTTCGGATTCAGAGTCCGGAGTGCTCTCCATTACACATTAGTATACTATACTGCAATATAGTGATTTACTGGAATAATTTACATTTGGGGAATTTGAATAAAGAAAGATATGCCGGAAATTCAGTTCTTAGTTGTGCTTCCTAATAGCTGTACATTAGACAGTGAGCTTTCAGTAAGTATGAGCAAATAAAAAAATATTTTAAAAAATCTATCATCCACTGTTAATAGCAAAAGTAGGTTGAGCACCAGTGTAGCAATCCAGAGTTTTGAAGGTCTAGTATTACAATATACAGATTCCGGAATTAGGGAAAGTTGTTTTTGTTTGGGTATGAGCTTGTAAGTACATCAAGGAGAAGTCTAAAAGTGTAACTGTGGTCGTCAACACCAACATGAAGTCAGGCTGTGTGTGTCTGCCCATGTGGGAAAGTGAAAGGGTAATTAACATTGTACACGAAAAAATGAATGGGTTTTATTAGTCCTGGTAACAAGATATTGTAAGTCTAAGCTTCACTGTGATCAAGCCAAGTGTGTAAGTTAATCAAGACCTTCACTAAAGTATTTCTGTTAACACTTTCATCTTACCAGTGGGAATTATTTATAAAATGGTTTTCCACTGCCAGCATGACAAGGTGATCATTAACACAGCACAGACCATGTGAAAGAAAAAAATTAAAAACATGCGAAAGTGGCATTACACTGGTACTGTGAGCAGCTGCCATAAATAATTCTGCTCCTCGAGGTGATTTCAACAGTCTTGCTCTAAATCTAATAAATCAAAAGTCCTTTATAAAAACTCTAATTCTCAAAATTTGAGTTTCTAGGCTTCCCAATCATGTTTAACTTTACTTTCTCATGCATGAGAAATCAATTTGTTCAACCAAGCCAGTTCCGAGTTCCCCTTGCAAGAGCTCATTTGGAACTGATTATAGAAAAAAGGAGACGTTGAGTTTTACACGTCTTAGGTTTTGAAGTTAAGAGCCCATTGTGTCCCATAACTGCTTCCATTCCTGCCATCAGTACACCAGGAATTAAAGAAACCAAATCAATGGGAAGGCTGTGGAGCAGGGAATCGGTAATACAACAAAGCCAACTTACATTCTAGGGTGTCATTTTGACTATGGCACAGGTAGGTACTATCTTGGTCATTAAAAATTCTGAGTGCTGACTTATGTGAAAACAAGGTGGTGGTTTAGGTTAGTTTATAAAAGTATTAAATTCTCTACCTCACATCCACCCACCCATACACAAACTGAATTCTGTGTGCAAAAATCTGCTTGCAGAAACGTATCATCTCCTCATTCTTGGTGAAATATCCCCTTGGTGCAAAATAACATTACAAATAAATATTAGTAGCCTACATGCACATCTTGAAATGGGGCACGGACCTTGCATAGGGCAAATATTTTGTACAGGGCTCTGCACTGGTTTTCAGTATCATTCCTGCAGAGGTGATATCTTACGATGCAATTGGTGGAACAAGAGGAAAATTGCAGCTGAAAGACAGAGGCCTTAATTCTCCACAGGTGTTGATTAGAGTTTTCCATAAGTAAGACATTGATCAAAAATAAATTTATTATTTCCCACAGCATTACACACGCACTTCTTAGCAATATTTGTACTCTTTCTATGAATAATATAGATATTTGAACTAACATTTCCTACATTTAGCTTAAATATGAACAGTTTACAAACTAGACATGTACAGTACAGAGACAGACTTTTAAAGCTTTGCACATTTGGGCTATGAGGTAACGAGGGTATGGAAATAATTCATTGAAAACTCATAAAATTTAGCAAGTTCTCCAGCCTGCCATGTGATTTGTGCAGGCATTCCAGCTCAGCCTTTATAAAGAATGCCATGAGTGTATGGGTGTGCCTGCTCAGGGCTCTCCCAAGTCTTCCCTTCAGAAGCTCTGGCATACAGCACTCAACTGAACTGTACCTGAAGTTAACATTCAGGATACCAAAAACATCAGAGATGCTGGCCCATATTCATCTGACCTTCTGCATTTTAAGCAGTCCAAGGAGGAGGGGGATGGCTGCAGACTATGGGCAACTAAAGCCTTTTTGTGCCCACTCCCAGTTAGAATAGCACCCTCTTTGTTCCAGGTTTCACCTGGGCCAGGTAACAAATGATCAAAAAGTTACTACCAACTTCCATATCCTCATTTTTAACTATGTCTAAGCCCTGGCTGGAGAGAAAGTGAGCTTCATATTAAATCAAATTATTTTCTTTTAATTTGTATGCAACTCCATTTAATTCCTCTAATGTTCTTCTTTCCCTTATTCCCTTTTCTCAACTCCTAATCATGAAACAATTCTTCTGGAAGTAACAGGACTTCTTTCCTAAGTTTCTTGGCTATTGTTCAATACAATCTAGATTAAAAATATTTTTTATAATAACTGTCCCTTATATCAAATTGCTCGTATCTGTAGCCTTTGGTCTTTCGAAAAAGAAATCTCTTGGGACAGCTTTACCCTTTTATAGTAGCACTGAAACAGAAGGAGCAGTATTAATAAGAGAACTGCTGCAACTGGTCAGCAAAACAATGCAATTTGTGCCCAGACTTCAATTTTACAAATAAAGGACAAGCTACATCATTGTTAGTGCAAGTTTCATTTCAGTTTTTCAAACTAATAAAATCAGAGTCCATTTATTCAAATTATACATTTGAACCTTGGCATAACAAGAGCTGAATACAGTAGCAAAATGTCATACAGACAGCTGAACATTTTTCTTGATTCTTAGCATGCCCACATTTAGCAATGCAGAATCCCAGCTACAAAAAGCAAACAAGAAACCAAACCATCAAAAATCTACAACTCTTCATGACATAGCTGTAAAATCCAGTCAACGTAGGGTAGATAATACAATTTCTTTTCCCCTGGCCTTCCCTGGCATTCTTTCACTTTCTTGTGGAACAGAGTACTTTTGGTGCAAAGCACTGGCTCTTCTGCACTTTCAGCTTGTTTAGAGAAAGCATGAAATAACTCTATTCAGAAGAATATAGTCAGTCCTTCACTTTTTGTTTACTCCTGCAGAGGCTGATTTTGCACAGTTTATTGCCCTGGTTTGCAAAACTATTTTTTCAATGAATATAATTAAGAGTGTTGCTTACTCTTTCTATAATTAACCAGGAATAAAAAGCAATGCAATGAAAGAAGCAAACAGATTTTTTTAAACACTAACATACCATAGTTATCTCTCATAAATAAAATGAGCACTTTAAAAGCAAAAGATGATCAATAATGGTGGTATTTTCCTTACATAAAAAGGGCCCACACTTGCTAAGCTAACAGGGACAATACTTTTACAGCAGATATCCAAAAACCTGGTTTCATAAGCTTAGGAAGTTTCATAAAAAAACTGGAGGATGGTGTGAATTCATTTTGGCTTCAGGTCAATGCTTCTTCATTAATATTTTACTCACAAAGACTCCAAGTTTAGGAGGTAAGCTGTGGACAGCCTTTCTCTACACTGGCATCAGAAAGGAAAAGAAAAAAAGGCAGGCAACATATTCAGTGATGGGTCCCTGAGCCCAAAGGCAATTAACTGAAGTTTTCTAAACAAAAATATTTAAGCCATATTTTCAGCCAGCTGAAGATGTCCTCTGTCTAAGGACAACAGTTAAACATTATTCAAGAGTCACCATTAAATGATGAAACAATCATACTACAAATGCAATTCTGAAGACCTAATTACTTCCCAATCAGATCTTGCAACAGTTTTCATAACAATAGGAGGTATTTTTAGGATATAAAACTAGAATGTCAGATATCACAGAAATGTTAATACAACTAGACTGCAGGTCAGATCTGCTCCCGAAACAGCCCTAAATTTATTCTAGCAGAGAGACCACATGAATTCATTTACGCTCATAGACCTCAATTCTTTCATCCTGACCTGTAATTGTTACGTTCTTAGAACTACTACAGCAGATGTAAAAAAACCCCAAATTACAGCTTCTAGCCACAATAAGTATTTCAGAATCTCTACCATGTGTCATTTTGCTTTCTGGAACAAACTTCTTAAATATAAGGTCATCATAGTCATCAGATAGTCACCAAATAGCACAGGTATTTACCACTTATTAGTTTGCCAGGATTTAAATGGGCATCATTACACATCTGTCTCTCTGCATAAATCCTACTCTGTGTGTGTGCATAAGGAAACATTGACCATTAAAAGCACAAAAGGGCAAAAAAGATGCAGCCAGAGGCAGAGGTCCCAAGCAGAAGACTCAACATTCAACAATTTGAGGAGAACTGTCCTTTTTCTGTGTGAACCCTATTCTGCTTGTGATCCTACAATTATAGATAGCTTAAGTATGTTATCAGTGATGTTACCTTCCATGGTTTACACTACTTTTCAGTAACATCTAGTGCACTTCACTGTGCAGAGTGTTCTTGTAATTCTCGGCAGCACACCCTCTGCCTCCCTCGCTCGGCTGCTTCAGAGGATTCCCAGAATACACATACAGCTGTTTGACCTTCCTTCTGTCCTCAGCAAGCCTTATCTAATGTAACTGAAGAGATGTCATCACCTCACAGTGTCTCTGAAAACAAAGTCCTACACCATGTTTGAATATAATACTGCAAACTGCTGCCACTACTTTACATCTCTCCATTGGGGCCTCAAGAAATACTGCTTATAACATAGACTACTGCATAGGTTCCATGCATAATCTTTTGAAAATAAACTTAATTTCTAGAAAATCATCTCATTCTGCAGCAGTAGCAGCTCTGCTTTGCTGTGTTTTTTTCCTGCTTGTGACTGTATCGCATCTTTTTCATACTTCCCTATGCTTCTGCCTGGATGGATCTAGTCTATGTCTATTCTGCTCTCTACTGCTTAAAGGCCATTTGGATAAATGCCACTTCCCATTTAAATCCTAACATTCATCTCAAAAGAATCCTCTTTCATAGCAGGCTTAGAAATCCAGTTCTGTTTAGTGAGCTGCACATCTAGTTACCAGAATACGGTTATCAAAAATACTCACAAAGCAGAAGAAATCCTTGAGCTGATTCCAGAAATAATTTCATTAACCTTCCTTCCACTTGTCCCCAGTAGAAGGAACAAACATATTTTGGTTAATACGATTAGCAGTTTTCCATTAGTAACCCAGACGACGCTGTGAGAACTTCTGGACTGTTCCCAAGTACCCGTGGCATATCACAAGATCTGCCTGGGAGATTTATCTGACCAACAGATTCCAAAATGATACGCAACTCTCAAGATAGCTTGAAAATCATGGATGGCAATAAACATGTTTTAAATGCTCTTTCCAATTCAGTTTTTTACAACCTGTGCATTAGGAAGGATCTGAAGTGGAGCCATTTGTGGGATGCTCTTAACTTCCCACACCACAGCCGGCTGTATCATAGCAAGTCATGTATCTAGAATGAAGATGTTTAATCTTCTGCATGCAGCTGTAGCCAGCCATTCACAGCATTGCCAACCAACCTCCATCCTCAGGCTGGCTAGTGGAAGATATCCAGGGAGAAGTTTCAGCACAGCTCCTTCTATAGTCAGGTTCTGGCTTTTTGCTTTTTGTACACCCTCCCTCAAACCTCTTAACAGAGAAGAAAAGGCACAAGGCTGACTTTAATCAAGCAAAGGAAATCTATCACCTACAATTCTGCCACAGACTCCAGTTAATACATCCTTAAACCAGTTTGCATGCATGCAGTTCCCTAGTTTATGTTTGGGCAATTACCACTTACTCCTCAAAGTCAGGCAGCTGCCAGAACTGGTTTTAAGAGCCACAACTAAAGGAGTTGTCTGGGGCCTTAGAGGCTGATTAGCCTAACCTGAACATCAGGGCAAGTCACCCAGTGCATGAGAAAAGCTGAACCCTACACATTAAACTTTGTCCAGGATCAGAGTTACCTTACATTTGTTTTATTCACCACAGTCCTCCCATTTGCCTCACTGGAAGGCTACACCAGCAGAGAAGAAGATCAAAAAGTGGTGAATCTGTCCCCTAGTTTGGCAAGAGGATGAACACATAAGTCATACAAAAAGGAGAGTTCTGAACAGATTGTTAGCATCTCTCCTTTATATTTAATCGAGAGAGACACAGCAAATTAAAACTTGCATATTGCACACAGCAGGTTCTAACCCCCAGTTATTTTCCATCTCCAATCCCGCAGCATGGACACAGCACTTTGTAAGTAAACAGAGGGTTAACCTGACATACTGATGAGCTAAAGCTTTAAGAAATCTATTTAACACATTAACACAACAACAAACATGTGGAAGAAAAGCTCCTTTTGCTATGGCCAAAGTTTGCACTTATTTTAAGGAATAGTTTGAAAACAGTTTCAAATGCCAACAAGCAGATGAGGAAACGAATAAATTAAAATACCTTTCTTAACTGTTTCCCATGCAATATGTGGGATGCTTTCATCAAGCAGCTAAACATCACCAATGTCAATGGTATTTTTAGCATTTTAGGTTTGCACAGCATTGACTCGTAGCTGTTTCACCAGCAACTGGAGCAGATGAAATCTGAGCCACTTGTCCTGAAATGCTTCATGGGCCAGTTGTAAAGGACATTTGGGGTACAAGCTTTGGGATCACGCCAGTCACCCATGATTTGCTGATATCACCCGTGGTGTCGATGATGACTGCCAGACCATTGTGCTGCATTAACATCACACAGACTGTGTTATCTCTTATCTCTTGCTCAAGTGATTTACTACATCTTCATAGGGCATGTATGTATGAAACTCTCTGCACTGCCTTAGGTTCACCAAGGAAGATTTTTAGAGGAAAGGAACAAGAAACAAATCTGAGTAAGATTTCTTCTCTCCTCATCTCTTTCAAACGTTAATATAGGCAGTCTGATCTTTCCTTAACTTTTCTTTTCCTACCTCTGCTAAAATTTATTTACACCACCACTCCCAAAAAACCCCCATGCAGATAAGCCTCCTTCCACATACATGCATGACAGCCACACCTACTCTGATTCATGAGGATGTTTATTTTGAATTTATTTTGATTTTTTAACTCATGATGTGTGGGAAAAAAAATAGAGGTGGAAGCAACACCTTTGCTTCCTTCATGCCAAGGTGACAGCATGGCTCATAAAGAGAAATGTTCTACCTAGTCAACCAGTTAGGTCCAAAGTCTTTCTAAAGTCTAGAAAGGAATTCAGATTCACCTTGAAAATGTTTTACTTCTTCAATCTAATTAAATGATATTTTTTCTTCCCCCCACCACACCAAGCAGCACATTTTAATTTCTCCCTTTACACACATTTATACTCTCTAGTCAATAAACAAAATGAAAGTTGCTGGAAGGCTCCGACATGCATTTAGTCTGATACAGTAAGATAAAACTAAAATACTGCAGGCCACTAAAACAGAGGTCAATACCCAGCAATGAAGACTTTCACAAGAGTCTCAACTCAATCTGCTCCATAGTGTCATTCCTTTCCCAGCACAGCATGCCCTTCAGAAGGTGGAGTCAGCTTCTTTAAAGCAGACAGCTAATAATGTTTTGATTTGTGGGGTTTTTTGTTGTTTTGGTGGGGGTTTTTTGTTTGTTTGGGTTTTTTTTTTGTTTGTTTTGTTTTGCTTTGTTTTGCTGGTGAATGAAAAAACAGTAATTTGTCATTTTCACTGATTATTTTTTCTGCAGATAAAAAGTAGAATCTATCAGGAAGGGATCAACCATCAAGAGAAGCAAAGAGAGGTTTGCATTGCATTTTGTTCAGAAACTCCTGGCACAGGAGTATCATCTATTGCTTATTTCTTAAGCATGTGAAATGGGAACAGAAGGACAGGATTAGTACACCTGAAATTTTGGCCAGTGGATTAAAACTCACTACATTATTTATAGCCACAATCCGATTTTCAGAATTACTCAAAAAAAACCTAAGGGAAATAACAAAAGCAACATTAGACTGATTTTCACAGATGCTTCCACTGCAGCCAGTGATGGTGGTGCTGAGAGAGGGCCATTTACCCACCCTGTGCTGAACAAGGCTCTGCTGCAGCCACACTGCCCGCAGGTCATGAGCTAACTTGCTCATCTCTGTACAAAACTGCTGTTTCACAAGACATGGAAGGAGAAGGTTCCTGAAGGCCTAAATTATATTCAAGAATAGTATTTAGGCTGCTAAATCATTCAGGCACTCTCAAAAGATTTACTCAAACTCAGGGATCTAATTGCTCATCTGAGCTTAATTCAGCTCAATTTTAAAAATCAGCTAAATTGGTGCTAATGTTGATGACACTAAAAATGCCCTTAAACTCATTTAAGGTTAATTTGGTAATTTACCAACATAAAGATTAAGCTGACTAAAGGAGTAGAGTTTTACAGAATTACATTGGCCTAGCTATAATAGTAAAAAAATAGTTTATTCAAACTTCTTTAATACTGACAAGCTCATACCTTTACTTAGGGCAATACTTCTCTAAATAAAAAAAAGTCACAGTGAAAATTACAGGAATAAATACAGATTTTGTTGTAGCACAGTTACTTGAATTTTTCAGGATATTCAGTAAACATCACTGAAAGAGAAAGAGCCCTACTACTTCCCTGACTTAAATGATCTTTTTTGTGAGGAATAACCCTCTTGTATAAGAAATGCTGCTATGAATAGGTCTAGACTTTACACAGCCATGGGTCACTAATTTAATTAGATTTCAAAGCAGCTATTCTACCTTTACACTGAATACAATACTTCCTGTACCCTCCCTCATACTAAAAGGAATAAAACAATCCCCTAGAGGTTTACACCTCAATGCATGAGGAAACAACAACAAAGTGTACATACAATACCTTGAGTTACAGATGGGGTTTATATTGTTCAAGTCATTAGGAAAACCTTAACTACCTGTTAAGTTGGTATTTTTAGCAAGGAAAACAAAAGCTTTTTTCCTTTCGGTAAGACATGATTCTGACCTTCTCTGCTCAGAAAATGACTGCCCTCAGCCAGCTTCAATAACTTCCCCTCCTAATTATGAGCTTTTGCACATACAACAAAATTAAAACAAGTTTCTCTGTATGAATAAAATAGATTTTAAAAAATGAACTTGACTGCTGACAGTAAATGTCCTTGCCCCCTATAAAAAATAGTAGGTTTTGTAGGGTTTTTCTTGGGGATAGAAGAGTAGGGTAGAGTGAGGAGTCCTGCCCTGTGTTAGTGTTTGGTCTTTCAGGCTTTTCTCCTTTCAAGCGAAAATGGGGCTGCAATTTTCACAGGGTTCTTGTATGACATTTGTTCCCATGCATTTCAGACTGTGTAAGCTTACGGCTTTCATAATTTCAGTGATCCAAAGCTGCATGTATTAATTACTTGAGGAGATTGGGGGTTTTGCCCTCACTAAAAGCCATGAGAGAGAAAAACAAGAAGCCAAGTTCATATTCTCTTCCAGGAGCCTACGGTAACATTTCAAAGAATTACACAAGATAGGAACTGTTACTGGCAGTGAAACCACACTATAATAGACAGGATCATTTGTCTCTAGTTTCACCATCTATAAATGATGTGAAAATACCTATTATTTGACACTATCATACTGCTACACATTTGAACTGTTATTCAGCAACATGCACGTAAAGGAAAAAGGTCTTATATGAACAGTCCATGCAAATAACTTTGTTATTGTTAACATCAGTCCAACTTCACAACTTGCTCTGCTGAAGCAGAACACTAATTCAGCCTTGGTCCAGCAGTTACACACAAGTGCACAACCTTTCATACTCTGCTCTTTCACAGGAAAACAAGATGCCAGCATGCGGGAAGGGCAGGGCAGGAGTCAGGGATTCCTCTGGATTTCACATATAAATGAAGCACTTATGCTGTTGATTCCATAAGCTGACAATACAGTTCTGCAGGCAGCGTACACACAGAGAGAGAATTTTGTGAAGAGTGGATATTAAGAGCTAGTGCCAAAATTTCTGGTGAGTCCAGTGCTTGTATTTTGTGAGCAGAAGTCCTTCTCTCTCCATGGTGAATTAACAGCAGTAAAGGGTGAAACACACCATAGCCCATTTGCACAGTGCAATATTTCTGGAAATATAATGGCTACTACAACACAAAAAATGTTGATGCACAAATGAAGCTGAAATTATAAGTCTCCTTACTCTCTCATGTTAGCCAGCAGTAATGGTAATGAAATAAAAGTGAAACAATTACAGAATATATGAAAATGGGTTTCTAAATATGCATTCCTCTTTCTAATATCTTGAGTCATCTTTCCATCTGATCTCATGATAAAACTGCCAGGCCACAATACTTATTTGTCCTCATATAATGGAAACAAAAAGTCAGTCAGTTTAAGACATCCAGCAATTTGTTATCAAACAAAAGGTTTAAAGAGAGCTGTTTCACGGCTTCAAATGATTTTCACTGAAAAGTATTTTAAAATCAGAGCCGTGACGAAAAAAATCAGACTTTCATGGTATGAAAACTGAGAAAAAATAAGTAGATACTTGAATGTAATTTTAAAATT
The DNA here is from genome assembly GCA_013396695.1 of Sakesphorus luctuosus. Lineage (NCBI taxonomy): Eukaryota > Metazoa > Chordata > Aves > Passeriformes > Thamnophilidae > Sakesphorus > Sakesphorus luctuosus. The sequence goes on from VWZD01004826.1 coordinate 28,915, forward strand.
TCCAGGACAGAAAGCACTGGTTATCCATAGAATGTCTACACCACAGACCCAAACATACTGTATATGTTGTTGCACTCTCACATGCACATGAAAAGAAAGGGGGTCAGTGGAAGTAAACAAACAACATACAAAGGTAAGCTTATTTTAATCTGCTTATAAATGAAAACCACAGGGGGAAAACTCCTTGCTGCCCCAAAAGGTAGAAAGCAAATCACAAAAAGTGAAGGGAATTTAGTGGCAAAAAAAGATCACAGGAAGAAACAACAATGGATCTAAAATGGAGGCAAAAACCCCCTGAATTCTATCCTGTCAAAAGCAGCATTCTTTTCTAGACACAGAGAAAAGACACTCATTTTATTACATGGAGCTTAAGTGAAAAAAACAGGAGGGCAGAACCAAGTGTAATTAGGTGTTTAACAGAAGTTTTGGGAATGGGGTCTTTATCTTAATTAGGAATGTATCGAATAAAAAACAATTATGACGTTATTTCCTCAATTATGACCACTTCTGCCTTACCAAGTGGTAAGTTGTAAAAGCAAGTGCTGATATGACCTCAGAATTAATTAGTAGGACAGAACACTCATCCACTTACAGCGAAATATCCCTTGGCACTGGGATACAACAAGGAAGAAGGGAGAAGATACAAGGACCCAGAGAGACAATTCAGCATTGTATTGTTTCCAAAGGAAGTACCATCTTGAGACACTTGAGGATGCTCCCTAAAGGCCAGTGTTGGGGACCTGAGGCACACTCACAGAGCCCTTTGACACTCAAGAGAGCTGTAGCTGGAACTAGGTAAACTGCCAGAGCTGTGATGACTATGCTGGAATCAGAGCTGTGGGATTTAACAGAAAGATGGAAGCCATCCATGACATATCCCTCCTTCTACCTTCCTCCTCACTGTGCCAGAACAGCACCAGCTCAAAAACACACTTGTCACATGAGCAGATTCCTGGCTACTCTCATCTAACATAGTGGCAAACATAATTTTGCTGCCTTTTCTCATTTTTTTTAAACTACAGAGTTGCTTTATCTCCAGCCTAGTGTAAGCTCACATGGAGATGGCTGACTAATTTGAACTGACTGCAGACAAGTTTGTACAGGCCTTATTGAGTGGCATGGACTGGTGGGGACCACCAGAGAGAGATGAGCTTGGTAGCAAATTCTAATTTATTCACAACACATGGAAGAATGCGTCAGCAAAGACTCTGAGAGTGAAGCACATTAATTAGTTAAGCCTACTCAAGTTTTGTGACTATTTTAAAATTAATAGGGGTGAGTAAACTAGGGCAAGCAGACAAAAAGGCCCACATCCTCAAAAGCACATTGTGGGTATGCTGAGAATGGTCTTTGTTGATCTAGATCTAAATGGATTTCAAGGTCTAATAATGAATCAATGAGCTGAATACTGTTTCCTAGATTCCTATCTCTCTGTGATCAAGCTCTTATAATGACCTGGGATTCAAAGAGCGTCTTCCACTGCATTACATTAGACCACAGCTGGTATTAAAGAACTTTCCAAATGTGAAATTATGTGGTAGTTGACTCACCAGAGCAAGAACCAAAAAGCTGAATACTGCTGTTGTTTTTTTCACATACCCATGTGGCCATATGCAAATTATACCAAGAACAGTAAAAGCAAAATAATAAAGCATAGTGGGTATTAAACTTGCTGTTATCTTCCATGGTATATATTGATAAGAAATGGAGGGAGCACTTTACAGTTAGCAAGAAGTTTGTGATGAGAAGATAAATACTTTTGCCTCCCAAGCATCCAATAGTATTTAAAAGCAAAGTTAACATACCTGTTCCTTCATTACTCTTTTTTTCAGACTGTGCCACTTGGATAACTTCAGCAGCAGCATCCCTTACTACCAAATCTTCATTCTGTAGCAGTAGAACCACACATTTCCACAGAGCAAGGGTATCAGAGAGTCCTATATTTATTTAAGGAGAAAAATGAGAGTTCTATTTCTTACATGGATTCAAAGAAGTTAGAGAGCCCTGTTTCCCCACCTGAACAAAACAAATGCAGTGAAACATAGCAGCGAAATGCATTGGTAAACCCCTGGGAAAAGGACTGCCAATGTGATCAAAGTCTTTTCAGCAATCAACTTTATCTAGGTGGTAGACTCAGCTTAGTTTAAACAGTGGCCAACAGATAAGAGAATGGACCTCTCTGTCTGGGTTCAACTGTAAGTCATTTGTGCTCTGACTTTGCTGCAGTTTTTAAGAGTGCAGAATTCCTGTTTGGCAATGTCAAAAATTTTGTCACTGGAGATTGACCAGCCCACTGCGATCATGGATTTGCTATTGCAATCTGCCTGGGGCAAGAGCTTCCAAACCAAGCTTTCTTCAGATAATGCCAGGAGTGCGGGATATAAATGCCATCATTGCAGGAAACAGCAAGTGACTCCACCTCCCAGGGACCTACCTGTTACCCTACTTCTCCCACATCCACCTCATCCCACCCCTCACCACTAACACTCAACATACCTTGCCAGTCTTACACTCCCTGTTGGAAGCAAGACAGGTTAAATCCATGGGGTAACTACCTGCACACAGTTAAAACTAATCAGAGATAACTGCCCCAAGGGAGGTACTCACCTGGTAAACCCCAAGCAGGCAGACAACATACCACCCCAGTGGCAATTCACATCTCACAAGCCATACTCCACTTCCAAACCCATGTGCCATTTAGTGCTGCCACACTATGGATGACCAGCTGAAGTCACAAGGCTGTACTCCTAGGTTTGCTGGGGTACTTTTCAGCTGACTTTTCAGGTCTTGTTAAACATTGTCATAAAAGGAATCTACTAGAAAGTCTCTTTTAGCTGCAGCCAGCTGTCAGAAATTACTTTCTGGTGATCACAGACAACAGGGGAGTTGGTGCTTCATTGTTGTACTGGTTTTCTTCAACTATGTTATCAGCAGGTCTATCAGACATTTGTCTTACAAGGCCAGCCAGACAATTGTATTTCACTGCTTGGCCACAATAAATTGTTCAAAGCTTTACTACAAAGGCAGAGAAAGCATTCCTGTATTTCACACAACTTCCCTAAGTGGGAATGGCATGGAGTATAATTATTTCAGAAAGAATTTGCTTCTCTTCCTGACGTAAAACATTCAAAAGTGTTCTACTGGCACAACTACGGCAGAGTAATTGTTCTCTTGTAGAATCAGTGGCAGCTTTGCCGCCTAGACAAGTTTCTACTGTTTCTCCAGCAGCAGTGGAAATCTGCAAACTGATTTTCCAGGAAGACTTTTTCTGAACCCTCAAACAGCATGACAGAGAGATGATGGAGTCACCCAGAACACACCAACTGGCATTTACCCTCTTTCTCTTATGGCATAATAATGGAAGCTTATGGGGATGACTACAGCTCCACTCCACACAACCACAGTTTCCTTTAACTTTTACTTTTTACTATACGTTGTCAAGCAAGTTGATGCAGAATGAGGAGTAAAAGTCAAAACTGTTTATAGGTGCATAATCTCTTTAATTTTAAGAGAATGATTCTGAGTTTATATCACTACAACTAAACACCAGATCATGCCCTCGATTTGCTAAAATTCTCACTGCAGTATTGCTGCCTGTGTTGTTCAGGATGCAAAATAATTTTTTTGTCATCTATTACTACCTATTCTTATGTATCTACTGGCTCCTTAATCACAAAATCCCCTTATTCTCTATTCACAGAAGGCAAAGAAAAAAAAAGCTAAAAGAAAGAAAACACCTATTCTGCAGAACAGACCAGAGAGTTTCGTTTAGCTTTGCCTCTTGGTCAGTAATATGTTATTCAATAAGACTCTGTAGGTTTTGCTTGATTCTTTCTGTTTTTTCCTTTGTTTTCTAAAGAGAAGTCTAACGTTAACTTAAAAAAAGAAATAATTATACCTGAGAGGTATAATGTGATCCAATTATTAATCATTCTAGGCTGAAGCCCAAAATTTCAACATTCATCCAGCATAGCTTTGTTACACTCATAGTGTTAAACTGAAACTATGTCCTCATCACCAATACAGTATTTCAAAAAGACTGAAGTCAGCAATTGCAAGCTAGTAAATCTGTAATGTACAGTGGCCTGGAGACATAACAACATCTCATGTCCCCATTCTGCAGAGTTATTGCAACAGGCTGTGCACATGTGCTTTTTCTAACAGAATTTAAATCTGTCTATATGTTTAGTAATGAAATCCTATTAAAACTTTAAAAAAACCATGTATTATACAATTATGTGTTCTGACTGTGCATACATAAAAAGTACTAACGGACTTCATCTAAAAAGATCCAGAAAATTAATGTTCAAACTACTTACCAAGAATGAGCTTCTCATTGATCAGAAGGAATGATGTTGCACTTTTAAGAACTTCAGCAGCTGCTAACAGCATCTCTGTCTCTTGCTCATCTCCACAAAAATACAGTATCAGCTGAACCCATTTTTTCAAGACTTCTTCTGAAATCTGAAGGCACAGAACATGCAAGAAGTATGCTGTACAACCTCTCACCATCACGTTAAACTGTAGACCGCAGACGGGATACTGCTCATTAGCAAATGTGGGTTTTTTTCAAGGTGGTGGACCTCACATGTCCATTTAAAGGGTTGCCTCACTATGTCACAGAGAGCTACGATGGGAGATGTTATGGGTTTAGCCAGGTGGGCCTAAATTTAGGTTTTAAAGTTCAGACTAGGCCTGGAATTGTCAGCTGACTTGAGCTGGGCTGGGCTAGCTAACAGCTGACTTCTTCTAGCCAATGGTGTTGTATTCCATACCTTATTAGGACATCATCTCAAAAGGGGTAAAAGCCAGTGTGTGGGAGCAGCTTGGCCAGTTCCATCAATGCCTGAAGTAGAAGAAGAACATGCTACAGCTCTTCTACTGTGCTAGGCCCCTGCTCCTGCTACTTGCATTTTGTTTGAGTTTCAGGGAAGTAGAAACATTTTGTTGTTACTCTTTTTGTTCTTTGCTGGGTGTCTTTTGGGGTGCTTATAAAACTACAGTGATAGAATCTGTTTTCGGCAGAAGGTAGAAAACTGTTGTTATATCCAACTTGTGTGTGTTATATTGTAATTTTCTCTTCATTTTATCTTTTCTGTATAAATATACATAGTTAGTTTAAGCATAAACCTAATTTGGAGGGTTTTTTCCCTCTTCTTCCCTTTTCACTCTGTCTTGGACAGTTGGCGTTTTGCCAGCTCAACCCAAGACAGATGATTTTCTTTTAGTCAGAACCATGTCATAAATCTCAGCTTTGATAATGGTACAATGCTTGGTAAAGGGGTGAATGCAGCTCTATTTCTCTCCTCTGATGATACCGGGAAAAGAGTGCCAAGATTTCCTTCATTTTGAAAGCATGTGCATTCAGAGCACTGAAGAAATCTCCATGTTGGCTGATACACAACAAAGCTCACTGCCCTAAAACATGAAGAATCAGAAAGAATGAACAAGAAAGAGAAATTTCCTGGTTCAAATAAAATCCAGTTGCCATCCTTCAGAAAATATTTAGTCCTTGGATATATTCTAGGAAGACCACTACTAAGTAGAGATAATGCTTCAACTCTTTCCAATATGTAATGATGACTATTAGAATTTCTGTGGAAAGAAATAGTATGCACTTTACCTGTAACTCAAATAACGCTTTCAAGACTTGTAAACTCTGCCCTGCATTGGGACAGCTGGGCCATAACTGGGAAGAGAAGTCCTAATTTCCATAAGCGACCAAGAAAGATTTGGCATCCCCTGCAAATGCCACACTTGGGAAGGCAGGGGGTGCAGGAAACTTGAGTACAGGTTAGAAAACAGAATTTGCAAAATGCAGGAGGTGGCATCCAGACACAGTGTGTCCTACAGCTATCAGAAGGAAGCTCCAGAGGGTAAAAAAGCAAAAAAAAATCCAAAAAGATTGGCATTTCATTCACAGGAGAACAGATAAAGCAGCACCAGTTTGATCTAGACACAGTTGTGGTATCTGCCACTAAGGTTTTGGAGTTTTTCTCTTTTCTTTCCTTTTTTACTTATTTTTAATTAAAAGAAGTGAAAAACTAAACAACCAAACAAGGTAATGAAGAGAATCAATGAAAAGGTGAGTCAAGTAAAAGGGTAGAGAAGTACAGGAAGATTCATGGAATCCTAGAATGGGTAAGGTTGGAAGGGACCACAGTGGGTCATCTGGTCCAACCCCCATGCTCAAGTGGTCTCATCCTAGAGGACACGGCACAGATTGCATCCAGATGGTTCTTGAACATGTCTAGTGAGGGAGATTCCACAGCCTCTCTGAGCAATCTGTTCCACTGCACAGTCACCTGCACAGTAAAGTTTTTCCTCATGTTCAGATGGAACTTCCTGTGCATCAGTTTCTGCCCATTGCCCCTTGTCCTGTTGCTCGGCACCCCAGAGAAGAGTCTGGCTCCATCCCCTACCTTCAGATACCTGTATATACTGGTGAAGTCCCTTCTCAGTCATCTCTTATTGAGGCTGAACAGACTCAGCTTCCTCAAACTGTCCTCATAAGGGAGATGCTCCAGTCCCTTAATCACCTTTGTTGCCCTCTACCAAACCCGTTCCAGGAGCCCCATGTCTCTCTTGTACTGAGTGGCCCAGAGTTGGACACAACACTCCAGGTAAGGCCTCACTAGGGCTCAGTAGAGGAGCTTCATCCAAGTAATTAACAAATAAGTTAAACAATTCTGGGCCCAGTAGAGAACCTTGGGAGACACCACTAGTGACAGACCACCACACTCTGTGCCACTGATTACGACCCTCCAGGATCTGCCGTGCAGCCAGTTCTTAATCCACCTCATTAATGAGGAATAAATGAAACCTCAGTCATACTCTGTCTCATTCCATGTGGTACGTGGCCATGTACTGGCACTGCACAAAGGGACAGAGCCAGAGCATGTCCTACAGATTCTGTAACAGGGGAAAACAAAACATAAAAATCTCCTAAAATATTACAATTACTCAAATTTCAAACAGACACATGGACTATTTTAGAAAGAACAGAACTTAACTTTTACTTTATGAAGAGCAACAATCCCTTCCACAGATGCAAATACTGAGTGCAAGCTCAAAGAAAGAATTTAGAGGGAAAACTAATGTGCCTGGTCTTTTACTAAGTTCTCTCTGTACAGATATATTATATCTCCCATGATTTACATCTTATTAGAGAAAGTTGTTTTAGCATTACTAGTTAAGATTGTTACAGCATTTTTTATTAATTCCTCTTTGTTATTCTAAACTTGAAGTCATTGCATTATGCCTTTCTTTTACAAAAATATTTAACGTGATAATTTACTTTCCTTAATTCTTCTGTGTAAATCTGAGATTTTCTTTTTTTTCGTAATGAGACAAGATTATTAGCATACAATATGAATCCATTCTGCTGCGGATTCTATGAAAGATAACAACTATGCAAGGAAAATAAGAATCTTCATTTTAATACAGACCATGAGAATTTTCCTAATTGTAAAATATCCATTAAGTGATTTTTGTGTCTTTGAAAATATTTTTTAAAATGTCTAGCACTAAAAGCTTCCTTTGCACTGCTCTACACACATATACGTGACATCACAGACTGACAATTTAAAATCAAAAGAAATCCGAGCTGGCTGGGAACTGCACCCAACCACTGCTTCAGCTTCGTGCCTTCTCATCAGACCTGCTCTGCTGTGGGCTCCACAGCAATCAGAAACCACAACAAAGTTGCACTTCAGTAAATGGGTTGGATTCAGAACAAGCATTAATCACCACAGACATTTCCCTTTCCACATTATAGTGACCATTTCAGATGAGCTCAGAAGTTGAAATTAATCCATCAGAAATATTCAATTATGTATTTAACTTTAAATGACTTTGAGAGGGATATACTGAGATGGTATTTATGGCTGTTTCATTTCAGTACACTGCACTGCATTTAGAGAGGAAGACATAACACCAAAAAAGGTGCAAGGACACAAGAAAACACAAGCCTGGGGCTTTGATCTAAATGAATCCACATTACTACAACCACTAAAAGCTCCAGAATTACAAAACTGTTAAGCAGCTTCATTTCCATTACCTGCTGATGGTTCTGCAAAAGATGGATAATCAACTTGGAGGCAAATTTGAGAGCTATGGTTTGACCTTCGGTGCTGAGAAAAGAAGGGAAAGGACATATTAAAAAACCCAGCTCTTTATGCCATCATTTCATCCCTAGAAGAAAATCAGCCAGCTCAATTATTTCTGATTATCATCAGTGGATACTTTTCAAGCGTCGCACTTAGAGCTTTTACATTACACATCTTGATGTTAGTGAAGTTTTCAGCTGATATGCAAATGAAACATGCCTTTACTTCCACCTCTCTCGTGTTTATTTTTATTTACATACTTCTCACAGAAAAACACAGTTGAAAAGGGAACCCAAGTCAAATAAAACAGACATTATTTTAAATGATAAACAAAAGCATCTCTTCAAGCTGGTGTTAAGGTGCAGGAATATCTCTCCTACAACTGCTTGACATGTTCCAAGTGCAGAATATGCCAACTGCCATTCTCCAAACCTCCATGCTGCCCAGCAGGGTCTAAGGACATGGCTCTTGGCACAGTGGCTACTGAAGGTGAGTCTCACCATGAGGAATGGCAACACCTGAGCAGCAAGGCCTGCCAGTTCAGCTATTTCCCTCTAACAGTACCAGGCAGTGTCATTTTACCACCAGTATCTTACTTCTTTCCAGAAATGACTACTCCCATCATAATCAGTTAAAGGAGCAATTAGTGCAAATCAGCAGCAAATGTTCTATCTTCAATGTTTATATGGCTTAAAAAAACTATTAGAGACAGGATGTCATACCCTTAGAGCCTGGACACTTTAACCCAGTTTGTCCATTTCATTATGAATGGATGGACGCAGATTTTCAATACAAACAACAAATTGCATCCAAATTTTCAGTGCTTCCTGCTGACTTTACATTCTGAATAAGGAGTACAAACCCTAAGGATTAGGATTAACCATTTCTGCCAATCAACAAATTAAATGAGATCTGATGCTCCTTCTACAAATCATCTGCATATAAACCAGGATATGATGGATGGCAAATTCAGAGCAAATGAGTGTACATTTGGATCATTAATTCCAAGTGTTAATTCTGTGTTAAACTGAGTGTTTCCCAATTACTATTCAAGAAGAACTATGTTCACTGGCTATCATCAGAGAGCCAGAGTAACTTCCTATTTCATGAACTGTATTACTGGACATTTACAGGGTGCTTGCCCATCTGACTTGTGGGCCTTTTTAGTAATTCAGATCCACATCTAATGTCTTTGAAAAATTCTCCAGAACTCTCTTTATTCAAATTATCCACACTCACTTTTCTGAAACATGGATTTTTACATCAAAGGGCAGTTCCAAACCAATAAATTAATGTTTCAATGTTTAAAGTTTTTGAAAGAGAACTATTTCAATATTCATGAAAGACCATACCTGTTACAGCTCTCTACAATGTTTAAACTCCATGTTAAGAACTCATTTGGATTCATTTGTATTGAACATTCAGTCTTTGGAAGCACATTTCTGAGATCCATATTATAAAGAATTTCCAGTACCTGTAGACACAATTCACAAACAGTGTCAGTAAATGTGTATATTTGAGATCAATAAAACACTGAATTAAACCTCACTCAAAGAATGCAAAGATTCTCTCTGTATAGCGCTAAGAAGGGAAAGAAGTTTTTGACTTGCACAATGACATCTGTTACTGAATTATTGCACAGATCTTGTTCAATGTAAAAAAAAAAAACACTCACCATTTAAAAAACAAAATGTGTGTTTGAAATAGATCTTTAAAAATTAAGAATATACTTTACTGAAAGCATACAAAATGTCAGTAAAATAGCAGCCTCTTACCTTGCAAAAACACTGGACATTCATTTCCTTCAGAGCCATTCTGAGAAGAGTGTCTTCCAAATCAGTGAGTAAACACAATAGACCTTCTCTTCCTTTTGCAATCTGCTTGGAATTTCTTTGTTTCAACCACAGCAGTATTGCTTCCAACACAAGCAGACGTACTTCATGAAACTCACAGTGAAGGAGATGAGCTACTGACAATGATGGCCTGGCCATTTCCTCTGCAGCAGCTGAACTGCTGCTCTGGGTGTCAGGATGTGCAGTCACTGACAGCACCGATATTGCAAGTCTGGTGGTGCTCTGAAGATACTGTGTCAGTCCTGGTACTGCGGATGAGTAGGGAATACCAGACACCAATTCGGAATCTGAAATAACTCTGTTCATCTCTTCCCAAAATTCAAACAATTGCATTCCTGGAATGAGAATAACACTTCATAAAGTGACAAATAGATGATGTTACCATCTGCTTCTGACCATGAAATTGACAAACATCAGGCATGTAAAAGGTATCATAAGGTAAATTCAGGCATGAAATGAAAATCATAGTTCTCCTTCATTTTAAAATGATTCCAAATTATAAACCAGCTTTGCTAGATATCACATGTGTATATTTAAATAGAAAGGAATAAGGACACAAAGTTTTCTGAGAACTACAAATTGTTTAACATGAGTTGAAAGTTTCAAACAATTTTAAAAAATGCTGCAGTACCTTGCAGATTGCCTGTAATCTTTACAAATTATATCTCTTTGATAAGTATTTCTTTAAATCAAGCTACTAATACAGTATTACAAACTTTACAAGCCTTGCATTACCACTGTAGAAAGCAATTAACACAAATAAAACACAAATATATTTGGGAAAAAAATGTAAGTAGTTAGCTCTAAAGCTAGAGACCAGACTGCACAACATGCTGTCTGTCAGCCTACACAGCTGCAACTGAAATCAGGAAAAACAATGTCAGAGGCCATTCTGATAATTTTGAAAATCCCATGGTTTCATAGCTTTAGTCAGAAAAAAATACTATTAAGAAGGTGCCCCTTCTGGATAAATAAACCTGTCCTGTGTGTATCAACCTAAAGAATTTACTGATTAAAAAATCCAAGATGCCTTTCCTATGGTTCTTCATTTTGAACAGCTAACACTGCTAAGAATAAAGGAGTTGCACTGTAACCCCTCATGCGACATTTCAGCCATTTACACCAGTGCAACCTGTCCACATGGCACAGCACAACCTCAGAATCTTCTTTAGTGCTTGGCCACCTTCTGGAGCACATGAAAAGGTCACTGATATCTGTGATGCCAGAGGGTTTCCGCCTTTAGCAGAGTTGGCAATGTAGACCAAAATGTAAGAAAAAAATAATCATCTCACACACACTTAGACTGAAATACTCATGTGCCTCAAGTTCAACCTTATTCTCCATCATCAGTGGGAATGAATAATCGCATAATATTGAAACTAAGGATTTTTGCTCAGTTCAGATGTCTGTGTTGCTTGTACTGCAAGAAAATAACATGCTATATCCCACAAAATTCAAAGGCAAGTAAGGGAAAATCATGAAGGAAAACAGAAGACAACAACAGTGCCACTGGTGCTACAGGATGTTAGAAGTTCAGATTTTTTATAAGTAAAAATGCACTAAAGGTAAATACAAAGATTAAAGCAAACCTACATTTCTTCAGTATCTGCAAGACGACAATTGATTGCCATATAACTTTGTTATTTAAACACAGAGCACTGCTAAAAGCCTGTCCAAATATTCCTACTAAATTGCTGAATTTGACAAGAAGCTGCAACATAAATATGGATTAATTTTGTTGCCCATGAACACATTTCCCTTAGCCTTATATATACAGCTAAATATCCTGCCCTTTCATATTCAGATTCTTCTAAAGCCATCTTAATTTGTTTGACATTTACACAGAAACTTGACATGATTGTACAGTGTCTAGCACACAAGGCAGAACCATTTCTGAGTAATTCTGGACAAGCTTCAAAGAAATTTAGTATTTATAAAAAAAATTTCAGACATATTGCCTAACCATTACTTCTGTCATTCATGTTTTCACTACATTTTCTTCTCTGAGCAGGCTTGATGTAGTCAAAGAAACTGCGAAACCATGTCACAGCATTATCCTTGAGATGGCACAGCTGACTTCCATCTCACAACAGTGCCAACTCTTTATTTGCTATGTTTTCTAAAACCCCTCCAAACACCCTGGGTTTACATACCGGCATCATAGCATAAACTAGCATTAATGCCCTTGTCACATGACAAGTACCCAACAGCCAGAATTCCTTAATTTCTGAACTGTCTGGTTGCCTTGGAGAGGGATTAGGCTGTTGTCTCAGTTATTACGCAGCCTGACTCCACAGACACGAGTTTAACAACAGAAATAATCCCAGGCAGCTGAAAGAAGAGGTTTAGGTTCTAGTGCCTGACTTCAAGAAGAGAAACAGCACCCTCTCAGCTTCCTATCCACTCCCCTCCCCAGCTGCATTTAAGCAATACAGACATCAACCCAATTGTGTATTTCTAAGTATATTGCAAGAGAAGTGCTTTTATCTCCTATCAGTGTGGAGATTTAGATACCCCATGTGCAAGGAGTAACGGGAAAACTGCCAGGATGGAAGGGCCAAAGCTCCAGGGCAGGGCAAGGGAGAACAGTATTGGGTGGACAAAAAGACAGAAAAACATTAGGGGAAGGGGGAAGGGAATCTTTCAATTTGTTCGTGTCAATGCTGCCAACTTAGCTAGAGCCTGCAACTCAACATCAGAGCAAGAGGTGATCGTCCCATGGGCTCCAGGAGCTGGCCATGCACTGACCTTCAGATCCAGCTCAGTAAACCTTCATTTGTATTTTGAAAGGCTGACACAACTTCTGCGTCTTCATCTTTGAAGGGGAAAACTACTTTCATATAAAAAGCATAGCAGAACTACTCACTCCTAGAACTACGACTTTGCAGAGACCATGATACAAGTCTTTGGTAACAGATCTTTTTCTGCACACATCAGATCCTTCTGGTTTGGAAGCCTTTTGGATGACTTCTCTTTTTCCCATGCAATTGTGAAAGCCTAAACACTGTGGCTCATCTGTTTTACAGAAAGCCTCTTTAAAACTGGATGTCTCAATGGCAAGGCCATCAGCAAAGTAAGACTGTCTGCATATTTGCTTAGCCTCAGCATACCAGAAAGCAAATCCTTCTGCATTCATCTTGTGCTCCACATGTTCTCCAACACTCTTTTTCCACACAAATATGTACAAAAGGAAAGAATGCCCCTGTCTTATTACAATGAAATGGAAATATTCCTGCTTTCAACTTCATCACTAAGAAATCTTTCCAGGCTTTCATGTAAATGTTTTCTCATCTGCTTAGCTTTAAGTAAACTCTTTCCTTTGGCTTACATCAAAATATTCTACTAAACCAGAAATCCACACTGGTTCCCAAAGTAAATGTCAGCCTCTGTTGTTAAGATACAGTAAAGGCATACTTTTATTTATAAACAAAAATCACTGTACAGTTTGCACGACCAGCTGTTGTGAGAAGGAAGAACAATTTCTGTGTGACCAAAGAAGGATTCTGGCAAACAGCAGTCTTGTCCAGGATGCTGACAGATGCAAAAGAGCCCCCCCAGAATTAAGTGGATTAATTTGATTTTCCCCTCCTTAAGGATTGCTTCATTTGTAGGACAGGAAGAACTTATGCCTGCTTCTAGGGAGAAGTCTCACACAACCACTTGGTTCTCCTCCACACAGAGCACAAACATCCCACAGTCTCCCTCAATTCCTTTATGTCCACTACATCATCTATGCCATTGCTTTTTTAATCCTATTTGTGATCAACTGATGTTCAGTCAGTTAATGAAGTAAAATGGTCTTTCATCATCTGAAAATAGAGGAAAGGAAGAGCAGCAGAATGGAATTAGCAGACCTAATGAATTTTTATTTAAAAACCTCCTCAAAGTGTAGCAGCTCCCAACCTTGTGCCCTGCCTGAGTCTCTTCTGCTCTTTCCCAAAGCAGCAGGCAGGCCCTATTCTACAGTCTGTTCCCAGAATAAGTAGATACATCAAGTAAGGACTGAAAAACTTCTCTGCTCAGAGAGTAACGAACTGTTACCTGAGGGACAGTTCAGCTGATTTTTCAGCATGGAGGTTCTACAGTATGTTCAAAAGTGAAAGAAGTAATTCCTTCTGTATTTAAATCTAAACTTGTCTCACCCTGTCAGCTGACATGCAGGACTGATTATGTACTTTTGCAAGATTTAGTAATTCTACAGTGACTGTATAGGCTACTGCCATTGGACAATTCTCCCTATCATCAGGTGTATGCTGTGTGAGGGGCTTTTTGTGTAAGTGTGATTAGCATACTTTTAAGTATTTGCACATTTCTAGATAAATACTGAGATTAAATCTGGTATGCAGGCCTTTGAGCATCCAAGCCATCTTCCATCTTCCAGCTAGAGGTTCCAGAAAAGAAGAACAAAGCAGGGGAAAAGAGGAGAAGTTACAAGCAGCATCACAATAGTTACTGACGGTCTACAAGGTTAGACAAAAACTACACAAACAGCAATAACATGTTGCTGTGCAGTACAACATTACGGGAAGGGGGTCTGAGTATCAAAAATCTGGATATTCATCATCCTTAACCAAGAGCTGCAAGAAAGCACAAGGATTTATGGACTTTGCACTCTCAAACTACCATCTGTTTATGAAGATCTGAAGAGATCATATGAATAGAGAGAAGGCCAAGAGGTAATCAGTGCCAAGAAGAGATTTTTCCTAGACAAATACTAAGGAAAATTATTTTCTTTCATATTTTTCCTTTTTATTAAAAGTGGATTAGGCAAAGTCAATGCTAAATGGAAAAAAAATCCCAAAACGCAAACAGGACAGAAAAGTCTGTTTTATTATACTGCCAAAATAAGGTGACTGTTGATGATCATGAAAAGGGCCTATTTTAAGCAGGATGTTTTCTTTTAAAGACATCTGCAACTTCAACATTAGAGACTAAGCATCAGTACTCACAATGCAACTCAAAACTACAAACGTGAGTGATTAACAGAGTTCCACTTACCACTGAGGACAGAAGCATCCCATTGCATTTTGTACAGTATAAGGGAAAGTTCTCAATTAGAGAAAAAGAAAAAACCATTTGATCTGGACACTGAGACTGCTGTTTTTCTTACAGCTTCTCTCTGGCACAGCACCGACAGTGCAAGTCAGTCAGTGGTACATGCTGGAATCTAAAGAGAACCTGATTCCAGAAGGACGGGCAGTCTCTGTCTTGACATTGGGGTAGAATTTTAACTGCTAACACTAATAAACACGACCGACTCCACTGTCTCCCAGTGTCACTGCATGTAACACCTTTCCATATTCCTTGTTCAATACAGCACTTCAGCAGTATCATGCTCTACCCTCAACAACCCTCCTCCTTTCACTATGTCCCCACCATCTTTCTAAAAACACTTTTACTTTCCTCCCTGTAAACAACCCATTGGTGTAGCACATCTCCACCTCCTTTGTCCAACCATTTATTCTTTTTAGCCTCCATCCATTTGTTTTGTCCTTCTGTCTCACACTCACTTTTGTTCTGTCTCTGGACTACCTTAACAGAGTCCATGCCTCACTTCTGCCTCTGGCATTTTAGTGTTCAGGCAACTCCCAGTCACTCCCTGTCTCTTGGGCCTCCAACAATGCCATCCTCGACTTCTTCATTCTCCTGTCTGCATTAAATCAGAATACAGAGTACCTAAATATATTTCCTTTTGACTTGTCTAATTTAATGTTAGTAGGCACAGGCCATTTAGATGATCTTACAAATATGTTTTAAATCTTTATATATTTTCTGACATAACAAATAGATTTTTGTTAAGATGGAATTTAAGTTTAAACTAATTAGACCAAACACCCATTAACAAGCTGCCAATGTTTTTGTTTCAACAACTGTTTGGCCATACTTCTTAACAATCTAGGTAAAGAAAGTTAAAGTATGGCTAAAATAATCAACCTAGTTGCTCCTGTAACATTTTTACCATTTAAAAATTATCAGTTTTTAAGTTAGCCTGCAGAAAAACCTTATTTTAGTTACCATTTAGCTCCTTTCTAAAATAAGAAAAGAGTAAGAAGTACAATACAGGGGGGAAAAAAAACTGGCCACAGCCTTCAAATGCTATTTAGAAGTCCTGCAAATCAGGTAATTCAGGCCACTTTACTTGCAAGATTCTTATGTAAAAAAGGTTCAGGCTTTCATTGCAAAGGATCCAGAAGTTTGATAATCCATATTATTTCTACCAATGCATTTTATAACATCTAATTAAACAGGAAATTTATAACTAGAAGAATGGTATTTGCACTGTATGCTATTTAAAACACAGTGTTTATTTGAGAGCAAACAGTAGTACAAAATTGCCCATGTTTCTGATCACATACACACCATGTGAAGCCCACAGTGTTTTTTGAAAACATTTCTTCTCTTCATGAACAGAACCTAAGAATCTTATCAAGATACCTCTACAAAAGGCTCAGCTATTTGGAAGACAGTAAGAATATGGAAGTGTGTTTTTGCAAAATTCAAATAAAGAATATATTATCAAGAGCTGAATACTGGCTGCTCCATTTTGATATCAAAACAATCCATGAACAGGATTAATCACGTAAATACTAAGTAACTGTTCCCACTGTTGACACCAACAAGGGAGTTTGGTTAATCTCACAAATTTTTATAAATTCTTTCACCTCAAATGTAGAAAGGAAAAACGCATGGTTAGACTACAAGTGGCAGCTTGTCCTGAGTCACAGATTCATCCTATTTGACATCCTGTTTACATGTTTCCACTCATAAAACTTGAATTTTGAAGACCCTATACTCAATAACAGGACAACCCAGCCAGCAGACTGACAGCATAAGGATAAAGGAACAACTTGGCAGGATCATCTTTATCAAACTTTTCTTTCATCTTTTACCTTTTCTGTTCTATATCTTATTTCAGTTGTGTTGATGGGCTTTCTGGACTCAACACTTTATCAACAAGTGTCATTTTTTGGAACACGACTCTGAGTAAAATGTGCTTTTATTAGTCTAGTATATTTCAGAAAGTTGCCTCCATTTTTCCCTTCATGAAATCACAAAATACTACAAGAAAACTGTTCCAAGATGTGAGCAAGAAAGAAAACATGACACTTTGTCCTGTGGTATTCTTCATCTGTTAGAGAGACAGAGCATCCCAGTTCTGAGCTTCACTGCCACACACTGCTCTGGCTCCTGTGTTACCAGCACTGCAGGATCACAGCAATACTCTCATCTTACTGCTTCACTTCAAACACCAATTTCCAGAAGATCTGAAAGCAGGAATCTCTACAACAGGTCCTGCCAAAAGTTCACATATTCAATAGAGGAATCTTATTTACTGGACTAGTGTATCACAGCAGAGCCTGCCTGCAGCCTGGTATTCCATCTCTTGCAAAGCCCATCTCTGAGCGCAGAGGAGAGCACATAACCTCAGACACACACACGGATCTGGAGCTCTACAGTTTGACAGACCTCTGCTTCTAACTCTTCCTGATCAAAACCTGTGAATTAGCAAATAGTTATACACACAGGTAAGGCTGGACACATTTTCACCTGGACTCAGGGGCATTTTTTCAGCCCCAAAGATGTCTACAAGTGTTACTCTATTCCTTCTGTAATGTTTGAGGCAGGGTACAAGTGCCAGAAAATCCTCTGGAAGAGGACTGCATTGTTCAACCCATTAGACTGAAAAGGCCTGGACATCTGTGATTCCTAGTCTACAAAAACAGTTACTGCTGATTAAATATATCAAAGAGGTCTGCAAGAACAAATTCACTAGATGATATTAATAACTATTAATAATGACAATAGACACTAGCTCATCAAATAGTCCTCTATCTGGTAAGAACTTTTTTTTTACTCTCAATAAAGGTAAAAATATTTTTAAAAATCTATATAGGTCTGTTTTGGTTTTTTAAAGGCCTTCTTCCAAACACAAATGATAAAAGAATAAAAATATTCGTAGGTTTACATAGTTCTGGCATTTTGTATTGTCTCCACATATCTGAAGACCCTCAGGCACATCAGGAACTGGAAAAAAAGCTCTAGCTTTTGCCTATCAACTCAAGGAAAGAACACCACCTTTTCCGAGGGACATGAATCAGACAACGCTTCCATCCAGTCCAGCAAATCAGAAAAACTATGTTTGGGTTTTTTTTTGTTCAAGATAAATAATCATCATTTGACCAGCAGTAAATTTTTAGCTGGACAAGATGCTTTTGGTATCCATTACTCTCTGCCTTCCTTAGCCAACATTTAAAAGTTTTTTGAATTTTTGAAGTAAATTCCCTAAAGGCTATCCTGCACTTTAAGAGACAGATTTTATTAATTGAAAACAACAAATCACTTACAGAAAATAATTGTAATGTAGAAAAGGCCTAGGCAGAGCTGTACTCTGAAAACCTCTTTGTAATTGTAGCCTCTTTAGACAGGCATAATCAATTAGAAGTGGTCTGATTTTAACCAGTTGCAGGCTCATTACATTGCATTCCCATTTCTGTTGATGAAAATCAGTTTCAGCCTGTGGCCTGGAACTCATATACAGCACTTCCTGGGGCCTCTTAGATAAACACATCAAGAAACAGTTTTATTTGGATTTGTCCTTCACCCTTTATTCATTGAAACAATTTTACAAATCAAGATTAGAACAGAGAAAAATTGGCTCATAACCAGAGATAGACATATACGAGTAAAATATTTAATCTCAGAAAAGTATAAAGCTTCAGTTAATCATTCCTTAAAAACATTTAAATAAGAGACTCAAAACATTCATTTTTAACTGATGAGTTTAGTCTTTCTCTTACTGTGTCATGGGACACTCAGTTTCTATTTAATATAAACATATTACTCCTTCCTTTCAGAAGAGCGTCTGCCTGTGATACAGAACATTGTCCCTAATGTATCCTCAAGTTTTCAAAACAGTATTTCCAGTCTAAATTTTCACTCTCTGTAGATACTGCCTGCAATATGTAATTTTAAACCTATGGAAGAATAAAACTTTTAAGCAAGAGAATACTAATGAACTATCCCCTGCAAAAATAATTGCTTGCCTTCTGCAGAAATTAGACCATACAGCACCCAGGTTTGGTACAGTCCACATGAGCTCTGAAAAATAAATTAATTCACTACAGTCAAGTCAGCAAACGCAGCCACAGCATGGTGCAGTGCCTCAGGCTCAAAGGGCTATTCACCAGTCAGGGGCATTAAAATACAAGAGGGGAGTTTCCTGGCGTGGAGAGGTCTATAAAAGCCTTTGCAAATGTGCAGCAATTGTTTAAAAACCAAAACAGAGAAAAAAAAACGAAAGATAACTGATACAGGAAAGAGACTGATAAAGGAAATGCAATGCCTGCTAAGTAACCAAAATGAGGAGCCCTCGCCTGAAAATACTGGCTGTTCCTTCATAAAAGAAAATATAAAAACAGAGCTAAAGGGTAAATGATAAGAATAATAGAAGAGGAGGAAAAAACTTTCATATGAAGAGAAGAGAGAAAGACCAGAATGATTTATACTACAAAGGAGATTAACGGAGGTAGAAGATCGTCATTTTAAAAAGTGTAAAAATTAATATTCCAAAGAAGATCTATTTTTTAAAAAGGAGTATTCAAACTAAAAGGGTGATGAGCCCAAATAAAGTTAAAGAAGGCTTTGGGAGTTGTTTTTGTTTATTTTGTAGGTGTGACACACAGACTTTGTAATGTACTGCAAATGATAATCACTAAGGCCAATGGCATATGAGGACTTAAACTCTATTTTGTAGAAAGAACAAAAACAAATAAATAGATATTATAACATAATATTTACAAAACAACCCCTAACAAATTAAAAAGCCAGGAAAAATTTAACCCTAGAGACATGTTATATCAAAACTGCTTCATACAGGGCGGTGCATTCCTTGCTATAAAGCATGTGGCCCTTATCGAGTCACAAAGAGTGGTCAGTATCTGACAGAATAAGGCCTAGAGTGCAACATTATCTGGAAATTTCCTTGACTGAACAGCCTGAGATCCATGAGAGAGGAACGACTCTTCAGAGGACATGAAAGATCAGAGTCATCTCCTGGAGTCCCCGCTATCCCAACCATTTTCCCCTGGTACAGTGGAAGTCACCGCTACACAGTCTCTGTATGTCTGTACTTCTGTTATAAGGGTTAGAGATTCTGCATCAGCCTGTCTGAAGACCTTAATTTCAGGCATGTTTACCACCAATCTGCTTTCCTAACAGCTACCACTATTTGATCTGTATATTCCCAAGAAATCGTACCAATAGCAATTATAGGATTAGAATGGAACTACTTCTACCAAAGGTCTAGGCAAAAAAAGCAAAAAGAATTGGTTTTAAATTTAAGAACAGTGCCTACAATATGACTATCTGAAATGAAGAACAGTCCCAAAGACTTAAAAGGTAGTGTTAAAATCAGACATTAGGAATTTTAGTGAAATGACAGAACTATTCTTTAATTTCCTTCCTGGACTGACAAGGTAATTTATTACAGACTTGTTCATAAGAAACTAACAAAACAGGCTCACAAGGAAGCTTGTTACAGCTGACTGGAAGTTGCCTACGCACTGCCACACTTGCAATGGTATCCCTTCCTCCATTTCTGTGTTTTTCTTGTTGTTTACAGCTTGTTTTGTATTGCTGCAAACTATACTCTGCAACACCAAAACCATTGATGTTTCTGACTGGTCCTTCCAAAAATTCACAGTGATAAAGAATCAAAATAAAACAAGAAACTGAAAGAAACTCCCAGAGCTGTTTCTTATAAAACTTATGAACATGAAAAACCCACTTTCTCTGTAACACTTTCAGGTGTCTCAGGAAGGAACACCTTGGTGGTTTTCTGCAACAGTAAAAGTAGCAATATTCCAGGGTTTGGATTTTGTTTGTATTTACAGCCTTGGATCGGAAAAACGTTTTGGAACATGAAGATGATCATTTTTTGTTAGCCATTCTAGGACTAGGAATGCTGCAAGATCATCTCTTCAAGCTCTGACATGGAGCTGTACACCACTCTTCTCATCAACAAAAGGACTAGCTCTTCAGAAGGCAGAAGAAGGGGCACTTTTACACAAAGCAGCTAAAGGACTCCAGCATTCAATAGATACCCTGAGTATAATACACTATTGTTTGTTCAGATGCAACAGAGCTCAGAAATAGACACAGATAGTCCATCCAATTTATAAAACTGCATTTAACTTACCTTGCTTTTGAAACCTCCCCAGGTGAGTACTCAGCATCACAAGGACATCAAGATAGGCAGCTCTGGTCACCAAACAAGGATTTAGCCTAAAAAAAATAAATAATCCATTTCCTAAAGATTAAATCCTTATAACATTATGCTCAGAAAACAGCAATGAAACACACCAGCTTGGTGTGTCTATTTTAATTAATGAAGATCAACTACTGGTCAAATTAGACTCATATATAAAATAATTAGGCCAAGTTATCTAAGCTTCCCTTCCTGGTCTGAATGACAGTCTCCCTTGGAAACTGGCAACACCCTTCCTCCATCCTTTCCACCAAATCCCAGTTTATACACTTCATTATTATTGGGTGAATCAACTTGCCCTGGTAATTAGTGTGTCTTTGTTTTTAGATACTGTGTGTAACTAAATGCATTAAGGGAAAGAACTCTTCAGGTCTTACTGTTACAGCTCATAAAAGAGAAACTTCCCTTGAAAGGTACTGCTACACCTTTTTAACAGTCACAGCTCTCTCACTGTTTGGATGAAGACCAGAAGCATGCATGTTTTTTAAAATTAAGTATTTCTTTTCCCAGAGAAGAATATTTGGGATTTTGTATGTATAATGCAAATTGGTAATTAGCTACTTTCTGTTCTACCTATTCAATATGCAAGTGATAGGTATCTATTTTCTCTTCAATTAGAAAATTAAAATTAGGTAAACAAATTCATTTTTTTTTCTTTTGCTATCACTGTATGTTTCAGCTGAGAAAACTTTTTGAAAATATAACTTAGGATGTGAACAAACAGGAACTCCAGTTCAAAACACAGAAATTATTCTGATGAGCCCAATGGGACTTGTACTAAAACAAAAACTTTTACAACCAAGCAGCACAAGCTTAAAGGATGACTAATCCTGTTCAGTATTTCATTTTTATTTTATCTGGCACTTTCTTTGTATGTTTATCTTGATGTCTGAAACCCTTTCAAAAAATTGTTAATCAAAAATGTTCCAAGATTCTCAACCATAACATCTTTAAAATTCAAGCAAAAAACCTTTTTCAAATAAGATATGTGATCATGACATGAAAATGAAAGGTTGGAGGTTCTTATGCAGTTTGGCAGCTGTATTTGCCTATGGAGAGCTAGCCTATGAACCTGTTAAAACAGAACTTTAACCAGAAACATTGCTTTCACCTTCAGTAATAAACCCTGCAATAAGCCTAAAATGCTTTTTTTATGGCCTACAATGTCAGGCATCCATGTAACACAGAGCAGACTACACACTACCAGGATCTCTCTTTTAAAGAGTTTTTTTCTCCTCTTGGAGAAGTAGTGAAATAGTTTAGGTCCATTTCATTCCAAAAGTTCTCCATGCTTGCCTCCTACCACTTGCATTAAAATCCCAGAGCTAAAAGGCTGCCTGCTCAGAAGATGCACATCAGTAAGAACTGATGCCATAAAAAGCCAAAGCTATTTTAATATGATCTGCTTTAGCAGAGTTGTATTAGGCAAACTTAATTTCTATCCACCCTGGCTAAGCAAACATCTCTTCTCTTGGGCATTCAGTTGTTGTCTGGAGTTGTTCTTCTCAAATCTGTGTGAAAACACCACCAATAAATACAGAGTAAGGAGCCCAACCCACGAGAAAACAGAGTGACCAATCAGTCAAAGGCTTACAAGAAAAAAACAAAACACAAGAGGCCTCTCATAAGTATTCTTAAAATGGATGAAAGCAGCCACAATAGATTTCAGCTAAGGAACATAATGCCTGCTGCACTTCAGCTCCCTTGAAAAATGGAGGAGGACTTGCCTATTATTTCGTCTTTCCAGAGAAAAGTTCCACCGTACAAACTGTGCCTTGGGAAAAACATGGCTGATGCAATGTTTACTGAAGGGGCAACAGCGACACTGACATATTTTGTTATTCTAGCCCAGCTTTTAAGCATTTACCTCTTCGTTGTGGGTATGCACATATACACGTTTTGATTTAGAAACGAGACTTTGCTATGATAAAACATGCCAAATGTTTGTTCCTGCCTGGTTCCGTTGCTCTGGTGATGCTTTTGAATTCTCATCCATACGTGCCAGACACAACAGGACATTCAGTTTTCCAAAAACAAGAAATTTCAGTGTTGTTCAGACTGTAGCAGAAGACAATCTAACTGTGCTTTACATAACAGATCTGACGGCCAAAAACCACATGCTGCACATTTCAAATGATGCACTGCATAGAATTCAAGATGATCTGTTCATGCAGCACTTCAACAACAAGAGTGGGAAGAGTATAAGATGTTTCTTTTTTAACACAGGCACCCAAATAAAGCAGTGTTCTCATAAGAAAGATTTAAGGAAATCTGTCTCTGAACAAGAAAGTCACAGCAGTAGCAAAGGTGGGAGCTCCAGACATCTGGAACAGCGTTCCCTAATTTTTTGTCCAAAATCCAAAAATTATTTCATTTCCCTTCCAATACAGACATTAATGGAAACACATACATCAATGCTCACTCCAGATGATACACTGTATATGACTTTGAACAGGGGTAGAGCTTAGAGATGTTTAGAATTCTCGTATCTACAGCTAAATTCAAACTGAAATGTAAAATGGGTATCAAAACAATATTCATACTATTACACATATATACTAATATCAGGCTAGTGATGTCAGGGCAGAAATCCATACCTAATTAAAGTAATGCTTTGCCTATGTTAGCCAGTAGGTTGGCGTAACAACAGCACATCTGGAAGTCAAAGAGCTGGCACCAAAGACCCAATGACCACTCTGCTTATTGTGCCAGTTGCATTAAACCATAATTTTCAGAAGTTCAAGTTGTTGCCTTTTACTTCTGTTTGGATACAGAGTTTATAGCCAGCCCACTCCAGGAATCTCATTGCACTTAGAAGCTTATCCCACAGTTTCTAGCGTTCCTTCATGATGCTCTAACTTGGAGCTTGACTGTCCAGGCAGAAACACAAATCAGGTCACAGGCAACCGCTGAGTTAAATTTCACTAACAGCCAATACTGCAGAATATTTCAACACATTTGACCAAAGAGAGGTCAAAGGCTCTGCCTTGAGTAACGTGTAAAAGGCAAGCACTGTCACAGACTTGACCTGCCAGGCAGAAGGGAAGAAGACTCCTGCAACAGGCAGGTACAGAAAGGATTACTACTCAGCAAGAACAAGGAACAGAAGAAACATGTTTCTAATTTAATCAAGGAGAATGAAATAATGACAGGAGGAGCTGCTGTGTCCCTACTAGATCATCCAACGAGGAAAGGCTGAGAGAATTGGGATTGTTCAGCCTCGAAAAGAGAAGACTTCGGGGTGACCTAATTGCAGCCTTCCAGTACCAGAAGGAAACCTACAAGAAAGATGGAGAGGGACTTTTTACAAGGATATGTAATGATAGGACAGGGGTGACTGGCTTCAAACTGAAGACAGTAGGTTTAGATTGGATATTCAGAAGAAATTCTTTACTGTGAGGGTGGTGAGGCACTGGAACTGGTTGCCCAGAGAAGTTATGGATGCCCCAACCCTGGCAGTGTTCAAGGCCAGGTTGGATGGGGCTTTGAGCAACCTCCAGGTCTAATGGAAGGTGTCCCTACTCATGGCAGGGGAGTGGAGAGTAGATCGTCTTTAAGTCACCTTCAACCTTAGGCGATTCCACGATCACAAAACTCCACAGAATACACAAGAGTATTGAAACACAAGTCAAGAAAGTTCAAGGGACTGAAGGTTTACACATATTTTTTTATAATTGACCAACACTCAGCCTAACCATATCTTCAGTATGGGGGAAATAAGTCTTCTTTTTTTTATTATTATTTTGAGTAGGCATGGCTAAACAGCAGAGAATCTGAACACACAGGTGTCAGTTTCCATGCTATTGATACTTCATAGCAGATTTCTGGATTACATTCTGAAAATAAAATTCTTCCAAACCTGGCCAATTTCTTATCATTAATGCTGAATGACTCACTGGGGATAGGATAGTCAGACTTCTTTGTAATTGCATTTTCAATTATGGCATATTAATATAAAATTAGAGAAGAGTTCAGTCACTTGCAGGAAGAAACCTTTTGTTAGCTGTTAAGAGTCTAGGGATTTTTTTCAAAGAAAAGTTAATGGAATTAAATAGTCCATTAAAATCCACAGGGTCCTGTTCAAATGCCTTTGAAGAGGCATTTATAGACTATAATTTGACCAGAGTAACAATAAGCTATTTGTTTTCAACGAGGAACTGCCTGCTAGGTGAATCAGGAAGCATACCCTGCAGGAGATACTCCCTGTCTGTAGATGTAAATCAGACTGGGCAGGTTCAGAAGCTCCATGTGCAGTACTGGGGTTTGCTCCAGCTGGCTTTGGCTACCTGCAGTAGCGCCAGGACTGCTTTGATTTCTGTTCTGCCTCTCCCTCCTTTAAGTATGACTGACTTCAGCTTAGGTCTGTGTAACATGAAATCAATCCTAGACTCTCACAGTTTGCAGCTCTACAAATATTATTTTTTAAATGTTTGATTCACCTTTTATAGTTAGGTCATGATGAATTTGAGGTAGTCATTGGTTTGCTTATTTTGGATGGCAGATCTGATGCAAACCAAAATGGCATTTATTGAAGAAATCAGCAATATGTGGTCACAGACCTCCTATGTGCTTGGCTCACACACTCTGTTTCAACTCTATCAGGAACACATGGCTCAACTTCTAAAATTAAGTTTCTTCTGTATTACTGTTTAATTTAAAGAAGATCCATATTAATGAATTACGAAGCAAATTACCTTCTCTTCCAAGGGAAACAAGGAGCAAAGAACATGTAAAGCTCACACATTTGGCCTCAATTCTGTCAGAACACTGAGAAAAAGGTTTAAACAAACTAATTAGACAATCTCTTGCTCCTCTGATGTTTGCAGAGGCCCTTGAACAGCATTACTACTCATTACAGGGCATCATTTATAACCACCTAGATTTCTATATACAAATGAGGATGCCAACACACCTTTATGTATTGTATTATGTATTCTCATTATCTTCTAAAAAACCCCAATTTTCCATGACACTGTCAGATGACTTAAAAAAGTGACAGCTGATTTCTCCTGAATCAATCCTCTTTTCCCATCTCACTTCAAGAGGAGTAACAACTGTAATATTAATTTATTGCCTTTATTGCATAAATAATACAGATACAAGTTAGTGATTATGAAATCAAAGCTGTTCAGGTTAATGTTTATTACATTAGTTTTTGGTTATTCTAGAAATTCAATGTTTTTCAAAGAGGTAGTTTATTTCGCTCTTATTTTTCCTCATTAGGAAACAGATGTTGGAAAACTATTAGCAGAAAAAGGACTATTTAATATACAGCAACTTACAATATTTACTGAATATTTAACAACATACAAATCAAAGCAGATTTCCTCAAACTCTCAATAAGCACTTCGGAAATTTCAAATGCATCCTGTCAGTCAATGTCTCTCAAACAAAATCCACAATATCTCTCTTGTGAATTAGTTTAGCTACAGGTATCTATCTTAGTGTAGTCAACTGTCTTAGGGATATCTAAAACCTGTTGTAAAAGGTCTCAGAAAAGCTCTGCGTTTTGCAGTCTCAAAGTCTCAAAGCTTTTAGAAAAGTAAAAGATTTCAAATCTTTAGCCCAATGCTGCTTTGTGAATCTTACAAACAACTCATTTCTTAAACAGGAATGTGACTTTATTAAATAACTAATAAAATAGAATTTCTACCTAATACATAACATGTACATCACAGTTTTGCCCACAGCTAAACAATAGATAATTACACGCAGTGTCAGACCAGATTTTCAGTACAGTGTTTAAATGACTGCTAGCCACCCCTAATCTACTCACTCAGGTTGGTTACTCTCAGCCCCAATCTTTAAAAACTGATGACGAGATTTGGAAAACGAATCAAGTTAATGTAGAACTCCAGTTGAAATTATACAACTTACAAAGTCACCTACAAATCAATGTATTTTGTCCAAAAATGTCACGACACACTCTTAAGTGTCAGGGTAAAGAAACAAGAGCTGACAAAACTACATGGACAACCCCTTCAAAGGCCAATTCACAGCTGCCTTGTGAAGAAGAAAATCATCCTTATGACTTGTATGACTGTTTTAATTTCAAAGTGACCAATTAATTAAATGAACTGCTTACTTCCTCTCTGGTCTTTAATGCTGTATGTTTCTGGAGCCTTTGGAAAAGCTGAAAAAGACTAAAATTCCTGGAAAGAAGACCTTTTACTAAGACTAACGTTATCAACAGCATTTTAGAAAAAGTCCTATATTAAAAGAAAACTTGTGATCACTAAATACCACCCTAATCTTCTGTTTAAATAACATGTTATTGTAAAAAAAATTATATTTTAGCTGGCAGAAAATAAATCACCTTCCTGGTCATGAATTTAAACCCCGAATTCTCTTACTTTCTAGCCCCCAATATTACATACAGTTTTTTATTCCAACAGATAAATTGGTTTCCTGAATATCCTATTCAAATTAATACACAGGATGCTATTGCATAAATTCTTGTATTTCTGAACTTTAAAAACATTCTTGGTAAGTCAAAACTTTACAAACAACTGAATCTTGAATTTCACCTTTAGCTCTACAAAAACACAGGAAAGAAATTTTGACTAAGTCCAACATGTCCTAATTCCAGCTAGTATTTGGGGACAGGATCTATGCAACTTCCTATTCTGAGTTTCCCAGTTTACCTTTGTCTTCCATACTCTCAGCTTTCCAGGTGGGCACACCAGCAACTAGATTTTAGGTTTGCATATATCTTCTCTCCCTATCGACTCCCAGTGTACTTCTTGCTGAAGAATGGCAAATCTCTGCAAAGTATTCTTACTCCTGGTGGCCAGATTCTTCTCACAGGTGACCTGCAGCTAAAATATCTTCTAAACACACGACAAAGTGCATCGTCTGTGAGGTCTGAGTCTTGATACACTCAGCCCTACATAATCCTCAGAGAACTATCCATAGGGAGTTTTATCCTTGGAGGGTTGCTGATGCACCAGGCCAAGCTGGTTGTACTGACCACATTTTACCTGCAGAAAAATCTGGTAAATAATCGTCATTTATAGAGGCAACAAAGTTTATGGAAATCACCTCTACACATACAACGAGCAACTGATTAAAAGATTAAATCTCCCATTGTTTTGCTTATTAGCTTTCAAATTCTGCAGTATTCTAAGGACTGAGGGTTTTGGGGGTATATTTGTTTAAAAGGCAAGCTTCATATTTTAATCTACTTTCTCTCAGAGCCCACATCTGTAGCACTGAATCAACATGCATGGCCTTCCTCTTGTCTTCTTGAGGAGACATTAATAATGGATTTAATTATTAAACTTTGTCCATAGCATTTTTAACCATGTAACACAAAACCAGTACATCAGTGAACATCATGGCCAACAGACCTACATCTAATGGAAAGCATTTAAAAAAAAAACAATGAAGCCTGCACTACCAAGTAATCCTTGCTGAGTTCCTGGAAGCACAGGAACACCTGCATAGAAATAGGAATACAAACATCTAGTAATGGCGCATCTGCTTGACTACTTGGTGCTGTTGAGACCTTCTCAGAGCAATTACCATGTGCACAGTACCCCTCACCTGCATGTACTATAAGGACAGCTCATCCAGCATTTATAGCAGGCATTTTCTCCAAAGGGAGTTTCTAGTTTTTTCTACCACCACCAAAGCCAGATTATTATGTTGTTATTAGTTTCCATGGTAAAGGCAGAGAATTTATTGCTTCAAAAAGAAGCTACACAAATTATTTTTTCATTGTGATACCACCAAGAACATCCTGAGTTTCAGCTATTAAGAAAAACTAATTTGTGCGCTGGCTGTCCTTGGTGAATGATACTGAAAGGCTGTGTTTTGTTGGTGTTGTTTTTAGCATACCTGATTGATAAAATAATCCTGTCTGTTCTTTTTTGTTCTCTTAATGAGAACCTCATGTGATTCCTCAGCAACATCCTAAAAACCTGAGAGGCCACACTAATCCCATGTGCAAATTCAATGAATTTTACACAATTAAGATCAAGGGGGTTACTTATTAAGAACAAGATATGAAAACCCTTATGTTTATTTAATAAAAAGCATTTTTAGATATGAGTGAGGATTTATGTCCGAAATCTGTAATTGTACATGGTTTGTACCTACTCTGAATGTTGTACTGGTGGAGGGAAACATTTTAAACAATCTTATCCAAGTCTTAATATTGCCAGAATGTTGATATTTAAGTTAGAGGTCCATCTATGAACTAAAAACTATTTTATCTTATGCAAAGCACATCTTAAACTTCAGCCTGAAGTTCAAACATCTCTACTGATACCCAACGTGGGTGCTCCAAAACAAGAAGTCAACTACCTAAACAAAATCATTGTAGCTGTATTAAGGATACTGTTATCAAAACTGGTGGAAGAGTGGACTTCGAGCAGCACAGAAACTTGAATTAGTCTGCGAGAAGCACTTAAGATTTAAATCAAGGCCTTCAAGAACACATTTATGAACAATGACGTAGTGTTATGGCTCCACTCTCAAAAACAAAGATAAATGAGGCCAGACCAAGCCCATGGATCAGAATGTTGCAGATTAATAAAATCCTGTCGAGCAACTGATGTGCAGTAACTGCTCAGGATGGCATGCTGTGCTCTCAGCTGGAAGAGCACAACAAAAATTCCCTTCATGTTTTGTGCATGCATGAGCACACACATGAATTATTGCTCCAGCTGACTGAAAGTTAACTTTTCAATCTGAAACCTAGTAAATAGATTTTCACAGAGCAAAGCTCAGTCATTAAAACAATTTTCAACTTTTGAACATGACTCTATAATGCATACAGAACACTAACGAACAAAGGTAATTAACTGCCCTTCTCAATGTCTAAGTTTTAAAGACAGAAATGAAAAAGTGGAAAGTTAAAAAACAGGAAGATGCCAAAGGCAGACATGGCCTTGAAAGGACAAGAAAGTTCATCTTGATGCAGTGGAAGAGGCAGGGGTACTACCTGAAGAGAAGGACTCTTCTGCCAAGGAGAATGACCTTACATTCTTCTTAGTTCTTGCCTTCTTGCTGTTTTGAAAGTATAAAAATCCCCTTCCAGCTCCCAAATAAGAACCACTTCAAAAATCACACAAAGGCTGCTTGTAAAGCTGCAGAGAGCCATGGGCATCTTGCATCTGTATCTGGGTACGCCTGCAACTGCCACTATTTTGTCTTTATATCCTGCTCCCTAGAAATTACCACTGACACTCCTAAGAGGCAATGAGAAGAAAGGCATAATTAGGTTACAGTCTGAGCCATGAAGTCCTGAAACCATAAAGAAGCCACCACATTCTTGCTTTCCACACAGATGGCCTAAATGCACCTCACATGAAGTTCCTTCTAGAAAGGACCTAAGACTGGTTGTCTGTCTGCTGTCACTCACACAGTGCTGCCAAAAGCAAAGGGGCAAAAGGGACACTACAGGTTTGATGGAGTTAGGCCATGGTCATCAACCTGATAAGTTGCCATACTCTTCAGGGTTATAAACACTGGTGAGATTTCCTTCACACAAGGCAGTCATAGCTCCATCATCCTAGAGTATGTATGTATGCATGCATGGCCAGACTTCACGAACGCAGATTTGGGCAGGGCTCTCCCCACGTGGCTGTGCCCTTCCAGCCTGCACAGTGGATTTTTTAGGTGAGGCACAGCGTGCACAGAACTGGCCCCACCCTTTAAGTCCTGAGGTCCATCTGCCATGGCCGAGCGAGCTTGGATAGTGACAGTGAAGTCCTCGGGACTGTCACAGCACCCGGTACTAACCGGGGCTGACCCTGCTGAGCATCCGAGATGTGACGGGATGGGATGGCAGGGAGGCATTGAACTGCCAGGGGACGGTCCCACTGAGACTCAAACTCAGGTCCTTGGGATTCAAAGTCCAGAGTGCTCTCCTTTACACCACAGAACCGCCCTCCTCCTAGAGTAGGCCTGGTGAAAACTGAGCAGCACATACCTCAATGGACAGTGAATCTGGTTTTGAGCCTGAGCCTGAAGCAGCTTTTGCATGTACTTGCTGTGTGAGCTCCAATCTTCTTCCCCTACATCAGGGCTTATTAGTATTTTTAGCAGTCCCATCCATAGAGAGCTGTAAGCAGCAGCACTGCAGAGCAGGGGTTACTTGGGTTATAAACCTAAGTGCACACACAGCAGGCTGCCCACTGCACACAAACCAGTGACTCGTTGCAAAACGCAAAGCCGGTTGGTTTTATACGAAGCTGTTCCACACAAGTTAGTTTCAAGAAAGCAGCCTTCTTAGAAATAAACTTTCCCAGTGCAGACAAGCTCTCAGCTAAGAAATGGCACATGGCTGGAGGTTAGCAGAGTATGTTATTTGACTTCTGGCAGAACTTCAAAGTCTTTTCCCCCTCCTGTGGTCTCCAGTAAGAAGGAAGGCAGGAAAAAAACCAAAATCAATCTCAAAGCACTGGAAAGCAACATCCTACAGCAAAGCTGTACAATGACATGATTACACAAATTTTCCAATACCAACGCTCTGCCATGCCAAAGGCTACAAATGAAACAAGAGAGATATTTCTGAGACTTCTGTACAACGAATTACCAGCTCCAAAGGCTGCTCTTTTGCTTTCTGTACTTATGAAGCAGAAGGCATCTAGATTTAGTCTTGTAATAACCTGGTATGCAGTTGAGCTAAAAACTATTTTTTGAGTTTGTTTTTTTTTCCAAATTCATATGACAGAGCTTTGAACTCTTTCAAAGGTTTAGCTTGATAAATTGATTATTTTTTTAAAGTTTTCACCAGACTAATTTCCATCACTTCATTCCATTGTCTCAGTTCTCCAACAAAGCAGATTTTATATGCTTTTTAAATTTCTGTTGTTCTCAAACCCCTTGCACCTCCCAGATATGCAAAAAAATGCAATAAATTAACACTGGTGTGAGGGCAGAGAAAAGCAATGACATTATTATCACACTACTTTAAACTAACAAACAGGTTTATTCCAAAGAAACAAAAAACACCAAATGAAGTATAAACCTGAGAATAAAGTGAAAAGTTTCAAATATCATCTTGAGAAATCATTCAGCAAAACATCAAAAATGGAAATCCTGTTTTTTGAACACACAAAAAAGTTTATGTTTTGAAGACGTAAAAAAAAGCCAAGAAGAAAAATCAACAATGTCCCATTACTATGAGAAGTCTGTCTTCACAATAGACAGAAAATAGCAGTTGAAAAAGTGAATGCTTTATGAACTTCCGTTTTGGGAATGTGACCCATTATTTTATTCTCTAAAGGAAAATCAGGTCTTGGAGTGGAGAAGGCAGAAGAGATTAGTATATTACAGGGAATGTGCAATAGCTTCTTGAGCTATTTGACACCAATACATTCTGATGAAAGGAAATTACATTCTGGCCCTGAAAAGGCAAAAAACCACCAAATCCAAAACATAAGCACACAGAAAACCCCACCCAGTCCAGGAAACCACTGAAGAACAATAATCTTTCCTCCAGATACAGACATGACAACTGAGCCTCATTTTTAAGAACGGCATATGCAATCCAAACTTTTGTAATTCAAGACTCTCACAGAAGTTTGTTCCATAGCACAAATGAAGAACATAGTTGAAAGAACACCAGCAAGAACTTGTTACAGAACTAGCACAAATATGACTGAAAATTGATGTCTGGATCCCCAGATTTACAAACCATTTTCCTGTTAAATTTTAACTTTATGACTTACTTAAAATTAATAGTGAGTGCCTCATACCTATTTTCCAACAGGCACTGCACTACAGTATCGATGACATACTAAATTATCTCCTCATGCAAATAAGGCAGGAAAAGCAGATGGAGAATCATTATTTTTTCTCTGTTGTGATCACTCTCTTTGCCTGAACAGAAAGAAGGCAACAATGACTGTACATAGACAGAGGGATCAGCCAGCCATCACCCTGACAGGGACCAGCAGCTGATACACACCAGGAAGTCTAACAATATGGCAAGAATGAAGTGCTGGTTTCCTGATACTCTCTCCCAACATCCAGAAACCCACACAGAGGGACCTACTGAGTTTCACAATTCAGTTGCCAAGCAACCTCCTAATACTCCTTTAAAGCAAGAAGAGAAAGCAACAACAGAACCCTCAAACTCCTCCACTGATCACAGAAGAGTTGTTCACCCCCACCCAGTCAAGTACAAACAGTAAAGCTGCACAATGAATGTGGGAGGCTAAAACTACCACAAAATACCACCTATTTCAACATATTTTTTTGTTTTGGTTGCTTGTTGAGTATTTTTCTTTATTTTGTTTTTAAATTACACCACACCAAATACATTTATCTCAAACAGAAAGATAAGAAAATTTTCTGTAGTCTTATGTTTAAAACGTATGTGGTTACCAAATATGTTATGGATATTTTGCTTGCTTTTTGGAGTTAAGAAAAAAAAAACAAAACAAAGGAAGAAAGAAAAAAGAAAACACACCTTAGCTCAAAGTGTGCCTAAGGATGTACAGCTGTACGGACTCAGCAAAAATGACCAAGTAGATTAAAATTTGCAAAGAGAAAAGAGTTTCTGTTGGTTAAAATTCTAGTGCTTTAAGTTAGTGTTGCAAGCCTGTGTGCTCATAATAAAAAAAATACTATCTGGGGAGAAGGATATTTTAAAAAACTTTATGCATAGCATTAGCTGCATAACAGAGAATTCAAGACTGTGAAAAAGAGGCTGCAACAAATTGAGAAAATAAAAATGTGCTACATGGGGGTTAATATTACACATGCAGCTGTGGCTTTTTACAAGCAAGAGAAAGAGAAAATACATCTCTTCAGGAAAATACCTATACCACGCACCACAACTTCTTTGAGAGAGCCTGAAAACATTTCCTTTTCAGGGATGATAAAAATAATAAAGTAATAATAATAATAATGTCACTAAAAAAACAATCAGAGAGTCAGCACTACTATGACAAATCTATTATAAAGGGCAGTTCTTACAAAATACTTTGAAAGCATAGAATTTAATTAAAATCTGTATTGAACAGAGCCTGGCTCTTTGCTGCAAGAGAAAGACATTTGAATTATTTAGCATGAGTACCTTTTTACTAAATTTGGTCCCCAGGGTTTGCGTTTTTTTCTCTTTATAAGAGTAACAATGGATTTAATTTAGTTAGATCAATTACCATTCTCATTTAAAGACTTAAAAATGCTTTGGCTGAATCAAGTGAACAGGTCCACCAAATCCACCATGATGTCTCCAGCTGGGGCAGAGAGCAAATGCACAGGAAAGGAAAGCATAAAAACAGTGACACCTGCCAAAACCTCTGTTTCAGCCTTTAAGGTTGATGAAGAATTTCTTGAGCCAACTGTGATGTCTACATACTCAGTAACCTTGCTGGACTTTTCCCCCATGACTCTGCTAAATGATTGTTCAAAAATTCAGACAGGTTTAAAATCAAGACTATTTTGTATCATGGAGTACCACAGCTAAACTAAAATTACATTTAAAACATCTGTGGAGTGATGAGCTGATAAGGCCTGATGGGTTGAGGAGATGCCTCATCCTCCTGGATGTCTTCAAGGGCCCACCTCACCTCAGGGCATCTGCATCACCCCCCCAATAGACTGACCATTGATCACACAAACACCTGGAGAAATAATAATAATAATAAAAAAAAGATATAAAAGAAGTGCAGTTTAACTGCAATTTGGGGAGAAAACTTTTCCACCTCTGGGAGGGCAACCTCAGAGCTACCCTGTCTCCCCCATTCCATCAATATTGTAGGGGTAAGCCACGGAATTCTTACTTTATTTTTTTCTTATACCTTATTAGTTGTAATTTGCTATAGCTCACTGGGTGTATGCGGGTTAATGATATATTTTTCCTGTTGCTTTTCTTTTGGGTTATTGTGTTTACTGGTGGTGTTGAACTGCTGTGTTTCTGTTTAGTAATCTTCTGTTAGTTAAGTTTGGGAATGGCATACTACTGGCGTGGCCCTTGAAATGTGTGCTGTGCCGGTGTCTTTGGCGGGGTATTTTGTACAATCCTGCAGCTAAATGTTATCACTGACTAAGTAACCCATATTAGTTATTGTCACATATTTGTATTAATAAATGTTATTTCGGGAGCTGTTGTGAGAAAGGTTCTTTTCTCTTGTTGCTATTAAGTGTGGTTCTCATAGGGGAGTCAGAAATCTTTCCAGCCTGTGTTCTGTCCAGGGTTTGACAGGCAGTGCTGGGGTCATAAAGTTTTGATTACTCCAAGGACACTTATAGCTATTTCTCCCCAGCTGAAGTGTGGCTTCATGTCAGAAGTCAAAACCCCTTCCAACCTGTGTGCTGTCAGTTAAAACAGACAGAGTTGGGTACATAAGGATTTGATTGTCTGGAAGCGCTTACAGCTAATAACTTTTAATTAATACAGTTAAGACTAGAAATCTGTATTTCTGTCTCCCTCCTCCCTTTCACGTGACAAACATCATTATTGTGCTTCTTTTCCATCTGCCATCTTGGAAAGGATGCTAATTTCCTGTCTGCTTTCTACATGACTCATTGAATGAATTTTTTTCCATGTCAACCCTCAGTTGTTCCTTTTACAGAATAAAAAAGAAATGTCAGCCTATTTAATCACATCCCATGTAGAAACTGTTCTGTACTTGATTTCAGTCTTTACACTGCTTCTGATTCCTACTGTATCTTCTTTGGGATTTACACAACATTTAAATATACAACACAGATTCATATACTAACATAGGTGTGTTTTCTCCTTTGTTCTGCATTCTTTTTATGATCTCTGCCCCTTCCCCTCTTGGGCTTTACCAAGAACCAGAGTGATTTTTTTCAAACAAAAAATCTGCACAGTCAACCACTCTTTCCCTAAGTAAAGTCCAGACTGCTTCATTCATGAGCATCATTTCACAATTATTTATGCCAAGCTTTATCTGCCATATCTTCACTCTCACTATTTCAGGAGACACTTCTGTAATTCTCAAAGATCAGCTCTATCTTGATTACCCCAACTCAGTTAACACTGCCAAAAGACTTCTCAACCCACTAGGCACCCTTTTCTCCAAATCATTTACGATGGTTTTGATGATCACAAAGCGACACAGGTTTTACCAGAGATCCACACCAGACTGCACTGGTGACTTCACTCCACAGTGCAAACTGTAGAACTATCTGTCTATGCAAGAACTTGTGCTCTTGGTCCACAA
This sequence comes from Sakesphorus luctuosus, assembly GCA_013396695.1. Classification (NCBI taxonomy): domain Eukaryota; kingdom Metazoa; phylum Chordata; class Aves; order Passeriformes; family Thamnophilidae; genus Sakesphorus; species Sakesphorus luctuosus. The sequence goes on from VWZD01004826.1 coordinate 65,291, forward strand.
CTGATTCCTTTAAAACTCTGAGTGGGAATTCTCATGGGTAGGAATTCTCAAAAGCAATTGATGAGATCATGTAGATTAAAAAAAAAAAGAGAGAGAGAGAGAGAGAGAGAAAGAAAAGTTGTATGTCACCTGAAGACAGATGTACTTATGAAAAATGTTTCCAAAACTATCCTGGCTTGTTTGTGGACAGCTAAATCCTTTTGATGGTTTAAACAATTGCTATGATATTTTCCTACTAATGTTTTTAAAGGTCAACATCTGAAAAACAGGAACATAAAAACCTTTTATATGTGGCATATTTTTCTTAGCCAAGAAGCAACAGTTATCCTCAAAATGTCTGCTTCTGTAGGAATTTTCATTCACAGGGGTTTTTTTCCTTTTATGAGTGGATTATAATGGTTTTTTATCCTTGCCTTTTAGAAAAAAGTAATTTTGGTTAAAAATTAGCAAGCCAGTAAGGCATCTAACTTTTACATATTTCTAGAGAAATAAAATTGCTGGGAAAAAAACCAAACAAACAGCAAAAAAACCCAGTCAAGCCTTTCTCATTTCAGTAAACCAGGTGAATAAATTACAGATATAATTTGTTTTATCTTACCTTTTAGCCAGCCACAATTTGGTTCCCAAGCAGGTGATGATGTCACTCAGTCCCTCCTGAAAGTCCAAACTAATGAACAGGTTTGATTCTAAGTATGACTGCAGCAAGTGAAAAACCTAAATAAATAAAAACAAAACAAAAGAAAGAAATTTAAAACTAGAGTTTCTAGTCGCTGTACTTCCTCCAAATAACTCTAAGGTGAAACAACCACCTGCAAAACAAACAACTGTTATTCAAGGAAAAACATGTATTCATTTGGCCTGACAGCAGATAGGATCCTTAAATCCTTAAGTTGCCTAATCTTTAAAATTCACTTTTTGCAGTAATTGAACAGCAAAACACAGAAAGTGATGGAAGATGTTAACTGCCATGAAGTGAAAAGAAGGCAGCAAGATGAACACCACTCCTCTGGCCCTTGCCAACTCAAGCATCCCTCAACTTTTAACCTTGTTGTGGTGCCACCTGCTCACCAGTGCCAGCACAGCTGCCTGTGGAGGCAGCTTGGCAAACCAGATGGAGAGGGGCTGGTTGCATCATACAAGTACTACTGAGGAGACAGGGAAGAAGAGTCTTTAAAAATCATACACTGATAAAAAAAGCTTTTTAAAGGCAGTAGAATTATCATGTATAACCACTCCGAAGTGCTGATAAAAGTGTCTTTATTCCTTTTCCTGAGAACCTTCACTGTGGGCCCCAGTCAAACACCATGGGCAGTTGGGTTTCACACAGAAGGGTTTCACTCACACCTCTCCTTTCTAAGGACAGAGAGGACTGAGCTCCTGCACTGCAGTTCAGCACTGACTGCACTTTCTCCCCTAGAGCTTCCCAGAAAAGCTGAGTAGACACATCCTAGCTACCATGAAGGAAAGAATTCAAGAAACCAGAACAGAAATCACAACGTGTAGCTTTATGGTCAGACAGTTAACACAACAAAAGAACTTCTCTGTTCTTAGAGACTCTCCTTCACTATTTAAAACCAGGTATTTTTCCAAGTAGAATTGAATATATAGAAAAGTGTTAAGAAACATAAATTAGTTTAAAAAAATATGTGTAGTCATCTACATCATAAGCATGCAATGTGTGTATGGTCAGACTTCTCGAATGCAGATTTGGGCAGGGCTCTCCCCACGTGGCTGTGCCCTTCCAGCCTGCGCAGTGGATGTTTTAGGTGAGGCACAGCGTGCGCAGAACTGGCCCCACCCTTTAAGTCCTGAGGTCCATCTGCCATGGCCGAGAGAGCTTGGACAGTGACAGGGAAGTCCTCGGGACTGTCACAGCACCCGGTACTAACCGGGGCTGACCCTGCTGAGCATCCGAGATGTGACGGGATGGGATGGCAGGGAGGCATTGAACTGCCAGGGGATGGTCCCACTGAGACTCGAACTCAGGTCCTTGGGATTCAGAGTCCAGAGTGCTCTCCTTTACACCCCGGGACCACCCTAAGCATGAAATGACAATAACGGACAATGTAAGAAAGCTGATACCAAATACACAGTGGAGAGGGACTCTCCAAGCACAGCAGCACCCATCCTCTGCACATGGGGCAGGCTGCATGACACACACTTCTGACACAGGTAACAATGTCCATATCATGCCACTTAGTTTTCACTTTTCCCAATCACAGAGATGTGAGCAGGAGACACCTAAGTGAGTAAATTTCTAAATAGAAAACCGTGGAGATAAACAGTGCAGTACTGAAGCCTGATGGGAAAGATCTTACTCAGATTTAGGAGTTTTGCACATATATGCAGTTTAGAAGCTGGAATGGGAGGAAAAGGGTGATAATTCTCTCATTAACTTGCCTTACAGCCTCAAAATTTCAAGTTCTGTTTGCCCACACAGATAAGTTAGATTGATAGACACGGCTTCTACAGAAATTGAAAAAGTACATTCCCTGTTATTCACTAAAATGGGCCACATGCAGAATTTCAGAAGCTTTAGCAGTGTTATCAGATAATTTCTGAAAATACATACATGAGCATTTTAAATAGAAACTCAATATGTGAGAGCATTAGCACTTTATACTTGCAAAGTGACAATTTAATGACTAACGGGTCAAGCTGGGGCCTTCACTTCACTCTGCGAGAAGGAAAACCTTTGTATCCAGATTTTTACATCTCAGATCTTGATTTTTCACATTCCAGCTGTCACTTGCTCTGGGGGTTATATTTTTTTGTTTGTTTGCTTGTTTTGGAAACACGAGCACTGCCACATAGCATTAACTTGACACAATTTCATCTGGGCTTTTTTTGTGAAATTATTCAAGTGGAAAAACAGCTGCAGTCATTTCAAATAAGCATGGAAACAGAACAGAAGAGATGTCAGGAGACTATCTAATCCATACAAACACTGAGGCAAGGTCTAAACATTCTTCGATGAAACAAATGCCTCACTGTCCTGATCCTGAAAAGAGCCAAGAAAGCAGATTCCAGAGTACTTGTATGCAACATTCTCCAGTGTTTCACCTTCAAAATCCAAGCCCTTGAGGTACAATGTTCCCCTCCGCTCCCACCCTTGCCCTCACAGTACACAACTTCTCTGGACACTATTCAGTCAGTCCAGATTTTTTCCTAGTGAGGCACTTATTAAACACAGAGATCCCACTGGGCACCCTTGACAGGAACAATGAAATAAACCCTCATCTCCCTTTGTTAGCAGGTGCTCTGTAGACAGGACACATCCTGGAAAAACATCTTGTGCTTCTTTTTTTTTTTTAATCTTCTGAAGTCCTCTAAACTGAAGATCATTTTGTTGATGGCATCTTTCTAAAATTGCCTTCCTGAGATCTTTCTTAATTTTGATCTTTTTCTACAAATGCACTTCGCAAAAGTGCAAGCTTGCAAATATTTCAGAGGGTCACCAGAGATCTTTACCTTGAATACCCTTCCTTAGTCTGCTCTTGTCTGTGCAACTCTCTGCTTATTAAAATGGTTTACATAAGTATCCGCTCAAATTAACCGTCATGAAAACCAGTGCACTGAGTTGCCACCACTAATAGTTTCTTTGTATTTTTTATGGCTTGCCCTTAATCTCTGTTAAGTAATACACAAGACAGAAGAAAAAGAATGAAAAAGGAAAACAGTATATATGCAGCAGCTCTTTTTACTACCTTTTATATCCTCTGCTAATTGAAAACCATTTGGTGCCTTAACCTTTACAAGTTTCTTCTTCTGTGCTTGTGTTCATTTCCAGGAACACGAACAGATTTACCTTTAAGCAGTAATATAAAATCTGTTTCACAATTATGAAGGGGCTATCATATTTTTTCCTAGAAGCTTAAACTAATTTAATCTCTTCAGCTTTGAAAATAGCTCTCAAAGTACCTCCCACATAAATACAAACGAAATCTAAGCAGTTTGATAGTTCAAGAAAAAGGCCTTGAAAGAGAAAGAACCATGTATACTAAGGAGGTCAAATGTGTGGATTTAAATTTGCTCATGCAGGAAATACAGTACTGAAAATGCAATCAAAATTCCTCTAGAGTTGATTATCTATATGAACCATATCCTTTCAATACTATTTGGATGGTAAAAATAACAGGGCATGAGTCATATTTAAGCAGTAGAATCAGAAAGTGAAACTCATGCAACAGTTTGATGCACTCCAGAAAAATGTTGGCATCCATCAAAAACAATGTCCCACTACAGTTTGTCCTGGTTTGACTTTTGACATGCAAAAGTCTGATTTTCTTGTTGTTTTCTTGTAAGCCCTATATCATTTTTTCAGGTTGCCTCACCAAATTTTAGAGACCTAGAAAGCTTTCCCACAAAGGAACTCTTTCTTCAGCATGAGATTTTAGAATGTCTAAGGTAAAAGTGAAATTGTAATTACCATCAGCATGGTTTATTCAAAGCCTGACTTTATGTAAGGTAAAACCAGAGGCAACCAAATAAGCCATCTGTAAAAGTTAGCCTCAGTAGTGCTTCACTTCCATCATGCGTGACAAACCCTTCTTTGGCTCCCATGTAGCTTCCATGATGTAAGGCTACAAGCCAGGCAATGTTTGCATGAGGAGGTAGCAAGTTTTATGAGGCTGCTTGATACAGATAATAAAAGAGACAGGCTTTCCAGCACCATGGCTCTCCTCAAGTCCAAAATGCTACATGATTTAAAATCCTCTGCTAAATTCTTCACACATAAATATAATGAGGTCATGGTGTTCCTTGTGTATGTGGCATTGTTTGTTCATTGCACTAAGGCAACACATTAATGCTTTTTTCTCTTTTTTTTTAAAGGTAGTTTTACCAAAGATTTGCACTAACTGCAGACTTACCAGTTGGTAATAATTATCTTTAAATGTGACATGAACTAAATAGCCTGAACACATCTTTGAGATGTTTGGAGTTATTTTAATAAGGCTTAAGATACAAGATCCAAGGTATTGTCTGTAGTTCTGTGGAATCCTGCATTAAAGATGGTGACTTCATGGATGCTTTCTTTGCCTGAGCAGGCTGTTCAGGAGTCAGGCTAATACCCCAACAGGACTGTAGAGGCTGCCCATTAACCTGGGGAAGAGTTGTTAGAACAGTGCAAGCCATAGGGAGTCCAGACACTTGGATATATAATGGACAACAGTGGCCAGTGGTTGACCATTCTGAGACTCTCTGGTCCATGACGTTCTACTAACTCTGGGCCAGCATGTCTTAACCTGCTGCAGGCAAAACCACCTGCATGGGAGGACTTCTAAGTGCAAAATAATACAGAAAAAAAGTGAGCTCAGGTGTGACACTTCATCCTCATGAGCAAAACCCAAGGACTGAGCATGCCAATGAAACAGTGTTTTCCTCTCTGGTCATTCCCAACTTCCAGTACCTTCTCTCCCTTCTTTAGCATTGTTGATACTTCGCCCTTGTTTTTCAGCTGTAAAAGCCTCAAAAAAGAGGGGAAAAAAGCAGAGGAGGGTGGGGGAGAGAAGAGGAAACAGCACACGTATCCTTCTGTTCTGTTCACATCCATCCCCCACCAAACAGCAGCTTTCAGATGCAACACTGAGACTTCTGTGGCTCCCTGTCATGACATGAGAAAGTTGAGCATTTTCTTTGTAGCCAAGTGAGCCTTAAGACATAACATCTGCTGTTTTCCAAGTGTTCATTTTGGATGATCAAGTGAAAAAAAATGCAGGCTGCTTTTTAAAAAATCCCAAATACTTAAATGATTAGACATCAGCTAAGTCAAAAATATAAATCACGAGCAGCAGGAAATTTTTCTCCCCCACACCAACTTTGATATGATATGCAGAAGATCATTATCTTTAACAGCTCTCATATCAGCTTGAACTGCTGCGAAAAACAGACTTAAAATAATGAAACAATGTGATAATGGAGGAAAACTCGTATCAAACACAAATTTTACCAAATGCAATTTTTTTTTATGCCAAGAGTTCTCCTGCATATGCACAGAGACATGCAAATATATCACACCTTTTAATAGCCACAAAGTTGATGTAGCATGACACACTTTCTGTGTAACAAATAAAAATTAACATTTCATAGTACCAGCAATACTTTATAGGAAGAATTGGGTTTCCAAAATTTACAATAAACCTTTAATTTCAGACCTGAAACAATGATTAAGTGGATACTTGATGTACCTGCACACATTTGTATTTGAAAGAAAGTACAGCCTTCAGCATGATGCTGCACAAAATGCCTTTTTTTAAAAAATCAGATTTTACAAAAACATGTTGAAGGTTATATAGTTGTACACTTCTCAGTGAGGTAGCAACATTAAACTTTTCTCCCCTTAAGATGACCTGAAGCAATAAAAACTTCTTCATGAATGCTCTCAGCCATGTTTGGATGGAATTAAGTATACAGTACAAATATTCACATTCCTAAGTGCATGACTGAAACAATGCTCCCAGTGTTCACTTCAGTGCTCGTTGAAAAAGAAAGACCAATTGACATCACCCTAAACTTTACATTCACAGCATAGATCCTTTAACTCCCTAAAAAAATATAAAGAATACAGATGTTCCACCAACTGAAAGAAAACAGTGTAAATACTGAGCTTTGAAAAATATGCCACGCACTAAGATATGAAGGTTGAAGTAACACAGAAAGCCAGAAAAGGGTGTTTGCAAAATGGCAGCAGTAAGGAGATTATTGCAAAAGGCTAAAGATGGTTCTTTGGAATTGTTCCATCAAAAGCTTTTGCCTGAGAGTATTAACATGAGAAAACCTCAAACATTATTTTTCTTTTCTTCTCTCATTTACAGGCAGATAAAATTTTATTCTTGTTCTATGATAAAAACAACTGCCAAGTTATCTCTGTATTCTGAAAATTAAGTCCAATTTTTTATTTTCTTTTTACTACAACCATGTAGATAAAAACTGGCAAGCTGCTGTGACAGGTGAAGGGATTTTTATTAGGATGATAAAAAGTTCAAAGTTACAGTAATTAGCTCAAGGAAAAACAAGTCCTAAAAATCCCTTTTTTCTCAAAGATGAGTAAGTCCCAGGGCAATAATTAGAATGGGACTAAGAACCTCAACTTCTACCCCCAGTTTTCTAAGAAGATAACTATACAAAAAAATAAATGAGAGAGTTCCTATCTGCTTACCTTGTGATATCATCCTGGTCTGTTAAAAATTAGTATTTGTGGAAAAGGAATACAGTATTTTATCACCAGCAAGTATGGTATGAACACAGTGCCTGCAGTTCGTGCTACTCTCCCAGAAAAGCAGCCGCACACACTGCACAGCAATGGCTTAAAATGAGACTAGAACCACAGCACACAAATGCAGAGCTGGTGGCAGAGCTGGTGGCACCTCCGTGCCCTGCGGCCTCACGGGGTATGAACTATCCTCTGCCATGCTGAGGTTTAGCAACTGTGTGCACAGATCAGCTCTATTACAGCCACTAAGGCTTTTCTTCATCTGAGCTATTTAATGATGAGAAAAGTTTTTATTCATAGTTTTGAGGAGAGAGTTAAATACCCTGAATTTATTTCCACATTTAAATGACAATGTATCGAAGAGTAATTTCAAATATTTATCAATTCTCTTGCCAACTCCAAACAGATGTGTGAGAAAAGCCATCATTCTGCTCATAGTCCTAGATCATTTATGTACACCAGATTATTACAGGCACCATCCTCTTTGTTTCTCCCACTTCGTTTCTTTGACATCTTTTATTTCATTGTAGTAATTTCCAAACAGATCAGATTATTATCTCTGCCAAGCATACATTGTATGATTGTCATATATGACTACTATATATTAATATTGCTTCTTTAATTTTTGTGTGTACTAATAAACTCAGTCTGAAAGTCAAATATTTCCCTTGCAAATATTTTTCTGAAAAGTGCATAATTTTTTTTTCTTCTTTTAAAGCAATAACTGGTTACCAATTCAATTTTTCCATAATTTTAGCTTTGTTTTGTCAGCACATTTAGTCATCTAATTACACAATTTTGCCTTATTATTCATGAGAAATTATAGCATTTAAATCCTTCTTCCAAATATATCCATCAGAATTCATAAAGCCAGGTTTATATATGAATTAAGTTGTTTTGATTAATATGAAGGCAAGCATGTTTTGATTCAATTAAGAAGTTGTAAAATAAGGTGTGAAAACATCTGAAGTTAGGAATAAAATACAATACTGGTTAATTCTGTATAACTGAGAAAGAATAACACAGCTATTTAATGAAGTGAAAAATATGAATGTGCCATAACTAATTAAAGATAGAAAACGCTGAAAAATAGCAAAGTAGCTTTCTTCTCAGTGACAGACATATACCACAAAACATCCATTATTAAAAATGTGCTCTTAAAATTGAAGATAAGCTCCTGTGTTTGTCTAAAATAAGCCAACAAACATCAAAATTCACAGATCAAAGTTCTTGCAATACAACTTTTATTAGGTTTTTCCTTCAGGTTTTACTTCCTATTTTAGTCAGGGTGAAGCTGAATTACAGCTTAAAATTTGTGTATGTGATTCAAATTTTGTATTAAGAGAAAACAAAACAACGAGAAATTTGCTGCCAGGAAATTTCAAATTCTTTAGTGTTATTTACTTGAAAGACCCAGCTGAATTTTCTCCTAAAAGCATCCGGTTTGCTTATTCACACAGAAACCCGATATGAGGTCTGACTTAATAATTATTAGGACTTTTTTACTGTTAGGATTTAAAATACTTTTTTAAGCTATCGCTCCTCTTACTGCTGAAGGAACATGTGCAGGGCAGAGAAGCCTGACCAAAAGGCCTATGGACAGACTGGCTGATGAGAAAACAGAAACCCCCAATAAACAGAGAGCACTGAGAAAAGGTGAATCTGCCTGATGAGTCAAAGAAAGAAAAGGCAGATCTGACTGGGTCTCACACACATCCTCCTGACCAGCCAAGCTTGGTCAGAGATGAGAGGCTACTGTGGAGCTGGTGGCATTTCCATATACCTATTATCTTCCCACAGCAGGTAACCAAAACCTGCAAGTATAGAGAAAAGAACACACCAGACTGTGCTGGAAGCAGTTAAGAATTGTCCTCAGCCTATATTTCTGATCAGAATAAACGGCAGGAAGGATACTAAGTCTCTTCTTTCAAGTCTGTACCCTGCCATCCTAAAAAGCCACTCATCACTGTCCTAATCCAGCTGCCTCAAATGATATAAAGCTACACACAGACACACACCTCCCCCCCCCTCCTTTTTTTCCCCGCCTCTTTTTCGGAGGTGGTGGTGAAACCATTTGGAATTATTCTTTCCCAGGCTATGTCCTCATAACACTGTTATCCTGTACAAGTCCACGTGGAGACAAATGCAAATGAAAAGACCAAGGTACACATGCTTGTTTACTGAGAGATATTTGCAATTAGGAAGAAATATTGAAGGATACAGCTACCCCACTGACACTAAGAAGCTGGAACGTGAGATACACAGCGAGTACAAGCATGTTTATCAAGACTGCTCAGAAGCACACTGCCACTTGACCCCGCAGCTCTGCTGGTCTCAGCAGAGGTGATCTCCTGCCTCAGGAATGCCTGCATTAACACACAGGCTGAGAAAATAATTATAAGTAAGCTATATTGATTTGATGCTTTTATTTCCTAAATTCACATTAAAGCATAAAGTGAAGTAAAACTTGAAGGGCCAGAAGACAATTTACTTCTCTCAACTAATGATTTTAAACTTACAGGAGAGAAAATACATGTACAAGTCTTTCTTTAACAAAAGAAAAACATTCAGTATTTTTAAAATCTGACTAATAATTTGACACATTAAATGTCCCAGTGCAGGTACCTAAAACTGTGGGGGGAAAAAAAGGAGGTGGTGTTTTTCAAGGTCGTATTACACCTTCCAAAAGCTTTTCCCTATTCATACATTAAGTCAGTCATAATCTGTCACCGTACATGCCTCTATGTATGAGGATCAACTTCCCCTTCCATTGCTGCATATTTGCAAGCATTTTGTTATTGTTAATGGCTCCATTTGCAACTGAGGAACTCAGTATTACCAATTGCACTTTTTCTGTCTGAACTCTAAGTCAACATTACAAAGCCTGCTGACCTTAAGGAAGATTGATTGCTCTTCTATGGCAGGGATTGCTGCACCTCTCTGAGTGCCAACAACGGGGAAAATGTCCCTCCCTTGTAGAAAATTCTCACACAATTAGTTGCAGGTAAGAAAAGGGGCATTAGGGGCTACAGCTGTGCAGATAAATCAGACACCACCCATGTTGGAGCCGGTATCCTGGACTCAAATGCCAAACTTCGCTGACATACAGCAATGCAGTTGAACACATGCAGAACTCACAAGAGTTTTCCTCTCTCAAACATATCCCTGTAAAAGGGAATATACAACTGAAACATGCAATAAAAGTAACTTTATGTCTAGACATCATAGTTAATGTGTAGGCTTAACTTGCAGATAAGTCAAACGGAATTCCAAGAGGAAACATCAACTACGAGTTCAGCTTTACAAAGGCAGTACAGAGGACAGCAACAGAAAGGAAGGTATTAGTAATGCAAATTCTATTTCCTTTTTCTTTAATTACAGTAACATCTAGAATTAATTCATCTAAGAGGATCCCACTGAGCTGTACCATGAGAGCAAAAAGACAATCCTTAACCAAACAGCCCTCCTATCTTTTAAGCCTCATTGTACTACAAGACAGTACAGGTCATCCACAGAGGTATGTGGATCCTGCCACTTTCCAACAAGGAAGAGCACCTTAGAGGAAAGAGGACTGGCTTCCTGAAGTACACACCTCTTTACTTCTTTTCCATGAACAATGCAGAAATAAAGCTTTTACTTATGTAATAGCATATTGTTTCTCAATATCCCATTCCTCTTCCATATCTAAAAGCATTAATATACAAGAAACTCTTGCAGGCAAAAGCAAACAGAGAGATTAAGTGATTTATCTAAAATATAAAAGGGATCCATCCCAGACATAGAGTGAACTCAGATCCTTTAAGTTCCAGTTCAAAAATTGCAGGCACGTGTATGAGAATTTATATGGGGAGGGGAAAAATGCCTAAATTATGCTTTAAGTATACTTTTTAAAAGCACTTTGCTCTTTAGAGAGCACAGTGGGAAGAATACCTAAGTGCCAGTGAAATGTAGATTGTACCACCAAAACTGCACAGGAAATGTGAACAGTATTTCCTCGGAGTTCACCAGTTTTAGATCACTGATCTGCTTGAAGTTTTTGGAACTATGAGGTTCATAGAAACACAGACAACTCGTAATGAAGTTTAAACTACAGCAAATACATGAATCATGCTACTGCTGAAGCTCAGCAGATTTTTGCCTTACACATATGGACAAGCTATTTATAAATTTTCACTTCCCATCAGGCTCAGCATGATGTCAGCTTACAATAACAAGTTAATGTTAATGTTTTCCAGTAATTTCCACAGTGCCATTTAACTGCAAGTGCCCTAGCCAAGGTAAACTTAAGGCCAAGAAAAGGGCTACCTGCATAATCACACAAGAACGTTAATGAATTTTGCATCTCTGCTTTGAAGGCTTGGAATTCTACCTGCAATATGTTTCCCTTTTGTTCCCAAAGTTTAATCTCACTAGTCAGCTGATTAGATCTCCCCCAAACAGTTCAACTATTCCTTCTGATTTTAATTAGTGACAATGTTTCATCGCCTTGTGAATTTTTTCCCCCAGACAAACAAGCAGCCTACGCTATCGCAGAAAGTGCCAAACTCAAAGCTATCAAATGTTTCCTGAACTCCAGTAAGCTCATGTATTTTGTTTTATTCCGCAGCACCACGGCAGATGAACTCTGCCTCTGTGAATTCACCAGCAACAGACAAGTTCCCAAGCACAACAATGAAATATGCTGGAGCTCTTCTCTTCAGAGGAATTACAGGCTCATCAGAAAGATCTGTGCTTTATTATTATTTTCTCCCCCTTCTCTCTTCCAGTTGCATGCAATTGGTAAGAGCTGCTCTTGACATAAGGGGATGTTAACAGTAATAATTTTTATGGCAGAAAAGCTCTTTTTGAAAACCAAGTTTTTCCAACACTTTCCCTCACTCAGGATCACCTTCTCCAACATTTGCACATGGTTGTCTTTGATTTTATTATCCCAGGTGTACAGCTGTCTCCCTGTCTTAAAAACAGTTCTAAGAACAGTATTTCAGAGCTGCTGTAGCTTAACCCTCCACTTGGTTTTGGACATGGAACTGCACAAAGGTTGTCTCCTGAACACAGCAGTGCCAATGGCAGATGTTACCATGCCATCACTTGTTCAACACTGCATTCTGCTGAAGTTTGACAACTTCAAACATCCTACCACCCAGGCTTCTAAGGAAAGCCAACTCTCCATTCCCTTCAGTCACATGAGTTCAGTTAGCAGAGGCCTGATATTTAAACTGAGCAAATCTTACTCCTTTTCATTGGAATGTCTCAAGGAGGACTGTAGATACAGAAAAATCAAAGGTGAGCAATTCAGATCTATATAAGACCCTGTGAGACTGAAAGCAGCTAAGAATAATCAAGGCCACAGCTGCTGTTGTCCAGTGAAGAAGAGATCACTCTCTAGGAGTTCTTAGTGACTCCCCAGAGGTTTCTCATGAGAACTCCTCAGGTTTCTCACAGCACACCAGAGATGTACCTGAAAACAGTCAGGATGAGTTCCCCAAAACACTGGACTTGTGAGATATGAACTATAACCAATTAGGATTTGCAGTTAGATGGTGTGAGGTTCAATTTAGCCCACCGAACGCAGCTTTAACCCTATATAAACCGTGTGCAGTGTGTAATAAAGGGGCATTCGCTTGATCACGCTGGTCTGATGCTGGTGTCCTTTTTCCTCCGCATTATTTACTGTTTACTTTAGAGGACCACCCGCTGATCTGTGGCAGCCGCCAACATCCAGCAGAAGGAGGGTTAGTGAGGCTCAGCTGCACGGGGACTGCTGTGCACAGGCTGTTTGCAGAGCACAAGCCTACACAAATCCTCTGCCATTAAAGCCTTAAAACTGACAATGAGAGCACCTGGGCAATGCACCCATTTCACTAAGCTCCAGATTTGCTCAAAGCAGCTGAAAATGACTCTGCATCAGCACTAAAGGGACTACTGGGATACTTCATAGCCTTTTTCTTTCATATAAACACCAAACACAAGGTGGTAAGAGTATCTCAATGGGTTCTTCACAGTGTTATCCCTTCTCAATCAGTACCAATTTGGTCTTGCTTGTGTTACCTCCACCCATCACTCCAAAGGCCATGCCCTGTCAGTTCTCCATTTATCAGGGATTGCAATAGCCACAGCACCCACTAAAATCAAGTTTCTTTCATTAACAGATGAAACACTTTTTTACTACCTTCAGATAAACTAAACCAGAATCCAGGAAGGGGTTGCAGTTTAAAGTCACTTCACAGTCTGTATTTGGCAGAAACAAGTGGAAGCCACCACTATCCTCACTCATGTGTTTCCAATACTTTGTTCGTAACACCTGATAAACTATATATAAAGCAGCAAAAGGGGGCACACAGATCTCACATGCATCTCTGTTACCACAGGGTTTCAATCTTTTAGAGACCTAGAGGTGTCTGTTCTATACCCTGTCCTAAATGCTGATCACAAATTATCCATGACCTTGGTCATCAACTGATTATGACAGGGCTGACAGTTTATGCTGAAGAATCATCCCATAAACGAGCATATTTTTGGGGTTTAGGCGGTAAAGTTTACTACAGAACTAAAACTACAGCAAAGCAGATGTAGCAATATAAAGTATGATTGCTTTAAATAGACTCAAACACTAAAAATATTTCAATTTGGCAAAAAAGATAACAAAATTAATCATGAAGAAGGTGTTAGTGTTAGGGAATCCATGGAGGTAGTTTAGGGGTCCATATAAATTCCAAACAACCCCATGGTTTAACTTCACTTGGAAAAACAAGAGAACTTTATCTGAAACCAAGTCAAGTTTGTCTAATTCAGTTCTAAATCTGTGACAACAAACACCTCCAGCTCACAAAACCAAAATTAAATGGCATCGTCCAGGGACACCTCTGAAGTGCTTTATGCTTGTACAATGGCAACACTGCAATTGTTTTGAGGATTTTTGTGACTAATCGTGGTGCTATAACTCTATTTCACAAAGTTATTTGTGTAAAACCCCAGGGATCCTCCATGTAGATAAACTCATCTTAAGCCCCATTCGTGTACTGACTAAACGAAAAAATTGATATGACTCCCAACTTCTAAGCCTGTCTTCCCGTTATCTTATCTAATCTTAACAAATATCACTGAAATAAAACTGAATTAAAAGATAACACTCAGATGGAACATAAATTCCTCCAAAAGGATAAGACTGATGGAAAAATATTAGCAAGACTAAACTAGTCAAAGTGTTGATGTAAAAAAGTGTTAAAGGCTCTGGTGGTTACAAACCTCTCTTTTTCTGAGGAAATCTGACAGCCTACTGCATTCAAGAGTAAAAAACTCAAGAAGTTACTGCTGTAATGATTTCAGAGCTGGACATGATAAATTTAAGAACATTTGCAATTTAGGAAATATTTAGGAGGAGATAATTTATTTGGACCATGTGATCATGGAAGTTCACAAATTAAAATTTACATAAAATTAACTTCTTGTTCAGCTGTTCACAAAGTACCACATTATACAAGACTGAAAATAGTTTTAAATGTTATTAGAACTATTAATTCTTATGTCAAATTGGATTTGAATGATAATGCTGTATATTCAGTGTACCTGTCTGAAAGTCTCCAACGTAAAAATAAGTTTTTTCCTATCCATGACCACAACAGAACTTCTCAGAAGAATGAAAAATTCTAAACATGAAACAACTCCAAGTTGTTACTTTGTAGTTACGTTTCCTTCTTTAATACTGCGTATCTACCATGAACTCAAAAATAGGTCCATCTATATATATTTCTTTTGGAAAAAAGTGATCATTGCTCTCTTTACATTTCCTGTTCTACTTGCCAGTGGTGTCTGTTTCACCAATGACAGAAGACAGTCAGAAACTCAAGAGAATAAATGAGATTTCTTGCGATTTACAAATGTGAGATGAGTACATAACAGGCATTCTGTTTGCTATAGAAGTGCTTTTAGGGGAACAAGAAAAGTTTGAAATTGGCTCTTCCCACCTTAAACTTTTTTTTTCTTTTAAGAATAGCAACTTTTTATTATAAAGCTAAACAGAGGCATGCATTTGGATTGTTGAAAGGAAGAAAAGGTGCTAAGAAACTATGCTGAAGTCAAACTCAGTATGAACTATAAATGCTCAGTATCTTTCATTTAGGTCAAATGTTTCAGTGTTGAATCTGTAAGTGACTTCTCACAGTAAAACAGAAGGTTTAATATTGTGGGTGCACTGGCACCAAAAAAAGAACAAACCTGATTTCCAGGGTTTAAAGCTTTTCCAATACCCACTTCTGACACGACCTTCCTGCATCTAGGGAAATATCTGTGTATATTGTGGGGGGGAAATTAACCATTGCTTATTTTTGACAATAAAAACAGGCCAAAATGAACAACTACAATCTGGAAAGATCACCTGCCAAATACAGATTGAGACATTCATTGTAGACATACTGAATCTGAAGTGTGTGCTCCTGAGTAAAATCAACACAGAGACACATTTGTGCTGTGTCTCTGGCAGCGCCCCAGTGCTATAAACAAGAAGATACGAGGACAGGCTGTACCCTTCAACAGAGGATGAGGTCCAGAACAGAGATACGGAGGAGCACACACCTGAAACAAGAGCTGGCAGGAGTGAGCTGATAGTGAGGGTGCCAGGGGAAACAGGGAGAGATAACAGAGGCACAAATCTGAAGAGCAGTGAGGGAGGACAGAATAGAAGCACCTGCTGCTTATCATTCCTTCAGAACCTTTATTCACTCCTGGCTTGCTTGAAGCTGTGTGGGAGATCTATACACTCCCAAACACCAAGGAGACTCTGATGATCCAAAGACAACTGGCACCTTTTATGAAGGAGGGAGGAGAAAAGGAGGGATCTTGAACTTAGAACAGAAAAATTTAAAAGCATGCATATATAACCCTCTCAGCATTCCCTTTGCTCTCTTCTGCAGTTAGACCACACCTAGGCTGTTTCCAGGACCTGATGAAGGCTCTGTAAGGTACTTCAGGTCCAAGAGCTGCCTGCAGCTCCACCAGAAGCCACATTTTTGCAGACCCAACTTAGAATCCTCATTAGTAGTTGAGTGTTTTAGCACCATCCCCCAAAACTGGGAGCATGTTGCACTAGACAGTGGAAAATAAATTTCCTTTCAATAGAGCATTGCTCCCCACATCAACCCTGACCTAAAAGCAAAACACATCAACAGACCCTTAGAGCAAGGCACTACTCCAAATCCTCCAAATAAACCCTCCACCACTAGATACAAGTCTAACACAGATTCTTCTTGTTAGTCCTGCACCCCCAAACTTTCTGTCCCATGTAGTTCCTTTATGTCAGTTAAATTTCTGCCCAATCCCTCCTTAGCCTGAATATCCATTTCCCATTCTGCTCTGGCCTATGAATAAACAGAATTGGAGGAACAAAATCAGAGGAACACATTTCCAGAGTATGCCATAGTTCAGATTCAGTCATTTAGAGCCTGAGTAAAAAATCCCCAAACACCACACTTAAAGTAAAACAGCCATGTGAAAAAATGTTCCTAGAAAATTTAGCACCACCACAACAACTACTTCAGAAATGCTGGTATTCTAAAATAATTATATTAATAAGGCCAAGGGAAAACAGTAGTAAGAAACACTACTGCAAGAAATGCCTGTGACACATAAACACTAAAAAAAACAGTAAAGCAACTAACATGATTTAAACTTGAAGACAGAAAAAGTACACTATGTTAATTCAAGAAATTCTAATTTGATGTGCTAACACTCTGAAATTCATTTTCACACACTGGAAAAATGTCTTATTCTTGTTTTGATTTGTTTTGTTTCACTTTCTTAGTTTTCCAGGTCTTCCGTCTTCTGTGTCTATTTGAGATTCTTGCATTCTGGCCTTCAACATTGTCTTTACAGAGTTGTTATCCATTTAAAACCACTCCTCCCTCTTCATTCAGTTCTCCCATCGAGCATTCTTTTAAATGCTTACTTTCCCAGCTTGCTTCTCCTTTTATGGAGGATATTTTTCTCTTTTGTAAACAGGCTGAGAAAGCTTCCAAAGACCATAGAGGGCAGCTTCCCCAATTTATCACTATAGCCTGAACTTCTGAAAACCCAGAGCATAGTAAAACCCCTCACTTTTCATAAGTATTTTTCATATATCCTCAGTCAGAACTTATCATGGAAGGGTATTTTTAAAAGTATATCCAGGAAGTGTAATAAGGATTATCTCTTTTTTGGCTCTGAAGGTTTTTAAAGACATGCTTCCTAGATCAAAAGGAAGGGAAAAAATCCCATGCAGGTGGGATCGAAAACATGTCTTTGGAGATGAAAAATGAACACCACAGAGTACTGTATTAATCCACTGAACCACCTAGGAGAATATTATATCTTCAAGTACACTTTACAAGTTTCAACTTTCCCCTTCCCAACTGTAAAAACATCCTCTGCCTGTGACAGTGATAGGATTGCTTCTCTGACTAATCATGAGGGATACTTATAGATTCATAATATAAAACAGGTGCAAGAAATATGCACAGAACTGAACACATAGAAATTCAGACTTCAGACAAGCTCAATTGCTGTTCTGGGAGGTCTAAATCAAGTTAACCAGACAGTGCCTAGAACAATTCAACTCTATTCAGGAAGATTTAAGTAGCAAGAAGTAAAATACCCTGCCAACATTATTTGTTTCTAACATCCCCCTCATCTAAGAAAAAAATAACCTATCCATTGTGAAAACTGTACCTAGGAGGAAGATTTCTCTTAGTTTAATCCTAGGGTCTAATAAAAATTGTTTTATATAACCACATTTATATATGGTGTTTCCAGTCACTGCACCTTTATCCAACAGATAACTAGAGCAGGCAGATGAACACTAGTGATGCTTTATGGCTGTAACAGAACACCAGGCAGCGTAGCTCAAATGGCTGCACACCCAGGCACCCCAAAGTCTCTGCTAGCCATGTGGGTTGCAGGAGTTTTTGTTCATTAAGGAGTTGAACTAGGTGCACTGGATCAGAGAGGCCAAAACATTTGCAAAGCAACTGCTTGCCATAACCACAGTAACAAGCATTAAAAGTTGGGGCATGGGAGAGGGGGAAGAAGTGCATCCAAGTCACCCATCTCACTGCACAGAGGAGGCAACTGTCATGCTCTCCCTGGCACAACCCAGAGTAGTCATTTATTAGAGTTACGTCTCAGTTAAAAGCAGCAGCACCTGGTTTTCACTAAAGAATGAATGTTGCTCATTCTGTACTAAACCCATGCTTTTTCTACTTCAGTGATATGAACATAAGGTTTACAACAGCATCCCTGCATATCTTTAGTTGTTGTGGGAAGCAACTCAATGATGATGCAGAAACTGAAGGAAAAGACTCAGTAGAGTTGTAAGAGCTGTCTAAATCTATGTCCTTTCAAAAACTGGTGATGTCTTAGGTAGTCAAAAGACAGTATTTGGGAGCATTACTAATCATAGCTAAAGCAACTTCAAAGCAATGTACAACCAGCAGACCTGACCAATCAATAAGAAGTACTACATTTTTTCCCTTGGTTTGTTGCCTTTTTTTTTTTTTTTTAAATTAAAAATACCAGCTCTGGCAAAATCTTATCAATTATTTTCTTTCAGAGAGTGCCTCCTCCCCTTCTTGGAACTCAGTTGTATTCATAAATATAAATCTTGTTCTCGAATACTTACTGCCTCCTTATATCAGTGGGCCTCTGTGTAAGTTAATATGAATTTACAACACAAAGAAACAAGACAACTGTCCTGTTATTGTCAGCTACATATAAGTGAATGTTTTCAACTTGACATCAATATTTCTTTTCTCTTTGTACTAATCTTAAAAGTAAGGCTTATCTTGAACACTAAAAACTGAGCTTAGAGAAGAAACAGCTGGAAGGAAGTTTCACTGGAAAATATTTAATTTTAGCAGCTTTATTTCTTTGATCTGTAGATAATGTAACATTTGTTTACTACATTGAGCTTTTATAAGCCAACATTGAACTGCCACACTTCAACCTTTACTGCCAAGACAAATAAAATGTAATTCACCACAGTCAATGTTTCTGTGCTACTGAATGAAACCAAGTAAACACCACAGTACTTCCCCATTCATTCTCTCCAGCTCTAGAAAGCCTTTGTCATCAAAACAGAACAAGAAAAAAATATGGTCACTGACAACCCTGCTGGTAATTCACATTAAGGATTTTTAGGCCAAACTAATGAATAGTATACTTCCCTCTTTCACTCAGCTCAATGGACCAACATCCAATAATGCCCTTCAAAATGTATTTGATTAATTTGTCTCCTGTTGTTGTATTCTCACACCTTAGTCACTAGAGTGTGGGGGGGTTTATTACCTATTCAGTCCTCTAATAAGGAAGGTCCAGTCAATGCTTACTTGCTTTTCTTCATGCATCATTCTTCTCTGCTTTATTTTTAAATTATTTAAACTGCCTTTAGTCCTCTGAGTGACCAAGTATTAACTCATAAAACATGAGAGTGATCATAATCTCAAATACCTAAAGCTTGACCTTGCTTTGGAGCAACTTAAGCTAAAATCTTCCTTTTCTCAAAGGAAGGAAAAAGGCATCCACATTCATTAGGTAGGCTCTACTTTCATTACTTTCATCAACAACAACATCTCTTAATACAACCCTGCCAGATAACTAAACTACCTAACATATTCATGTCTTCATCATAAACTGCTTCTTTTCATCAGTACAATCATGTACTTAATTTTTATCTTCAACAAAGCCACCTCCATACATTTTTGGCTTAAGAGTACTGTAAGCTAAGACAGCACATGCAGATGTTTCCCCAGCTGCTTGGTCTTACTCTTTTTCCTTGGCTTGTGCTATCAGTCCGTGCTAAAAGCAGCACACTGACTCAGACAAACCTTTGTATGACCCAGTATGGCTGTTCTGAGGTTCTGTTCTTGTTCTGGCTTTCTTCCTGCTCTAATGAAGTCTACAATCCTCCTCTAAATCACTTCTTCCCTCTTTAAATCACTTCTTCTAGCTCTCCATTAAGATTTAAAACATCAGCATGCCCAAAGAGTTGACACAGACAATTTAGAGTTCTACCATTGCACAAATCTTGATGTATTCAATAAACTGCACACAGAAAAGTCAGAAACAGTACACCACTTTCACAGTGTTCAAGGTCAGTCTGGATGAGGCTCTGAGGTCCAGGGGAAGGTGTCCCTGCCCATGGCAGGGGGTTGGGACCAGATGGTCTTTAAGGTCTAACAATCCAAACTATTCTATGATAAAAGCCCTGTACAGAAAACCCTATCACACAACCAGGCAGATTTTTAAATCATACTGTTATTTTTTTCACACCAGGGCTCTAGAGTCTTTCATTTCCAAGTCTTTTCAGGAAGATAGGTCTAATTCTATAGGATGCTGCTATTCCCTGAAAAGCAACTGCCAATTTCTTGTCCCGCTGAATTCAGCAGGAAGTTTAATCTTTAAAATTAATGTTCAATAATGTAAAGAGTTATGAAACCCTCTATCTCTTATTAAGTCTAATTTCTGTCACATGCAACTGAGTCAGTGACTCAGTCTGTTCTTGAGAGTTGAGCGAGATACAACAGTGCTGCTTTTTTCAAACACAAAACAAAAATGGTTCAAAAACCTCACACCAAAATTCCTTCCGTAAGACTTTGCATTCACATGCCAAACAGAACTGTTTGAGTTAGTGAACATAAAAAAACCAAACCAAGAAACCAAGAAAAAGAAGAAAAATACAAAAAACCAATCCCACACACACACATTTCTTTGAACCAGCCTACTGCTCTAATACTGATTTAGTTAACTGAAACTACAGAATTTTTGGGAAAATTCAGTGTGGAGAAAATTTGAATATTAAGCATAACAATTTTTGAAGAATAACTGACTCCTGACTGATGAAACTCAAACACTGTATTGAACAAGTGAATTTCCATTTTTATCTTCATGAAGTTTTAACCCTGCATCAAAGCATAACAAATTCTCTGTTTCATCTGCTTCTTGCCAGTTATTTTGTGTATGTCTTTAAGAACAGATCCCAAAGAGAAGAAGATACAGTTTTTCTCTTGCAATGAAAAACACTGGCATATGCTCAGGGAACAAATCTCAGGATAAATCAGTAGGAGTGTCAAAGCAATAGTAATAAGTGGGAAGATGGCAGTGAGGAGAAGAGAAGCAACCAGCCAGGCCTCAGATGAGAAGATGGGGAATAGAGAGAAATATTCCTTGGGACCACAACAGATCAGGCAGAATTTCTGTGACTTTGAGTTACAGCAGTTTTGACCAAAACAAGTCACAACAGGAAGGATCCACCTGCAAGGACATGACAGACTAGCGGACGGGCTTTTTAATTTTATTCTATGCAGTTGCTCAATTGCTTGTACAAAGTACTACCAAAAACTCATCACAAACAAAGCACCTTCCAGACAGAAATTGCTCCTTAATGATGTGTGCACCTGGGAACTTCTGTGAAAAGCTTAAATTTGGACAGTGCAATCCATGTCCCGATGGAGGCAGCAAGTGAAGGCACACTTAAGTAAAGTCATGTAGTTCCCTCCATATATAGGAAGCAAATGATGAGGGGAAAGTAATTGAATCCTTCTTTCTCCTAATCCACACCCAAAAGATGCCAAAGGAAATGCAAATAGCTCTCCAAATAGAATGGAGAGATAAGAGAAGCAAAACTTTTGTACTGGTTTGTATCCCAATCTCAAGCCAGACACTGTTAGCATGTTGTTATAAATGCACACAAGACCTCTGGAAAGTAGGGTAGCACCTTCAACATTTCAGAGCAAGGCACAGACAAGTTAAATGAAAACACAATGCCTCCTTTAATAACTTCCATTGACATAATCCCCTGTGTTCTATAAATATGTAACTGTAGGCTTGCCAAAGTGAATGTGAAGAAGATTGAACTGATAACATACAAGATAATGAGTCAATTGATGTACAGATTCATTCATTTGAAAAACAAATAAACCTTAACAGTAATTATGTCTGCTCTATGATTGATAGCAGCTGTCCAATGAATTGTTCTTGATATGAACTGTATGTAAGGGGATATTCACACTCAGAATACAGATTTTTCTGCTATATAGATGTGAAAAAGATTTCTTGAAACTGAATGAAGAACTGTGACTGAAAGCTCCAGTCACACTGCTGCTATTCTACTCTACTAAAAACAACTGGATTCTCGATCTGTGCACATCAGGCAGCCTTTGAAATCCAGCATCAATCACGTTAACTGATTCTCACAAGATAAAAACAAAAGCTGAAGTTTAACATCTGCTTTCCTTGGCAATCCAGTCTGAACGTCCATGCATTTGGGAGGGTTTTTTAATCATCATAAATAATCCACCACCAGATGAATTGTTTTCTGGTTAGGGGACCCTTTCTTAGAGTCCCTGCAACTTTTCTTCACTTCAAAAGCACTCTAAGGAAGAGGGTAAAGAATTAGAGATATTAAGAGTTTTCTGTGCAGGCGCAAAATTGTGATCTTGTTGTGATCATGGAGACAAAATACAATAGCTAACATGTTTGGGGTAATGTAATGGGGGGATACAAGCTCTATAGGAAGGACAGGTGGGGAAGATGGAAAGATGGAAGTTGACCTCTCTGTGACAGAAAACTGGAATGCACAGAGCTTTGCCTGGGGATGGGTGGATGACGAGCCAGCCGGGAGCTTAGGCTAAGGACTAAAGAGCAGCCCAGTATAGGTGACACTGCAGAGGGTGCCTGCTATAACCCACCAAGGCAGGCAGAATGAGGGGATGACAGACTGCTAGAAACAGCCTCGCATTTTCAGGCCCTGGTCCTCAGGGGGAATTTCAGCCACCCTGTTATCAGCTGGATGACCATCACAGCACAATGTAAGCAACCCACAGGATTCCTAGAGCACACTGATGACAACTTCCCAACAAAAACAATAGAGGAAACAACACGGTTCATCTCAGTCTACACTAGTAAAACTCATTGCTAGGAATAGCACAGGCTCAAGCTTTCAATGCCCAGTATGCCCGGAAGCTTCTTGGACTCTGCTCAGTGTAAAGTGCAAATGTACAGAACATGTACATTGGCCCCTCAGTTCAGGAAGGATATTGAGGTGCTGGAGAGGGGCCAGAGAAGAGCAACAAGGCTGGTGAAGGGACTGGAGCACAAGTCCTATGGGGAGAGGCTGAGGGAGCTGGGGTTGTTTAGCCTGGAGAAGAGGAGGCTCAGAGGTGACCTCAGCACTGTCTAGAACTACCTGAAGGGAAGTTCTAGCCAGGTGGGGGTTGGTCTCTTCTCCCAGGCACTCAGCAATAGGACAAGGAGGCACGGGCTCAAGCTCTGCCAGGGGAAATTTAAGTTGGAGATCAGAAAAAAATTCTTTGCAGAGAGAGTAATCAGGCATTGGAATGGGCTGCCCAGAGAGGTGGTGGATTCATCTTCCCTGGACATTTTTAAACGCAGATTGGACATGGCACTGAGTGTCATGACGTAGTAAATGGATGGGAGCTGGCCCAAGGGTTGGGCTTGATGATCTTGGAGGTCTTTTCCAACCCAATCAATTCTATGATTCTATGTTTTCTGAATTGTATCCAAAAACTGTTCAAATTTTCCATCAGGTATTTCCAATCAAAGCAAAATTCATGTTTATAATATTTAATTGCTTATTTGCAATAACAATCTCAGAAACTGAGTAATTTACAACCAAATTTAATTGTTTAGACAAGACCATCTACAACAATAAAAGCTATGAATGTTATGCCCATAAATCTATGCAAACAAGAATCAACCATGTCCACACTAAAGTAAATAAAACTTCTATATAGCTTCATGAAGATGCCCCAATCATTGGGAGCATCAAAAAATCCTTAAAAAAAGGGAAGACTGGCAGGAATCTCAAGTGATTATCTGTCCAGCATTCAGGCACAGGCAAAATCCTGTACACATGATGGCAGATACACTATTTGTGAGTGTGAACTTTAATGCATCCTTAATGTTAGAAAGTAGTTTCTAATATTTAACTGTGTTAGTGAATTAATGGAGGAAAGTATACCTTTCAATAATCAGCCATCAATACCTTCCACTTTTCAATACTAAGTATTTCTTGTATTCTCTTGAATGCTACAGTCAATTTTTGCCCTGGCCATTCTAATTTCCTCTCTGCATGGTCTTGCTTCAGTGTTTCTTCTTACTCTGTATTCAGTAAAAAACTAATTTATAGTACTGTTAGTCAAACCAGTATTGGAAGTTACTAATCACAAGCACAGGTTATTCAATGACTCATTTCTGAATTAACTACTGATGCATTCTGAACTTCTCAATTATTCTGGACAAATAGAATACATATGCAAGAACTCCAATCCCAAAGAGACAGCAGGTCAAAAGAGCATTTGATCCTCTGATAAGTAAACTTCACAATCTTCCCAAATACTTTAAGTTCCTTGGCAACTGCCAAAAGTCAAAAAGATACACAAACATAAAGCTTCCCTAGTCATAAATTTTGATACACTTACGGAATTTTCTACATAAAGCTCTGGACAAACTCGCTCTTCAAGCTGATCAGCCAAAAGAACCTAGATCTTAAAACAAAATAAAGCCAGAAACATTTCATTATCCAAGAAGGTTAGCACAAGACTTATGCATTCTCTTGTGGACTAAAAACTTGATTCCTTTCCCCCAACTCATCCTCCATCTCATTTTGGATTATGGAGCAAAGTAGAAACTGCACTCAAACATTGAAAATATTTTTATTTGTTTTATTCAAGCTACTCTATTTATTAATGATGAAGAATTTCTTGAAGAATATAATCAGTTCCCTAACAGTTACAGAACATCAGCATTCCTCCTGGATAATTCTTGAAAAGAATTACTCTATAAAACCTGTAAAGTGCAAGATTATTTTATCCTCCTGCACATTCCTATTGCCATTTAAACTGAGCTACAGTAATCACAGTGGGGAGGAAAAGCCATGTTTTCACACAATGCAGAGGTCTTAAACACAACACATTTGCAACCACTGTCAAAAAAAAAATCTCTCACTGGCCATCTCAGCATTTTGAAAAGCAGGCCATGTTAGGATAAGCACTCCATGCTGACTCTTTTTCAATGATGTTTCTATAAATTAACATTTGTCTTGTAACAGATGAGGTGATTACATAACTCTGAAACATAACTGAAACAGATCTTCAAGATTCATTGCGCTTGGCACTGACACATACGCTTTTATTCTGAAAAATTCCAAATTTGTTGTTTAAGAATTGAGAGCATATGAACAATGGAATAAAAAACTCAGGCAATGAACTTAGCTTCTAATGTCATTGAACACCGAATTCCATTTTTGTAAGATATTGATTGGCCTTGTATTTCTGGAAAAATCTGAATTTTTCTGAGTTTTGTACAGACTCGCTCTTTTTAGTAGGGATTTTTCTTTTGGTCTTATATCAAGCAGAACCATAAATTCTCCACTGTGTCATGGAAATGCAGTGCAAACAGTTTTGAACACTGCCAGATCACTGTCTCCTCAAGTAAGCCTTCTGAGAAACAATGTTTTAACAAATAATCCTGTAGCACAATTTTTTACAGTTCATTGAGCCTTAGCAGCAGTTTTGCAAGTCCCAATTTATATTGACAAAAAGAAAACTGAAACCATGCATCCAGCAACCCCTGAAAGTCACAGTTCTTTCTATTTACAGGAGGTAACTTAACTGACTGCATGTTGAACTACCTGGCATTAGTGTTTTAGAAGTACAACGAAGATCACTGCCTTGCCTCCCTTTTTGGCATATCTTTATCACTCTACAGTATTTCTTCTGAATATTTTGTTGTTTGAACTAGCAACACTAAATTAAATCAAGCATTAAATAAAGATTTTGAACTTCCTTGATTCAGAAGCTGTAATATCAAAGCCCAAGACAAACGTGATAAACCAAATGAGTGAACTGTTACAGTACAACTGACATTTTTTGGAACAATATCATACTCCAACAGCACCAGTCTCTCCTGGTGCAGTTCCAACTGCAGCAGTAGTTTCTAACAGCTGCACAAAAGTGATCAAAAATCAGGTTAAAGTCCTGAGAGTATCTCCTGTCTCACAGGTATGGAAAACTACCTACACCTATGCATAAGACCATGTTAGCAATATTGGATATTAAAAACTAGATCATCTTTCAGGCTCTTTGATATCCAGCCCTCCATTATTATTATTATTATTTTTCCCCAGGTCACTAAAAAGGAGGCAATAGTTAAATACATTATAGCCAGTCCATACCTCATGACTAGGGTTATAATCATTTTGGACTAAGAAAGAATTTAATTCTCATTCTTGGAATAACCCTCTTTTCCTGACTCCTGAGTTGTGACACAGTGGGGCTGCACAGGTAATTTGATGATGGCACTCTCCCCTTCTCCACACGGATGCAGCAGCTCACAGGTCTAAGCACTTACATGTATCAGGTGCATGGAGACTTCTCCGAGCAGGGGATCATCCCACGCCCTGCAAAAACCTTCACTGTAACCAATCATCACCTAAATCCAAATTCAATTGCCTGAAACCGTTTACAGGTAAAGTTGACATTAACAGCTCTAGCGGAACTTCACTCATTTCCCTGTCCTAGATTTCCTCAAAGGTCATGGTTTTAAAGGGAAATAATATGCTGGAAAAGATATAATTAAAAAATAAATCAAAACAACCACACACCCCCATCGCACAGCTTACAGTGGGAACACATACCTAGAAAGCTTGCCAACTAAGGCAGACCAACAGAGCTGATCCTGTACAATATGGCTTTGTTGGAGGGCTGCTCTTGAAAAACAGGCAATAAAAATGAGTAACTTATTACACAATAGCTCAAAAATCAAACACAGTGAACTGACTGCCATAAACCAAAGGAATGATATAAGGGAAATGAAGAAATTTCTGATAAGTGAGCTATTCTCCACAATGTTTCCAGAAGACAACAGTATAAAGCTTACCACAACTTATACAGCAAACTGACAGGAAGCTGTTGGTGTAGCAGGAAAAGCAAACAAAGTAATAAATAAATATGTGGGTAAGGAGCAAGTCTCAATATATACAATGCTGTTGGTGCGTGGAGTTCAGCTCTGCTCAGTCATTTTGGGCAAGTCACACAGATCTCACTATAAATATGTTCAGATAAAGATATTTGCTCTTAAAGCACTTTAATCTCTAGAGACGAAACATTATATGAAATGTAAATGTTACTATTTACAGCTTACTGCCTTCTAATGACAGCTGAAATGTGCATTCCACATTTGTCATCTGACAGAATCCACTCAAAATCAGTCTTCATATATGTTTTGACAATGTGTGAACATTAAGCACAACTCAGTGTGTGTTATCTGGCTGTCAAGTATGACCAAAAAAAAAAAATCCAACAAAACTCCTTCAGTAAAAAAACAAACCACAAAAAAACCCAACAAAAAACCAACCCTCTAAAACTTACTTGCAGTAGCATTCCATGAATACTGTTCTGTCGTATGCAAGGACTGGTGGGATCTGGAAGCCCCTGCAGCAAGGACAGCACTGTCTGTGGTACTTCATTTACCATAACGAATGGAACAAGGGCCCGACCTGACATCTCACGGCAACGGTACACAGGAGAGTGCCCACATCTAGAATAAAGAGAAATACCTAATTTTGATCAATCCACTGTGGTAGCTAAAACAAAACAAGGTAATGCAGTGAAAACTAAAACATATTTCTCACAAATCCAATACATGGTCTTTTTTTTCAGTAGTGAAAGAATATTTTGCAAGAAATATACACCATTTGAGAGCTATGCTGGAAGCTTTTTGTCCTTCACAAGTTCTGGTGTTTATGTAAAGGAAAAAAAAAGAAAAGATGCCATTATGCCATGAAGCAGGGAAGTATATGGCCACACACCATCCTTCTTGTTGCTTATGTTACTTATTAGTCATACTCAAATGTATTATGAGTTCGACTTGAAACTGTTAAGCAACATGTTGTTAATCAGATGTTTCCATAAGAAGACAACATGGTGTCTACTGAATTTTAGGCCAAATCTCCCACTGATTTTTAGAACATATTTAAAGGCAGGAAATAGCAGACACGTCAGAAAATAATTTTCCATTATTTTTAATAAGTATCTAAAAGATAAAGACTTTTTATTTAAAACTAGCTGCTAAGATTCAAGAGTCCATATAAAGCACAGGCCAAAAAGAATATTTTTCTTTTAGTGTTATTAAGGTTTTGAATTGGTTGTAGATTTATGAATAAATATAGAATGAGCTATACAAGTATATAACACATTCATCATCTGTATACTACCTCATTAGCATGTATGCTGAATCAAAAGGAATGAGTCCTTAATCAGCTAAGCAGGTTAGGCTAAGTCTTTCAAAGCCAGTAATTCTTTCATATGTCAGTTTTGGTAATGCAGGTACAATTCAGCCACCTACAGGGTTTAGACCAAAGGCCAAATGTCTTCGGTGATGTAAAAATGCAATATATGGCTGAAGTTGTGCTCTGATACCACCCAGCTGATTGTGATGACTTAAGACAAATGGCCTTTCCTACTCCAGCCTTCTCATGCTTTTACTGAATTGCTTCTTATGTACTTTTGGTTTACAAAAAAAATCACATGAAGTTGAGATTAACCCTTGCCAAAATAATGTTGACCTCTCCCAAAAAAACCCCTGCAGGATCATGCCTACATATAAATGAAATTAAAAGGCATTCCAAGTTTTCAAATATCTCTAGCAAATTTAAGTCAATACTCGAAGTAGTCATTTACTTCAGTTAACATCATAAAAATACAGAAAACTGTTTTCATCTTGAACCAGCAACCAAATTATTAGTTTTGAACACTAAGAAACTAAATAGTCTTAACTGAAATAGCCATTTTATGCCTTGGCATGTCTGGAAAACACAGGTCTCGTTTAGAGGAACTAGAGAGCTATGCTACCCCAAATGACAGGCTTTGGTGGGAATTTCCATCCTTGCAGTATGGCTGCGTATTCTATCATGATTTTTACGAAGACCATCTTTGCATTTCCTTTATAAAGACTGGCTATCCCTGACAAAAGGATGCTAAAGCAGGGCAGTCACAACTGCAGGTACTGCCATAGGAAAGAGCTTCAGTTCTGTATAGACAAGGAAGAAGGAGAAATTCAACTCCGCTCTTTGAAAAAACCTTCCATTTCTTTTAAACAAAAACATTTAATTCTGTTGCACAGTCAACTTAAACCTGAGACATGATCTGTCTGTAACCATTCCTTCAGTTCTGCTAAACTGTGTTTTCTCAACCAAAAGATTCTCACACATAGATGTTCTTTCCAAACACAAGCAACACTAACAAATGGTTAGTTTTTAATTAGCTATAACTGTATACTTAATGTTCTTTGTTTATGGTCTTTTACAAATCCCAAGGACTCTGACTTGTCTTCGCAGTGGGAGTGGAAAATGGGTAAGATGCCAGGGTTTCCTCTAAATTGTGCAAGGGTACTTTCCATGCTTCAGAAGGGGTTTTCTCCTCAAGCATGATGCAATGAATTAGAATGGAATTCTGTGGGGTTTACCCTATTAATAAGAATTGTTTATATATATATATATATGTATAAAAAATTAAGTATTTTTAAATAACCTGAGTGTAACTTTGTTGTGTTGTAAAAATGGATACCAAAGATTTATAACACATGCACAGACATACATAGAGACACAGCATTTTACATGCCAAATTTTGTTCCATGCTATTATTTTATCACATTTATTATTGAAATAGAAGTGACTGTATTTAGAAAAAAGAAAGTTTCATATTACTGGCTAAATTTTCCCAGCTACCTGAAATCCTTCCCCTGAGCCACCACACAGGTGCTCAGTTGTGGAGAACTCATCCAGGATGAAGCTGACGCCGTTCTGCAACTTTCTATGCCTGAGGGAAATCCAATCCCACAGCTACTACTTGCCCAAAGGGCAACCCAGCCATCACCCTGCCACTGTACTCTGCCCCTGCTGAACATTGGTGCAAACTTCTCCCACTACAGAGTGCCACACAGGGTGCAGTGCAGTCACAGAACTGACATCCCGGCAGAAACCCTGAGGAGAGCCCTGCCAGGAGTCAGTACTAAGGAACAAAGGCATCACAAAGGTTTAAGAATAGCAAGTATCTGCTATATAGGAACACAGAGGGGAATACAAGGAAGGTATTTCATGTTGGCAAACAGCTTCCCAAATCTGAGAGAGGTTAACACATTCCTACTGTTTCTTCTCATTTATTTAAAATATTTGTTTTTAAATCTCTCATACGCAAAGCAAATCAGTTGTTCCCCACCCCCCCGCAAGAAACAGGACAGATAATATTTCAAAAACACTCCTCCTTTCACATACACATGCAAGAAGTCAAGCCAAGTCAACACCAGAGGCCTATTCCTGAACTTCTGCATACCCTGAAGGCACTAAGGTGTACATCTCTCATGTTTTGAAAGCAATTGGCTTCATTCCTAAATCACGCAAGTAGTTTGCCAGAGGAATGTCAAAACATACACTAGTTTTTCCATTCTCTCAGCGCACCCTAGAACAGGCAGTTTTGATTTTTACTGGATTCCACTTAGATATAAACTCTTACCTGTAAGTAAGACTAAACAGGGTCAATTCTCAAAAAGTGATCCAAAAAGTGAATGTAAATAAAACAGCTGAGCAACAGCAATTAAAAATCTAACCCAATATAACAATTTGTTGATTATTGTTATACCAAGCTCCAAGATCAACTATACACTCTAATTCTACAACCTATATTCTTAAATATTTATTTTATCTAGGATTTTTAGCAATAATTATTGGAAGCAACCTCACAAACTCTATCAAGAAATACTATTACACCGTTATTGCAATCACAGTAACCCAGTCTATATCTGCAGCTAAACCTAGCAGCTTAAGGAAAGAAGTATTTTAAGGCTATTAAACTATTCAGGGTATTCCTCCTGCCATCCCTGAAATTAGTTTCATTTATGTGATGGCAGTTGCCTTGTCAGGACACTGGCAGAAAAGAACAGGACCTCCAGCCTTGTCCACTTCACCATCCAGACTCTGAGCTTCACCTGCCAACAGGACCAGAATCTGTGACAGGCCCATCGATGCTCTCTGCAGGAAGTATGAGCAGTGGAGTCTTGCACCCATTAGAAAAGCATCAATGTGTGTGCAAACCTGCATTTAAAACTGTTCTGTTTCCTTTGATTTGAAAGTACCTGGGGGAGAGGGGGAGTGTTTACATTACGTGATGCTTCCTTTACATGCAGGTCACTTTAAAATCAAGGAATTACCTAAAATGTTGTCATATGTAAAAACATATACTAATCTAATTTTATTACATTTCAAGGTAGCAACAAGCATGAAACTTGCAAAATCCTCATGTGATATCCTTTTCTTGAATCCTGAGGGCTATTAACAACTGTTGCAGTAGTTCACCTTGAACTCGGGACTGTTTATCTAGGTGCATGAGGTATGGGATGTAAACATGTTTACTTGAAACGGTCCATGACCAAGAACAAAAAGTCAATAAATCTGAGAAGGTTTCACTTCATGTAACTGTAAATTCAATGCATTTCCACTGCTCCATTCCAGCTTCAAGACTTAGATCCTGAACAATCCTCCCAACTGACATAATTTATGACCAACTCTCATGAGGCACAAAGATTCCATACTCCTCTGCACACATCAAAGTATCTAATTTATTACTCTGGCTACAAACAACAGAACATTAGCTGTAAATAAAAATATCTCAAGCTTTTTTGTAAAAAGAAAAGAAACAAACCGGCAAACCTGCAGGTGTGCTTGTTTTCCTCCCTTTCTTATTACTTACCCTTAACAGACTTTATATTATCCAAATTAACAAAGCAAATAAGGATTACCTTTTATATGAAGGTCACAGAAACAAATGAGTAGAATTAATTTGAAAAAAATCACACCTTTAGCTGAAAATATGTATATTAAATGAAATAATACCTACAGTTGTTAGAAGGATTAATAAGGAGAGGAATAGCTATTTCCCGTTTTCCTGGATGTTTTCACAGTGATCTGTGCATTACTAATTATGCCACTGTTCATCAATGATACAGTGAACATTCTGAAGAAGGGGACTCTGAGCTTGTAAGGCAAACCAAGTATCCCACCATCATCACAAAGACTTTGGGAGAAGAGGCAGCACGAGGCAGGAAAGGCACACGTGCAACTCAAACAAACCAACTCTGCCTGCCAGTTAAAGCACTTTAACAGCCTCTATGGTTTTTAAAAGGTAGAGCCAATTAAAAAATATGAATAAATAAAAATCGAATAAATGGCACTCTTTAAATCCTGGAGCTAGTTATGCCACAAGGCTATAACAATGCACTGTAAAAAAAAGGTTGTAATAAGGCTTCTATCTGATTCTATATAGACACAGAAAGCAGTATGAAAAAGAGATTTTCTCTTTCCTGCACCACACAGCTGTACAGCTCAAGTCATGTTACCAGTTCCAAAGCAAGAATCAAAAACCATGACATTACATTAGGGAAAAACATGGATGGTGGTCAGAGATCACAGTGAAAAGCAGTTACCAAAAGATTCAGTTCCCATTACAAAGAGTTTGGTTAATAAGATTCAAGAGCATTGTAGGCATTCATCATGATTACAGATGAATTCATTTTTTCCCCTTCAAATTATCTCCTAAAGGAATAAATTTAGCAACTTTCAAATGCAGCATAACAGGTTCCTAAGAAAAGTGAGGTCCAAAAATAGCATTAAAAAACTCACCCTTCCACACAATTAACACAACCTGGACTTCCATAGTGGGGACAAATCAGCAGGATAGGGCCTATTCATTACTGTGAGAGTAAAGTTTTCTGGAATATGAACAATAATTGCTAGACATGTACATATAGTTTCTTGTGTTCATTTATTGACTTGTTTGGTTTCTGTTTTTCTTTTAAGACAACTATTTTGCATTTAGACCTCTGTGTTCCTTAGCAATTAAAGTAAATTAACCATTTCATTTAAAAAAACTTACTTCTCTGTGGAAACCTGAAACACACATACACACAAAAAAACAAAACAAAACCCCCACAAAAATAAAAACAAAAAAATCCCCACAGAATAATCTGAGTTTTGATTTATCTTCTCAATATTTACCTGATGAGTAGAAAAATATTACAGAATTATCAACCATTTGCTGGAGGTTTTAGATCTACAATCAACACATGAATGTAGCTCAAAAATGTTTGAACAAAACTACGGACAGAAACAAATGAAATTTAATTTCAGGTTATTTATGCAGTACTAAGTCTCTAAATTCTTATCTATTTCCTTTAAAGTGAAGTTAATGGTTGCCCAAATTTCTGGTCTCTTTATACACTGTGTTAAGTATTTTATTCTTCCAACTTGAGCAATTAAGATAAAACACCCTATTTTTGTAAGAGCAGTGTTTTCCACACAAACACTTAATGAATCAGAGTAGCCATAAATACTGCAGAAAGTATGCAGGCAAAGTACACAGGCTTTTATTTGTGAAAGCAGTCCTCACTATGCAGGAGTTGTTTCTCCATGTGTTTCCAAGGGCTTTCAAAGAAAAAAATTATGGACATTTCTCTCTTCTTGTCACCAAGGGCCACGTTACTGAAAAAAAGTGGCCAACTGTTACCAAGCTGAATCAACATCAGAAACTTGAATTGTTCTGGTTTAGCAAGCCAAAAACACCTAAGATCTCTAACATCTAAGCCTATGAAAACTCTTACTATGTGTAAACTTCAGACCAACAGAAATGAGTTCTCTTCAAATGGAGATTTACTATAGAACATGTTGACACAATTTAAATGCCATCTCTTTTCTTGCATTCCCATCAAGAAATCTCAAATAATATCTAAAGGTAGCTAAACTCTAGGTTTATTTAGCTATTTGCTGAAATTTTATGAGGTTAGAGCTTTTGTTTTGGTTTGCAGCATTCTAGAGAAAAACAACTCCTCTTAAGATCAGATAAAAGAAAAAATTTCATTCACAACTATATTCCTACTTTGTTAATTTGAGAATAGTTACTATGACATTTCACAACTGCAGAATAACAAAGAAAACCACACCACTTACCATCCAAATAGTTAGGAAAAACCAAAACAAAGACTGTTTTCTGTCTTAGCAACTGTATCTTTATTTCGAACTCTGTGAAAGGGAAGTTGAATGCATAAATCAAGTCTCAGCACCTTGTGATGATTTTAAAAGCTTCAGATGATTGTAAATAAGACTGCAATACAAGCACTTTTAAAAACGTATTATCAGACCCATGAAAGCATCCAAAGGATCTGGGTTCACAAAGATACTTCCCTTTCAGCCATACCACCAAAAGTAATTAGTCCATTGCTACAAGGTCTTTCCAATACTGAATCTTCCCCAACTCATATTGTTCTTTTCAAATAATATTGGCTTTTAAAAACATCATTATGCTTGGGTTTCCTTCTCATTCTCTGTATAGTTAATGTATTATTTCTCTCCATTTTCATGATCCTTCCTGCAAATACTTTTGCAGAATAGCTAATTATCTGGATACTTATCTTGACGATGAAAGTACTTACTGACTGGTTAATTTCAAGTATGTAAATGAATAATGGAATTCCTTCAACAATCCTGTGTTGACAATTGAGCACCCCATCCTATTTTTTAATGGATCACGTTTCAAATAAGAAGCAGTACACATCAAATTTTAACCCAGGATCCATTGGTCCTCTTCACAAGTCTGCAAGACTGAAGAAAAATAGTTACCCTCAGTGCTCATGAATGCCTCTCTGCTAGACATCACCTTTTATTTCCTATTAATCTGACAGCTCCCTACAGTTTGTGAATATTTCCTAAACTGCTTCGGACTATAACCTGCCAATGATGGATGAACACAGCGAAAACTCCAATAGAGAATCAATAATGAATACCTAAGGGTTCTGATATTTCCCATCAGCACCACTTGGAAAAAAAGAATCTGCCCACAGTTTCAGAGAAAAGACAAGAATACAGCCAAGAATGTACAAGACCAACAGAGTTGTAGCTGATCAGAGCAGCCTGTTGCACATCAAGCCCTTTGCAGTCTTCTCTAGCACTACAATTTGAACTCAGTCAAATTGCAAAAAGTATTACAAGCTGTTTACAATTTGTTATTTAAAAAATGCTAAAAAGAAGAAAAAGACTGAAAGTCTCCTTACTAATAAATTTTTACAGTGAACCATAAGTACTTGTACAGATCAGCACCAATCACTGCACAATTGGGGTTGCAGAGAAAACAGACTGCAAATAGAAATGGAAGACTTCCAAGACAGTCCCAGTTCACAAGAGATATGCTCAGTGGGGAGAAACATTCCTCTCCTTCCCTCCTTCTCCCCCAGCTATTGCAAAATTTCCACCTTAGATGTCAAGCAAGAGATTTAATACAATAAAAATGTAAAAAGCAATGTGTGTTTTAGGGGTGCACATGGCTTATTTTTCTAAATGCCTATGCCAGTTCATGTGTTTTGGGAAACTTGCCCACAACCAAAAGGATATTTTTCTTCACGTTGCAATGACTGGTCACCCCAGAAGCTTCCCCAAGGAAGACAGGGCATTCCAGTGCATCAGAGCCTCCTCCCACTATCACAGGGATGCCAGATAATACACTACTGCAGGCAGTTATAATACTGAGCAGTTACACTGATCAGACATTAAGAAAAGGAAAAAAACACAATAAAACAAGACAAAGCCAAAAAACAGAGATCAAATACCGAGAAGCTGTGCATGTGATAGGGGAACCCAGGGGGATGCTTTCACAAACAACTGTAATCAAGAACAGGTATTTTAATACAATGCTGCAACAAACACATGTAGTTCTTTTCATCTAATATGAAAAGGCATTCCCACTAAAGCTCTTTCCTTGAGAGACTCCGGATAAGATTCCCAGTCTTACAGAAATGGAAGTTGAAACCCAGTAATTTTTAATATTAATTCTCCTACTGCTGCCATGCCAAACTAAAATACAGGAAAAAGAGGAGAAAGGCAGAGGAAGCACACTTAGCACAATCACTCAGCTACCTTGTTTGGCCTTTTACCAAAGGACACCTGAGTTTAGCCTTCAGAAAGTCAGAGGGATGCTTTCAATCAGATACAGGATGATATACTAAATCCCATCTATGTAACTGTACATGGGAAACAAAACAAACACCAGAAAATTTGCATTTAAACAACTTATATAAACAGCAATTTTAACAATTTATACATTAACAGCTTCAATTAAGCTTTTCTCAAACAAATTGAAGATATCTTGTTATCAGAACGTCACCACTCCATCTCTTGTGTTCTTTATTAAATACAAAGTTTTAAAATTAACTCAGAATCTCACAGACACTTTTGATTTTACATCTGAATTTTGTTTCTTTATTACTCCATCTTCTCCTAGGCCTATTCCCATGAAGCCCATACAAACTTTTGTCACAGGGCTACAGCAGAACAGAACCAGTCACCTGGATATAACTTAACATAATTAAACACAATGCAGGGCAATCCAACTAAAAAGCATAAGTCAAGAAAGAATAATTTTTTCAAAAGAGCAACCCGCATGGAAGTAACATTACTAATCAGTGAAAATTTAAATTCACACCACAGTCTGAATATTAATACTACTACACTTGTGTCTTTTTCCTTAAGACGTGAGCTCTAAGAGATTTATGAAGTAGTAAGACAACTGAAACTCAGAGTCTCAGAATTCATGGTCAGGTGCTCTGCTTGCTAGGAAGCTAAGATAAACCTGGATAAATCTCACTTATTTAGTACACATTTTCCAAACTGCCTCAAACACAGATTCAGTGATTTGCAACACTAGTACACAAAGGTTAAAACAGCAGGATAATAATTTTACATATGCGTCTTTACCTACTCAAATTTGTTGTTCAAAAGCAAAAGATGTGAACTAAGGCAATAATGCTTATCTGTGCTGAAGGAAACTGAGCAATGAAGACTGAAAGCAATATGCAAAGCATTTATTAAGTGGAAAAAGAACAGGGGGAGAAAAAAAAAAGAGACAAAGCTGCATTAGAAAAACACTCTGCATATTAGTAGGAAAACATCAAAGAACTAGAAATAAATCAGTCAATGGCAAAAGACAGCACAATAATGTAAATATATTAATGTATCTGGTAACTAAAACCAGTATTTGACAGGTACAGTATAATGCAACATCATGAGGTTGCTTAATTACATGGGAAAGACCTTAAATATTTTACTTATCAGAAAACTATTGAAAACAATTAGTCCTTTGTACTAGGTAAGCAGAGTGCATCTGAAGGTCTATTTTTAAACTTCTAGCAAATACCTTTAAAGATACTCATTCACTTTGGTAAATAAAAAGTGCAAAACAAAATTCATTGTAAGAGATTAAAATTCAAGTTTGTATTTATAAAATAGCTTTCCAAGCTTGTTTCTGAGAAAACAATCTCTGAATAGCATTTTGTACAGAACAACTTACAGAATCTATACATTACACACTGAACCTCTCAGCCTTAAATGAAGGAATATGATCTTTTATAACAGAAACCCTTATTTTGCTTTTAAAGGTTAAGAAAAATGCTGTTTAAAAGTTAGGAAAAATTTTTTCTAACCTGCATATTAGTCTGGCATCTGTCAAAACTTTAAAAAGTCCTTAGCATACTTAACCACTGAGTAAACCCAAGACTACTGCATTATATATGTGGGCTAAAGACATATGAAATCATGGCCCCTATGATTTTTTTTTTCACTTTTCCACATAATTTTGAAGTAATTTGGGGCTGCAGAAGAACACAATTCCTAAAAACCCACTGGGAAGCCACACTCGTGCTTGTAGGGAGCGCCCACAAATCCACCAGGCATCGCCTGTGCCACAACACTGTCGTGGGCAAGGAATCACAGGGGGCACTCTGGACATCTCACATTGCTTTAGCCAAGTGACTTTTAAAAAATTCACCAAGATGACTTTGCCAGAAGCCCATTAAGGGGTTTCAAAGAGCCTGTTCTGACCAGCAAGCTGCAAAAGTAGTAACTTCCAAGAAACTGTACCAATAAAAACAATCATAACCTCTTCCATTGTTTCCTCTGCCTTCCCAAGACAAGGGATAACTAGATCAATGTAAATCCACATACCCTCTACCAGATGTATCCAGCCCACTCAAATAACAGATTTATCACAGTTACTAGGATAGCATTTGAGCTGTCAGTTTGCTCACAGACAATATGGACTTTCCCTCTCCTTCTCTCAACACTGTTAGGAATGACTTATGGTAACAGGGCATCCATCCCACAGAAAATTTTCCCTCTGCACTGACAGCCTTTTTCACCTTCATCCTAGAGTCTATCATTAGCTCAGTCACAGTGATTACCTCTGTATATTAATGACAAGCTTTCGAGTGCAAAACCAAAACTGTGTCAGTTCAGGGTGATTGGATGAAGAGGAATAAAAGGGGGAAGTGGACAGCTGTAAAGGACTAGGGCTTCCCACTGCCACCTACCCTTGTCCATGAGTACAAACAGCATCACGGGACTTGGGACTGTAGCACTTCCATTTTAAAGAAAGATACAAGTTAAAAGATTCTGCCCAACAAAACAGTGTCTATTTTATAACTGTGTTAATTTCATGGAAAGATGTTCACATTTCTATTTAAATTGACCTCAGACAGCGAATGTCTTCAATGGCTTTCAACTTAATATACCTAGAAGCAACACTGCTTTGAAGTCTGCCTATTTGCCAAAGTTGTGAAGGGGAAATTTCATGAAGAATTAAGAAGTTTTTTCCAAGGGGAAGACAAGGCACATACACCCAACAAGTTTTTTAAACCTTATATTGTTTGACATTTTAATGCTATTTTTTTAAAACTTCCTAAAAAAATAAGGAGTCCCACACTTAAATAGAGCTAGACTTCAACTAGCAAAAAGTATCCCAGTCAATTGAGCAATACCCATTTTACTCCTTCAGAGCATTCGGCCCAGAACATTTAACACTAAACAAACACTGTCAATTGCATGGTATGAGAGGACATAAGGTAACTCAATTCTAGATCATTCTGAAGAGATTACAAGTCTTTGAAATGGGGAGGGGGAGGTGAAAGGGAGGTTATGTTTTTGTTTCATACTTAAAACATTACCTCCCAATTACCTCCCTTGTTAATCAAAAACATGCTGTACATTCTTTCATCTTAGAAAGTAACCATTAAAACAGACCTATCTAGCTCTTGACAAAAAATAAAAAGTGAGGTAATAAGTTGTGAATCAAAGTGTTCCCTTCCAAATAAAACATCTGCAAGGGAAAGGGGGGAAAATAGTTTAAGAGAACTGCAGATAGGTAATCAAATGCCTTAGTTCAACAGGGAGTAACAAGTATGTGCAAAGAGTTTTAGGCTTGTCCTTGTAGCATTTAATCCTGCTCAGATTGTGCAATTTATCTCAGCACAGTCAGAGCAACCATAGCTCTACTCCCACTAGATGGAAAATTCCACTCGAGCTTAAGTGAAACTCTTCAAAAGCCCAATTTGAATTCTTTCTGCTCAGCACAGTTTTGTGCATAGAACTGCTCATTCACTTGCAAACACAGTATCCTGTTCATTCTCTGAACAACAAATGAATGCCACTTCACTGTGGCTGAGCCCTGGGAAGAATATGAGAACCAGTTACAGGTCACAATCACCCTCCTCTCTCCTTCCTGAATAGCAGTATCTTTCCTTGATGGTGGTACAACAACAGAAATGTAACAATTTCATGGTAAAAATATGGCAATTAAATGTTACAATTGCATCGGACAACCAGGTAATTATATGGATATGCAGATATTATAGAATATAATACTGCATTGAGCAATTCAAAGAAACAGCTTTTATGTACAATTTAATGACTTGATGCATCGGGCCTTTGGCACCAGACCTCCTCTTCCATCCTCATTAAGGGATTACTTCACAACAACCTTCACTACCACCTTCTAAAGAACAACCAAATGAAAAGGAAAGAATTTTATTTTCATACATTTGCTACTGTAGAATAAAAAGTAGGAAAGAAAATAGAAGCAGAAAATAGCAACGTATTTATCTTACCAATATAAATCATCCCTGTGTATTCCAACTAATGCAGTCAAAATGAACAGAAAACAATCATGGTGTTCACAGAACAAAGGCATAAGAACTGTAGACAGAAATACAGCCAGTAAAAGCACACTGAGCTATATAATAAATACATTTCCTCCTGCAGAATCCTTAGTATTGTCCCCTGGCAACCATAAAAATGTCAACACTTTGCTAAGTAACCAGTCAGAAAATGTATGTCTACCCACATACAATTTTCTGTCTGAAATATGTAATAATTTTATTCTACTTTTATACCTGTATCCACAGCATTTACTGACAAATTCAATGGAAAGAAAATACATAAAGCATCATCTTTATCTGCAATATCATTCCTCTTCAGGAACACAGTTAAAGGAAAGTAGGCCCAATGATACAAGCCTCTTAAATGTTCTTAGTTTAAAGATTTTTGTTGATGTTTTCTCCCCACATCTGATAAAAGGATTCAAACAGCCTCAAGATAATAAGCTGACTAAGTGTGAAAAGTTACTTTGCTGGTATATGTACCTTGCCAAAAGTAGTGGTCCTAATGTAAGTATAAAGACAAAACTTAAATGCTGTAACCAAAAGCTTGCCAAAAGTTAATCTATTACTGATAATAGAAACTGTGTTGAAACATTATATTTAAAAAATAAAATGAGCACTCTGTGTTGTATTATTAAAGGCATAAAACCAGAAATAATTACTGACGTAACAAGTATTTTCAAACATTTCCCAAAAAAGCATTTAAGATTCAGATACAGCAGAAAGCCAAATATTTTTAGTTATTAAATGCAGTGCATTTAAAAACTCCTACAGGTTTTTTCCTTTCAGAAAATGGTAGATTATCTATTTTTGGAAATTCAAAAAACATCATAAAAAGCAAGAGATACATCACATCTGCAGTGAAGAATAAGCAGACAGAGGAACTATTTTCTAACATAATAGTAGTTTAGAATAAAAATTTTAAGATCTTAGGATAACAGCGACTTTGTTTTGTTTCACTACCAAAGGAGTAAGATGAAGAAGAGAAGGTTACTCACCCTGTGGTGTTGAAGCTTTTACACAGATAGCAAGACTTCCTCTCAAATACTGATTTCTGCTCACCCACCACAACCCTGGCTCCCTTATCAAGCTCCCCATCCCAAACCAACGGCATACAGAGCATCAAAAATATCTGCTGAATATCTTCATGTAACCACCATATAGATGAAAGTTACACTGTATAAAAATTTGAAAAGTCATCTCAGAAACATATTAGATCATGTACAGACCCATATCTTCACCTACCTATGCATGTATACACATGGATGGATGTGGAAATATATACACACACACACACACAGATCTATATATTAGTCATTACATTTATGTGTTACTAAGTCATTCTGCAGGACTGAAAAACCCATCAGAGGTCTGTACAGCAAACCTTGCACTGCTGTAATCTGTCACCAGTTTTCATCTACCCTCTCTGTGGTAGCAATCATGCCATAAAGCATTTGCAGATGAAGATTAACAATCAAGTCATACAATGGCTTGCATAAGTTGATATTCTAATTCCCCAAAACAAGTTTAATAATATTTAGGGAAATGCAATCAATGAATACCAGTTTTTCCTTGAAGGAGTAAAGCTGAAGAGAAGTTTAAAAAGACATTTTATAAAAAAGTTCCCAAAGATTCAAGAAAGAACTCCCATCACACAAAAGAACACCACAAAATCACCTTA
Organism: Sakesphorus luctuosus; assembly: GCA_013396695.1. Taxonomy (NCBI): domain Eukaryota; kingdom Metazoa; phylum Chordata; class Aves; order Passeriformes; family Thamnophilidae; genus Sakesphorus; species Sakesphorus luctuosus. Next base: position 107,254 of record VWZD01004826.1, read on the forward strand.
CCTTATAATAAAAGGGACAAACGGTGCCATGCTGAGTGCTGAGTGAGTGCCGTCCATTGGAGATGGATACAGTCTTCCCAGGATTAAAAGCAAAAGAAACAGGCTTGGATGGATTTTCAACTCTTCAGCCTCACTAAATAAAAAGGGGTAAGAAGCATTTGGTGAAAAAAGCATCCTTCTTCATGTTATTCTTGAGCCTCTTCCCCACAAAACAGGCTTCTTCATTTCTGATTCAAAGGGTACACCAGGCTGATCATCACAAGAGAGTGTAAACCCTGCTGGGATCAAACATGGCATCCAGTTCTCCTGCAGGAGACCCCTGTAATGAAGGCACTTATGACTGTATTGCCTTCACTTTCCTGCATTATTCCAAGCCTCTTTTATTCCCAATTATGGTGAGCTGCCTTCACTTTTAAATAGTATTGAACACCTGCACAGATAACATTTCTCTATGAACTAGTAAAATTAGAAAGCAGTTACAAAAACATGGGTTTAAAAAAAAGTCTTTTTATCTGTTTGGAAGGAAATGTGTATTTACCATTTTACCAGGCTTTATTAAAGAATAGTTGTTGTCATTGACACCAAGTGGCTGCTATTCATGTTGTAAAAACAATCAGAATTCTAAGTTAAAATCAACCCTTCTTGATTTATTTAATGACTAGTAACAAAACACAAGTTTTAATTGACACTGAAAAAGCATTCAAGTCTGACATTTCAGACAGCAGCTTTCAATCTTTTTCAACTGAAAGACCTCCCAAAATTTGCCAGTGATGACACTGTCACCTTTCAAAATGTCAGATAAAGCAAAATGCTGTACTGAATATACACACCCTCTTTTCTTGAAGCAGAGACTGTAAAATATGCAGTGACTGGTGAAACTTCTGCTTCTGAGTATCCACCTCAGATCCATTAAACAGACAGTGATCCTCGCCCATAAATCAGCTACTCAACTTCCACAGTTTACACCACAGCATTTTCAGAAAAAACAGAGGCAGCACTGATTTACTTTAAAAGTTCATGAACCTGGGAGAAACAACGTCATCCCAAATGACATCATCTGCATTGACCAAACTGGAGCTCTCAGCCACCATTTGCAGAGTCCTTAAAACAAGATCAAGGATCTTCCCTTGAGTCACAGGCTGGAGAGTGTTCATTTAGGGTTACATGAGGCCCATGACCCCATGTCACTTAAATCTGTTAGGAAGCTGCGTTGTTAAACATGAGAAAGTCTAACACTCGGATTCTGTTTCCCTGAAAAATATAAGTTAACACCTGATCCTGGTAACTATTATTACTCAACAGTAGGTCAATCTTCAGAGACTTACTGTGATGTGCAAAAGTTCATAGAAAAAAGCCTTAGCAAAAGACACCAATACAACTATATCATTTCAAGAAGTACTGATGTATACAATGGCATAGGGCATATGTGAAACATCTCAGTTTAACCTTTTCATTGCACTTTGTATTTCCAGTTTTTCTCAGATGTTGTCTTACCTCTTCAAAGTATTGGTTACAACCTCCAACTGCTTGAGAAGGAAAGGATAAAGACTTGGAAACCGAGAGAAAAACTCTCTTCCTGTCATTCTGAAAAAACAATAAGAGTTACAATTAGCATTCTGCAGTAATTAGTTTCACTCAAAATACCAGTTTATTTGTTGGCTTTCTGATGCTACAGTGAAGTTGCCGATCCAGAAGAACCATGCACACATGATGAACTCCTTTCAAAGGCAATGTTTTCATTAAAAATGATGACACAGTGTATTTTACACAAGTTAAGTAATGTTGTCTGTATGTGTGCATACTAACACTTTGTCAGCTAAACTGCTCTGGCTTTCTTGGGAAATCACACTAAAAAGAAAAGATACAACAGCTTAAATTCCAGCACCATTTTAAGAACATTCTAGTTGAATGTGAGAAGACTTACACTTGCTTTAGAATGGCTCGTACTAAATAGTTAATAAAATATACTTAATAGGTGTGTACTAACAGATGATCATAATTTACTGACACTGAATATCATCTCAGATTAGTAACTCACAGAAAATTTGTAAAATGCAGCAGCAGAAGAATCTGAGCTTCCACTAACCCTCTTTATACAGTGCTGCTTCCAGCATATGGCAGGGGTGACGTTTACAGGCCACATTTTTGCTTGTGTAGATGGAGCAACCACTTTCAATACAGAGCAGTGCACAAATACCTAATGAACTCATCCCTAGTCAGAGTTTGTGAGGTGGCACAGTTCAAGCTGCAACAGCAAATCAATCCAAGCTAAAAGGAGGTAAGTATAAACTTTGTATTTCTTTCTATTTGTTTTATAATCTTTGGATCAGATAAAGAATGGCTACGTGGTTTATAGGAAACCAATCAGCATCACCTAAGCAAGAACTACTTGAATGTTACAGTGGGGAGGTTCTAATGAGACATACATGCTATGCAGATAAAACAGACTGCCTTGAAAAATAAATAAAGGCCATGCATTTATAAGAAGGAAGCCAACTGCAGAGTGTGCTTGCCACAAGATCAACCAAGATAAATAAGTACATTTTAGCATGTCTCCAATGCAAAGCTTACAACAAGCAGGCAAACCCAGGTCTAGGAAATAAAACAATGAGATGGCAAGATTGAATGTGTGTAAAAATAAGCAGACAAAAATCCCACACGAGTAAATGAGCACATGGTGAGCATCAGCACAGCTACTTGCAGCACTCAGCTAACACAACGTGCCTTAGCCACAGGTCACAGAATAAACAGCAAAAACAGATTGCTAGATGGAAACAAATGTTCAAAGAGGTACAGGAAACTTTCTCTAGGCACATAAGAACAATACTGTGAATATATATACACCATATAGGGAGCTGCTATAACTAAAAACACGTTCAAAGAATCTGCAGTAGCTGTTATAGCTACAAAACAGACTTAAGTTAAAAAATTAGATGGAAGGATTCAAACCGCGAATGAATATAAACTGAAGCATTAATGAGGGCAGTTAAAAGACATCAATACTGATAATCACTGGTTATTTAAGCAGAAGACACTCATGTGATTTCTTCTTACAGCTTCTTGAAAACAACTTCAATTTTTTGCACATACATTTCCTAGCAAATTGAAGATACAAAACCAGAAACAGCACAAAACCTAAGATCTAAGTATATCCAGTAAAACAGCCCATATGTAAAACATTAGGAACTCAGTAAAAAAAAAGAAAAAAATTCTATCTAAAAATGCTGCGACACCTCCACCTCTTACGTCACAGACTGCAGCAAGCAAATGCAGAAGTGGGGTTAAGATTCTCATTGAATGGATGGCCACTGGTTAGAGGTTTAAGAGAGGACTATATACAAGTAGCATCTCACACAAGTACTTTTAACAGGTCCATTTTTATGCATTAAAAATTCATCAGCCATATTTCAATCAATATTAAATAACGGAATTGAACATCCTTAAAAAGTCTCAAAATTCTTTGTAATTCGCGTGGTTTCATGAATCTTTTTAACAGGAAAAGAAAACTGTAACTACTGAAGTGGGTAACTTACATACTCTCCCACTTGGTTTACTGCTCCACAGCTTACATGAGGGGACAAGGCAGCCTAATTAACACTATTAATCAGCAGTAGCTGCAGAAAAGATGTCCACAGGCACTTTCAGAAAAACAGAGACACAGCTGCCTGACTAGATTGTTACAGGTCCTCCAGTTCAGAGAGGAAACAAGAAAGACTACACATTAGCAGAAGCACTGCAGAATGCAGAGGTGCTTGAAAAATACAGAGCACTGATTTAAGTGTGAATCCACTACTTGAGGCTGACAAGGCAGGGAGATGTGCAACAGGGAATAAGCAGAAGGAAAAACAGTGAGATGGAATAAAACAGAAGTATTTAGTTGTTTCATTTTTGAATACTGACCATATTTTTTCTCCTGGAAACATGTACATGCTATTAGATATACACAAGTATTTGTATATCATAACTGAACAACAAAAAATTTAATGATTCTGCTTTTCAAAAATGTTCATGACATTATTTTCTGTTGATTTCATCAAAAAAGTACTCCTCTGAAAAATTAATACCAACACTTAAAGTATGTCTCTTACACATTAACTGATATACACAGATTCATGCATGTACATATACACACATGAGCTAGATTTTACAACTAATAAGTAACCATATCTTTAAAAGGAGGTAAGTTCCTAACATACCTATAACAGAATATATCAAATAAAAGTGGACTAAACCCAAAAGCCACTGCTAACAGTTTTCATGAAACAAACTTTTTCCTCCTATTCTAATATACATCTGACAGGGAGCGATAGGCTTAAATTAAAATTATAGATAACTATCTTTCTATTAATCACTGACATAGCTCAAACACAGATTTTTGGCAACACAGCTACCATAATTAAATTTTTAAGCCAAACATTTTGCAGATCACATTTACCTTGACTCACTCTAAAATGTGCTTATAAGAGAAATAACTGAGAAGAGCCTTTAGATACTAGTATTTTTCCCCATGTCCAGCTGAAACTTTTTATATACTTTCAGAGCTCATCTTTAACAGTATGTTAAACCACAGAGTCTGTAATCACATTTTCTTTTTTCCAGTTAGTAACTCAAAATAGCAAAATTTCACAATGCAGAATTTCAAATGGGATTACTGAGACCTAAACAATGAACTAGTGGAAGGTTATCTGCTGAAATAAGAAGTATGGTAACGAAACCAGAGAAGTTATCAGTGGGCTGATGATGCTTACAATAAAATCTGTCTCCCTGACGTAAGATGTCATTCAAGTACACATCTAAAATGATGCTTGATGTAGAAAGGCTGAGAGATAAGCTAATGGGAGCACTTATATTCTCCTAAATTCACTTGCAAAAATAATCTGTAAAACTCTACTCACGCAGAATGTTAATGCTTTTTCATATGCAAGCAATTCTGTAGAAAAGCCAGATAACTATATTACAGTACAGCCCATTCACCAAAGGTTTCATTTTGATGGCTAGAGACAGCAGTTATGTTTTAGCACTCAGAAGAAAGACTCACAAAGCCTGTTTATGGTGAGAGACATGAGTTTCTTTTCCATTTTCACTCAGGTTTCCCACCTGGAAAGATGTTCCATTAACAAAACACAGTAATACAGAGGTATCTCCTGTGCCACGCCATACAGAATCAAACGATATCCACCATGCCCAGCAATTCTCTGCATCTCCCTGAGTCCAACTCTCCCTCTTAAACAGACTCCAGAGCAGACAAGAGTGGGGAAAACATAAATCCTTCACAGAATATAGAGTTCATATAAATTGGCAAGAAGTTATTTTGAAGGCATGTGATGATACGAAGGTCAGAATTTAATTGCTACCAATAAGCACTCAGAAGACAAGAGTGAATAGTCTATGTAAATTATATATCATGCTTAAAAGTGTTGATAACACTTCTTCAGAAAATATGCAAAAAAGTTTATTTTTTTCTGAAAAAATAACCTCAACCCAGAAGTCCTTATTACATTTGACTGTCAGCAGTTCTTCCATTCATTTAGAAGCAGTTCTTTGTCTTTATCACTTTTCAGAATAGAACCTGGGGTGGCTTAAATTAAGTTAAAAATCATGAGTTAAAAGTTTTCATTTCATCTGCTTTGCTTGTGGAGGTATTAATTACCACCAAACTTCTAGAACCAAATTCACAAATGCTGCTGAAACCTGTGACATCTCCACTCATTATACATTATGTTTGTCTCAGTAGCAACTTGATGCTACATAATGCAAGGGGTAGCATCTATGTTTATAGAACTATTGTCTTTCTAAACAAATATTTAATCTTTATGCATAGCAAGTATGTGGACTTTTTAAAAGCATTTAAAAAATATATTTAAGAATAAAATCATGGAGGCTGCAGTGTTCTTTTTAAAGCTGTGCTGTACACTTAAAAAGAACACTCCAGAAGATTAAAATTCTGCCGTGACACTGGGGCATATGTATCATTTTACTGCGACATGTGTCAAAGATTACCTGCTTCTGCTCTTTCATTTATTTTTCAGAAGAACAAAGCTTTATAACCTTGTAGGCTGGTTTTAGTAACTGATCCATTAAGGAATATTTGCAGTAAATATGTTCATATTTGAGTATAGCATAGGTGAGATTTGGAGACAGTCTTCTGAGGGCAGCAAGGGTCTCTAGTGCTCTTTTTCACCATCAATATTGCTAACATCTCAAGTCAGATGATGCATGCATGGTCAGACATCTGACAGGGAAAAAAATGTTATATTTAAAAATTAAAAATAGAACTGGAATGTGAAACAATATAGACATGATAGAGAGATCAAGACCAAGAACGCTTTTACTGGAATTAGAGAAATATTGCCTCCTGTAAAATCCACTTGTGTTATACCAATCCTCATCTTGGTATCATTAAACCACGATATGTCAGATAATCCTTTATGTTAAAGAGCAGTAATGCAGAAACAGAATCCTGCTTACTCCTTGCACTGCAAGGACAATTGCTGTTGGAAGAACTGAAAACCAGGACAGAATTTGGCAAAACTGCCATTCAAAATGACAGATTTAATAGATAACACACATTTTATATATTTGCTTCTGATTTTATTGAATTATGAAAAAAATCCAACAATGCAACTTAACTATGCTGACTAGACTGGTTTTTAGTTGCCCATTTTAACATTCATGTTCTTTCCCTGACCCTTATCACTTGTTAAGTAGTTAGATGCTGTCCCAAAATATATGAAGCATATTTTCCTATAAACAAAGATTTATTTCAGAAGCATAAACCTAAAATAAATGGAAAAAAAAAATTTCCAACTACAAAAAGACCAAGAAAAAATGTATGGCACGATGACTTATGCTGAGGTTATAGTAAAGAACAGAGCTAATTCAGATATGCTTTAAGAATTACATTCAATTTTTGCTCCTTAAATAGGACTGAAGTACATGACAATCAGCTGCATGTTGTGACAGAACAACTAATAGCAATAAAGCTACAGAAAGCAGAAAATATTCTAACTGCAGGGTAAGTAAAACTCAAAGAATTTACTACATTCAACTCCAAGAATTTTTCATCTTGGATTTTAGAACACAGCAGGACAGCATAATACTATACAACTAAGGCCAGAAATACGTAACATTTTAAATTATTCAAAAGTGATAGCAAGGAGAATGATTCATAAAACTACAGATACTTTTTCTGACCTGAAAACATGAAAATTGAGGGAAAAAATAAACTTGAAAAAGAGAACAGTTAAGATAGGGGAATAAGATAAAATGGAATGAGGTGCAACATGCAGAACTATTAGAAACTAGATTGTGCCAACCTGACCTATACTTTATTCAAGAACAGTAAGAACATTTCTAGACTAAGGAAATAGAACAGTCCTAGACCTGCACATTTCCTTAATGTTATCCCAACAAATGAAGGGTTTGAAAGCTGCAGTTTTTACACTTAAAATTTGCTTCAAAGTAAAAAGCAGGTCAGCTCCATCTTGGAGCAGAGATCCAGTTCTCTGATGCTTCCTCCACAGCTGAAAAACCCATGGGCTTTCTGTGAGGAAGAGAACACAGTAGGAAGCAAACAACATCCTACAATAGTATCAGGAAATGTCTACATGAGGTCCACTATGAAACTACAGTTTTGGTTTAACAGATTAAACTCCAGTGTAATCTCTGAGTGACAGTAAAATACTAACACACTGTAATTAGGGCATGCTATTAGATAATATGGCTAAATTAGAGAAGGACTTAACAAAAGATCCCAAAAGAACATGTTTCAAGTCAGTTACTGGTGTTCTAATTGATTGTTGGGACCTATATTGTTATACTTAAAGACCAGAATGGGAGAGTCAAGAGCGTGCTGATGCAAATCCTCCAATGAAACAAAAGTTATGAGGCACTGTCTGTTGAGAGAGAAGATTCAAATACTGTGAAACAAAACTGGACATCCTGAGGACCAGAATACCATGACACAAAATTAACAGCAAATAAAAAGATTGTATATACAAGGACTAATTAAAAATGTATTACAAATTAGGAGCTCATCAGCTGGAAAAAACAAAAATATCCAAGCATATTAGTTGGTACCTTGGATCCCTCAAGAGGAAAAAGACAAAGGGCAAATGTGGTTCTGCAATATATCAGCTCTGATACAAGGAAGTACTAATGCCACTCTCCAAAAACAGGCAATATGTAAGCTGGAATAAATCACAGGTAACTTCCAGATAAGACATACTTAAAAAAAGCTGCTCTTGTGACCCAAGGTATAGAAAGCAAATTTGGTGAGTGAAGATTTAAAACCTCAAATTGTTTTGTCTGACAAAATTAACACAGAGAGGATATATGACTGACACCCACAAATACCTCAAGAAAAGCATCAGGAGGGAAAACAATTATTTAAAATTAGGGATGATTCTGGCATAATAAAAAACTAGCATTAAATGGCCGTGAATAAATACACGCTGCCAGTTATATTTCCAATGATCAAAGCAGAGAGATTCTTGAGATGTTTTACTTGGGAAGGTGGCATTCAGGGAGTCTTCCTGCAGAAAGAGGAGGGAAGAGCAAACTGCTTTTAAGATGAGACTTGATCAGTTTATAAAAGGAACAGCAGAGCAAGCTTGTTTATGAAAAGAACTGAGTCAATATACCAGCAGGACCCTTACTACCATGTGCTCCTGTGATTTTGTGACATGCAGATCTGCATGGAAATTCCAACCCTTTCTTAAACACGTGCAGTTCCACTGCTACTGAATTGTTGCTGTTAAGAGTTATATAAAGACTATCAGCCTGTAATTTTCAAATCTCACCCTTGATGTCATCAATCAGGCCAAAACTGAATGTAAGCAGATTCCAAAATGCACACTGGATGAGTATGGAAAAATTTCTAGAACTTCCTTTCAGAAGTGCCAGGCGCTCAGTCGTCACCCTTAAAAACTAGCTTGTATTTCACTTCTTTTTAAATCAAATTGAAGTCTGCAGTGCATTTCTGAAAGGAATAACAGGTGGCTCACATTTTCTTGAAAATCAAAAACCTCCAAAAGAACTGCAGGTTTCACTTCACTTGAGAAAAAAGGAGCAGAATCTTACATTTATCCTAAAATGATCCCGTTATTGCCAGCTCAGGGAGGTAATCTTCACATTCTAAGGCAAGTACCTTAAATGGAGTTTGGGAAGAGAGTGTACATGCTAGTGAAAGGCTCCAACTTGCCAGCTTCATGTACAAAAACAAGTAACAGAAATCAGCCTAAGAAACCAATCTAAACAAACTTGTTCATAAATGCACAGAGAATCTGAGAGTCCGGTGAGCATTGGAATCTGTTCTTATTTCCTAGGGAAAGCAGTCAAACTAAATTTTCATTCAGGAAAAAACCTTTTAAAAGGACTAAAAAATGCTGTACTCGCCAAACAGGCACAGCTTTGCTCAGATTTCTCATTTGGAAACTGAGGCAGTAGATAAACAAAGGATTGGGGCTGGACCACCAGTCTCAACAGCTATCAGTGGTTCAGTGTTTGGTTGTTGGCTGGTAACCAGAGGAACACTCCACAGGTTAAGTCTGGGGCCACCACACCCCTCAACATTTTTATCAACAACTTGGTTGACAAGGTAGAAAGCACACTCTGCAGGTCTGCAGACAGCACTGAATTGAGGGGAGTGGATGAAACACCAATCAGCAAAAGTTCAGTCTAGACAGACCTTGAGAAACTTTGGGGCTTGGGCTAACAGAAACCTCCTGCAGCTCAACAAGGAGAAACACAACATTTTGCACCTGGCTAAGTAATCCTGAACATCAGCACAGGCTAATAACAAACTGGCTCAGACACCAACAGAGCCATGGGAAAAAAACCATAGGGGTTACAGTGGGTGCCAAGCTCAATATGAGCCAAAGGCACATCCTCGCTGCAAACAGGACAAACTACATATTGGACTATGCTCATCAGGGCGAAGGCAGCAGCAGCTCCAGCAGTGAGGCTGCACATGGAGTCCTCCATCAAGTTGGGTTGTCAGGTTCAGAAGAGATTAGAACACACAGGACAGGGTCCAACAAACAGCTGCTCAGATGGACAGGGCCCAGAGTACCTGCCCTGTAAGAAGATGCTGAAGGACCCAGGTTTGCTCTGTTTGACAAAGGGGAGGTCCAGGGTAGATCTAACAGCAACCTACAACCACTTGAAGGAATCAAAGACAAGAGAGAGAATCTTCTTGTAGTAGTTGCAGACTGTACAGAAAGGGCTAATGGTCACAAGTCATAGCTTGGAAGTTTTAAATTGGGGAGCAAGGGGAATGAAGCTTTTGAAAATATTACTCAGAGTGGTCATGAAATTACCATCCTTACAGGCTTTAGCTCATCCAAAGACACTGCTGATCTGTACTGCCAGCAGTCACTCTTTGAATGAGAATCCAGGAAACAGAATAAAGAGATCCTTTTACAGTTTGTATGGTTCCATGTAGACACTTCCCACTCTGGCACTATGGTTTTAACCTTATCTTCTAAACAGATTAATGTTTTTCTTGTCTTCCTGTATTTGCTAACTATCACTAGCTACTGCAATTACAGTAGTTCCTGCTCTGAAAAACAAAATTCTCAAGATTTAACACGTTTTTAGTTAGTAACGTAAGTCTTCAATTCACCACAAAGTATTTTTTACCACACCACATACTAGTATTTAAAAAATACCATGATGTAAAATAAAAAGAACCACTTAAAATGTTGTTTAATTCAGAAAGAAATATATATTTATGAAGGCTCTTGATTAGCAGTCCCTCTGGAGGACAACCAGAGAATCACCAGTATTTTTTTATTAAGAGAGAGAGACAATAGCAACAGGCAAGTTCCTTTAGAAACAGAGATTATATATAAATTTTTATTTGCCTCCAGATAATTTTATTTTGAAGAAAATAGGTATAAGTTAAATTCCTGAAATCACATAATTGTCTCAGGACTCATGACAAACTGCTGTCAAGAAAACATTTCACATGCATAAAAGAATTTTAACACTGTCATGGAAGACAAAATAGCCATGTAATTTTGTGGGAGGCTTGGAAAGAGACAAGGAAGCCCTGTAAAAAAAAACTATAAAAAACCCTGCTGTAATACATTGGCTAGTAAGACAAAGAGGAAGGATATAGAAGACTATTGCATACTTGTTTTTCTAGACCAAACATGATACAGGTCACCTCTTCAGTGACACAAAGGCACAACTTCTCTGTAACCTCAGATTAGTTACAAAAAACAATTCAAATTTCCTTTTTCCCCCCACATGAAATGAAAAACACTGTGAAGGGGAAAGAAGAATCATTATGAAGATTGGGGTTTGCACCTTTAATAAAGATGTGGTGATCTGTACCTTCAACAAACCTAACGTTTGGGTTGTTAGGATATAGAAAATATATAAATCCCAGAACAGTAAGCAAAATAGTTTTAAGTTCACTGACTTGAAAAAACATTCTTTTATGCTACACAGACCTAAAATAAATACTTAAAAGGAACTAAGAATATGCCACTATATCTTGGTTTTCATTTTCCTTCAGATAGAAGTGCTAGAATAAACATTCTTACTAGTTTACGTTGCTGTGTTTTTATGAAGTTAATAACTGAACTGCCAATCAAAACCTGTATAAATATAGTAGATAAATACCTTCTGCTTTAGAAGCACTTTTATTTACAAGAGAGCTAGCCAAGATTTCCAAAGGGCTGCATGGTCTGGTTTGCTTTGATCTCTTAACTAGAAGTTTCTTTATACCTGTTTTGCTATTTATTACACTCTTTGTGTAATCAGGTATAGAAAGAGCACCTGCATTGAACAAATACATCAGGAAAAGTGTAACTTAGGGGGAATAATTATGCACCATACAGTTCACTTGTGAAGAGCACTTTTTCCCAAGAAAACTTTTGCTGCTGTGCTAGTAAAAGAAGTAAGCATATAACGGTCTCAGAATAAAAATAAGGGGACAACAACCCAACATCAGAGACAACCTGGCACCAATATCAAAACGTTAACCATCACTCAACTTTGACATACATAGACAAATGTACCTCTATATATGCATGTATATAAAACTGTACCTAAAACATAGTTTAAAATAAATATTTTACATATAATTACTTCTAACAAACTGGTTTTAGAAAGTTGAACTACACATACGCACAAGTGTACATTTGTATGTACATGCAAATGTATGTATACACACAGATATAACTAAAATTAAGATATATATATATATCTCTCTAGAAAGTCTCCAAGAATTCTGTTCAACCACTGCCTATAACACTTATCTCTAATCTCTTACCACAAATTTAGCATTGTAAATTTTACCTCCAAATAACCCATACTTTCTCTCTCTTCTGTGAAAAGTACCTGCTTTTCAATCAGTATAGTGAAGTTAATGAGTATGTGCATTATGCATGGATCAAAATGGAATAATTACATCTATTCATATTAATGAAAACTTTCATCACTACAGCAGAAAATAAATTACCTACTTGTGCAGTTAGTTTATAGTAATTTTTGTTTTCATAGAATGCATTTTACACACTTGGTAGAAACAAATATTAACATCATGCCCCTAATTTATTTAAAACAAATGGATGGATTGAAGTTACCTCAGACCAGCACATACACTTTTGTCATGTTTCACTTTGAGTAAACTTTCAATCATGTCACTTTACCACATTCATCTTTCTGTTTTCTGGTGCTGATTTAAGACAGGATGTTGTGAAGATGCTCCTTGTTCAGGAGAGGACAGATGCACATTTGCACACCAGTGATTTGTGGGTTTAGGCCCCAAATATGTGATTGGGGTTTATGTGCGTTATTGTTTTTCTGACTCTGTATGCACAAGATAAAATCTTGAAGTAAAAATTGTTCTGTAGATTTCGGGCATTTTATCTAAAAGAGACACATTGTGTTCCTAACATCTGCAGAAATTATACAGACAGAGCATCCTCAGCTTCAAGGCCAGTCCGTATTTTCTGCTACAGGGAATTTTAGACAGTTTTAGATTAGACTTATAAAACAAACATAGTAATTGAAGTAGTAACACAAAGGGGAAGAGATTTATTTAGGAGCTTGTTTTGAATTTGTTTCTGTACAAAACTTTCATAAATTTTACCTTCAGTTTACAAGTTAATAGCACCTTATCACCATTATTCTTATTATAAGGCACTTAGGAAGCTTGTTCAAAATTATGTTTAAACAAGTATATTGTTGTTGAACTGTTAATCAGTGAAAGCGATAAGGGTTATCTGAGTCAGCCTGAACTTTTGCATGTTTTCTTGAGACAATTCTGAGATTAAGTCTTCTAAATCTGTCAAAGTCAATAAAAAAAAAGAGCCAGAGCATTAAAAACAAAAAAGTTGAACAAAATAAACGTGGCCTATTTTTGGCAGACAGAAGGGGAAGGGATTTTTTTCTTAGCAAAAACAACATCCTCCCAAGGCAATGTACCAAATCCTTAAGAACTACTTTGCAATCATTCACCAGAACAACTAAGGTGGCATGGAGGGAACAGGCTGCAAAAGGTGACACAGAAAGAGCTAGAGGAAAAGGACCAGAGGCTCAGTCATCTCATGAAACCTCCCTGTCACTGACACAGCATTTCAACTGAAAAGCTGCAACAGGCCAAAATTGCCAGAGAAAAATCCACCAGGGAATCACTAATAAGATCCAAGACAAAGCAATCCCAACCCTTCCCTCTGTAGCTCACATTTCAAGAGGTACAGAGCTCAGAGGCTGCTGCTGTGAATCAAGCTGTACTGGTGTTTCCCTCCCAGAGCTGGCATGAGAGGCTCAGCACTTTGCTGCCTCACCACTGCTCCTCCTGGGCCCATCACTGCAGTCACATCCCCACACACATGGCTGTACCTCAGCTGGGACCAGGACCTCTGCCAGTGCTGTTCCTGCCAGCCACCACCGAGGGTTTACAGCCTGGAGTCAATCTGAGCATCGTCCCCAGCCATCCCATTTTACATCACTGATGTGCCATTACAGCTTAACCACATTAGTGCCACCAAAGATTATTTTGGCTTATCCCAAAACAGTCCTGGCCACTCCTCTCTGGGCAACACAGACCCATCTCAGAAGTCCTATCAGAGCCCAGTATGATCCACTGCAAATGTCTAATAAACTTGCTGTTAGGACTGACAAAACTTCACTGATGTAAGACAGGTTTTTTAGCTGTTAAGTTAGGAAAATCAGAAGTGTTAGCCTGCCAGAAATGAAACATTCAACAGGAACCATGTACTTATGATGTACTTCATGTACTTTAAGATACAACTCTAGAGTAGCTTAGAGAAAAGGAAGATAATACCCAATTCATTTAATTTAGGGATAACACTCTGAAAAGAGAGGTTTGCATTAAAATATTCCATTTTCAGTGCTTTCCTTTAACTCTTCACAGTGTAAAATGAAATTCTTTATCGTCTTAAAAACCTTAGTCATAGAAAATCTTAATGTTAAAGAAAAAGCATACAGCTTAGGAGAAAACCCCCAGCTTGTGTTTTTAAAAGTTAATTTGATTTTACTCAGTGACCTTCAAGTGTGCAAGCAACCAGTTACTGAGAAGTGCAGAACACTCAACTTGCAACAAAAACAAGGAAAGTGGAAGGCAGTCGTGCACGTTGACTGCCTCACAGCCAACAGTGCATCTTCATAGTTTTCATCCTATTGTAATTAAAAAGATAAGTTTCCCCTTTCTAAGAGATTGATGTTATAGTCATCAACATTTACTGACAGCTATAAATGAAAACTAAGACTTAAAAGTACTCATAGATGGCAATAAAAGTTTTCTTTCTTTTCAAATAAGGTACTGAGAAGATGGCAGCATTCACACTCAAATTCTTAGCAGCACGAATATTTACACCACAGAAAATTTGTGTTGACAGTTAAGTATCTTTCTGTATATGCATTTTCCCTTCACTTGACTATAAATACACAAGAACTTCCCCCTTCCCAAAATACAACTATATACATATACACACTGCTTACAAACTGTAAAAATCACCAGGTTGCACTATGCCATTCCAAACGGGCTTTAAAACCTGCCTTTTAAACAAAGAGTTGAAGCTATTCCATATTGGAAGCAAGGTGAGAACCACAGGAAATTCTCCCCAGCCCCCATTCTTTCTTTGAACCCCAGGCTCTACCTGAGTCCATCGGTTACTCTTTCTGAGGGCTTCACAACACTTATATTTCAATTTTCAGATAGACCAGGATGATCCTTTTTTATTACCCTAAAGACTGAAGCTCGTTCTGAGCCAAATGGCAAATTGCATCAAAGGCAATTCCTGATCATGCACATCCTTAAAAAAAAAGAAAAAAGCCAGAAATACTGGGAATTTGATAAAAGAGTCTCATTAAATGTCTGATGACAAGTATTTTTTCCACTAACAAGCAATAACAGCTTTAATTAGCATTGTACTACAAGATCAAAAGGATCTCATATATGCATATATATAGACACACACACATATATATACATGTATCTATGTAAAGGTTTAGATGAAAGTATCACTATTACTACTGTAACTCATTTGGACAGAAGAGAATTGCTCTACGATGACAAATTTAATTACATTTCAAAATTAATTTAGTTAACTTTATATACAAGTTAGTTAATCCAGACCTGTACATAAGAATCAAAATATCACAATATATATCTCTTAATTTCAAGACATCCTATTTTTTCATGTGATGAACACCGCAGTTTACAATCAACTACAGCAAACATTTACTTTAGGTGATTAGCAAGCTGTAGCAACACTTACTGAAAAAACAAATGCCCTGAAGGAAACAGAACTATTAAGCATACACTACACCTCAGTTTCTTAAAAAGAGCACAGAATAAACAAATCTATATTGCATACTGATTGCACAGGAAAACCAGAAGTGGTGATCTTATAAAAAAAATGAGAGAAAAAACTCATTGACCTACAGAACTCACTGTTATCTCAAGTCCTGTTTGATCGATTTGCATTAAACCAAGAGTAGTTGTTGGGTCTTCAACAAGCTCCTGAGGGCAGTGCCTACAAGACAGCTGGAGAGAGACTTCTGGCAAGGGCATGGGGGTGATAGGACAAGGGGGAATGGCATCAAACTGACAGAGGGCAGGGATTAGATTAGATATTAGGAAGAAATTCTTCACTGTGAAGGTGGTGAGACACTGGAATAGGTTGCCTGCAGAATTTGTGGATGCCCTGTCTCTGGCATTATTCAAGGCCAGGTTGAATGGAGTTTTGAGCAAACTGGTCTGGTGGAAGGTGTCCCTGCCCATGGCAGGAGGGTGGGAACTAAATGGTCTTTAAGCACCCAAGCCATTCCATGATTCTGTGATTCCAGAGCAGCCAGCGTCATATGCCTGGGGGCTGGGGCCATGGCAGCCCCTTCCCCAGAGCCACTGGCAGGGTGGAGGGAAAGTCCCAGTGCAAGCGTTAAACAGCGGTAGGGCTGGGCAACAGCTCACAGCTGATACCACAGTAGCCAGGCAAAATCAGGATGCAGACCTAACATCCTGCAAGTATGAAGTAACTAACTACATTACATAAATACCTGTGCTGTGAAGGGCTCGGAGAAAGGGTGGTTATTTTCTCTAGAGCACACTGTGACATATCTATATGCAGAGCACACATGCTGTAAATAAATATCAATGGGCACATTGCAAAGAATTCTTTCCAACCCTTTCTAACTACTTTGTATTTATGTGGCTATAATCTCATTCCAGGAAGACCATTTGAGAAAATTATATTCCCAAATCAAGGATACAAAATCTAAACTAAACCTTCTACTGGTAAGTGTTAACTGGACCATTTTCCAAATGTAAATTCTCTGAAATTCAGAGTATCATTTAGTCAGATACACACACACACATATATACAGACACACACACTTGCAGCAGCATTAGAAGTTTTGATACAGTCTTTCTCTGAAAGAGAAATTTCAGAGACTTCTGTTTCTTTTTCACTAGAAAGCTCAACCTGGATAATTGCATGGCCCACTGTAAACAATTTTTACACAACTTCTCTCTCTTCTACTTGCAAGAGCTGCATACAGTTGTTATTTTTCACATATTAATTTTGCAATTCATAATTTTTTGTTGATGCTCACATTAAAAAGGATGCATTGATACTTAATCTTCCAGTACAGCTTTCTTCTGAACATCTAGACAAACTCTCAACCACCCTGATTTTATCAGTTTCACAGGAACTCTTCTTGAGAAAACAGTGAGAAAAGTCCATCTTTTTTTTAGAAAAGATGCCCAGAATGGCCCAGCAATAAGCTCTGCT
This sequence comes from Sakesphorus luctuosus, assembly GCA_013396695.1. Lineage (NCBI taxonomy): Eukaryota > Metazoa > Chordata > Aves > Passeriformes > Thamnophilidae > Sakesphorus > Sakesphorus luctuosus. Next base: position 124,527 of record VWZD01004826.1, read on the forward strand.
GACACAAAAGGGACAGGTTTAAACCCCTACACTAAAATCAGAAAAACTGGAAACCTCTGCAGCATTAGAGAGTTATCTCTGGACAGACTGCTCCCTTAACACAAACAGAACATCCTGAAGGCAACAGAACAAGCAGCTCAAATCCAGATAACTTTTACACAAGCTCCTATAGATGCAAGTCGCTAAAATGCCAGTACTTTGGAAGCAAATAGCCTAACTTAAAAGGGGTGGAAAAAATTACTTTAATATATAAATTCTGTTCCGGCAAAACACTCAACAAAAGCCATTTAGAGCTGCCCGAGCGCAGCTGCACCCCCGGGACGAGGCTGCAGGGAGCTGTGCAGCAACGGTGACACCTGGTGGTGCCAAACCATGGAAGCACAGACCCATCTCTTCCCAAACACAACCCGGTTTATACCCACCGGAAGGGTTCTCCTGCAGAGACAAAAGTTAGAAATCAAATCTCTGTCTGTTTTCATACCTCCTCTATCTCAGTGACCTGTCTTTAAAGTGTCTCACCCTCCCTCCCCTGTTTCATGGCATTGACAACTACATGTAGGGAACAGCAGAAAGAGACTACATGCAATGTTTAATGCAAAACTAATAAATGAATAAATGAAGAACAGAAAGCCAGCATAGTTTGAACATCTTTTGGTCAAAATGACTACAAAGAAATTACTGTAAGCAAAAAGCTTCAGAGAAGCAAGTCAAAAGTGCCAGTCACATAAAAATTAACGTTATTATCAATAAATTTAATTCAGCTATGTAAAAGATTCCTTTCCTTCATTCTGTTATGTCCCATCCCCAAGAGATGCTCCAATGCATTACTTTCTGCAGCTTCACAAACAGAAATCTCAGATGCCATGTCATCACGCTGCATGCATTTGAGAAGTCAGTTTGCCTTCCCACTGCAGACGTTAGTGCAATGATTTTCCCCAGGATATAAACTTTAAAAAGCTGACGTGTTGTCTCAGGTACCTCCTTCAGTAAGCACTCAACATAAAAAATAAAGAAAAAACCCTCAACTTTAAACACTGTTACAAAACCAGTGTGAGAAGGTAAGAAATAAAAAACACTTTTTATTGCTTTGCTCAGGTTTCAGGGGTTATAGGAATGAGTTCTAAGTTTGGGCAAGAAGTGATTTGGGTTTATGACTAAGCAGGAATAATTTCATGCAGCAAGGGAGCTAACATTCCAAATCATTTGGTGGGGGAAGAGTTATTTTCTAAGGAAAATCTCCTTCCAGTCTCCCACCTGTATTTCTTCCTCATGTTCATACACATGTATTAACTAAATTTTTCAAGTGAGACCTGAAATCAATTATTTCAAACAGCTAAAATGGCACCTATCGAACATCCAAAAGATGAAAGACTGGTATCATATCAGGACATTTAATTTTTCATAATATGCATGAAAATTGTATTAGCTGCATAGATAAACAGTAAGAAACCACTATGTAATGAGCAAAAAAGAGTGGAATTTTTGAAGGTAAATCGTAACAATTGCCTTCTTTCAGAAATTGCATACCTTGCCTGTGATGGGAAAATCCATTAGGAATTTCTGAAATGGTTACCATAATATCCATACCATGCCCACTCCATGGCCCCACAGGCTTACCCAAGAGTATTTTTTAATGAGTTTATTCTGCGTCCAGGGTTATTTTCACATCCCCACCAGAGCAGAAACCTCAGTTACAGAGCACAGGGCACGGACATGCTTCGTTTGCTGCAAAAGCTAAAGTAAGCGGCTGAAGGCCAAAAAAAACACAGGGGTACTTGTGCACTAACTGGTGGGTGCAAAGAAACAGGAATGCTCAGGACTAAGGAGTCTTAGCAGTCAGAGAATCGGGTTTACATAAGAAAGTGAAACAGTAGAGGATTTGAAGCTGGACTACAGAATCCAAGGGCAGAACACCTTGGAAGAGAAACAGCTTTGCAAGCTGCAATTCTTGGAGCTTGGAGGAAAGAGGTAAGTGTTTTAGAGTAAGAAGACTATATGGAAAAATCTCAAATTAGCAGGAGTGCAGTTACCTCCAGACCTGCCCTAGAGGGAAGTGAACACACCTGTAACCACTGTTCCTCCGCTCTTTCACACTCTCTCTTTGCTGCCAAGAGCTATGAGATAGTTTGTGACCAAAGAGCCACTGGGCATTTGGAAGAGCCACTGGTAGCAAAATCTCTCAGCAACATTCCCCTTCTGTGAAATTGCACACGAGTACAAATTAACTCTGGGTTTAACAGCAGATATTTTTGGCCCCACCACTTATTTCTTGGCAGCACAGCTGAAGCAGAGCTCGATGTTTTTGTAATATCGTGATTCAAGTATATCCATAAAGCAAGCAACATTTTCAAACTGATGGCTAAGGTCATGTTTTGCAAACTTACACATGGTACAAAGTGAAGCTTACCTGTTTTTTTTTGAATTTTCATCTTTTCCTCTTTTAACTCCAAAAATTCTTGTAATCAGAGCACTAAAAAGAAGTGTAGATGAATTTCTTACCTAAAGGAAAAAATATGAACTATGCTTTAAAAATCCCTTTAAAATGTACTATTTTTTTAAAAATACAGCCACTAATGTACAGTCAAAAAGAAGAACAGCTGAGTGAAAAACATGCCTACCATTCAGAGGTCAGCACATGGAAACAATTAACTCACAGCACCTTTCAAATCAAGATGACTCTAAAAGAAAGTTCATGTTCTTTGGAGTTGCCCATCTTTAACACAAGGGATACATCCAGATTTCTAGTGATTCAAAACATTCACCCTTATGCATAGCAGATCATGAAATGTTCTGCCTGAATATGTCATATGGAATCTTTTATCGAAGAGCAAAGTAACTGTGAGAATGATTGTAAATGCACTCCTTACTGGGTAGGTCCACTGACTCCAAATTGAAAAGCCAGATATATGTTTACCTGTAAGACAATCTTTATCCTTACATTTTTATGAATAGCAGCACTTCATATAAATACAAATTTAAACAAAACTAAAAACGTGGCCAAAACTATGACTTTTTTGCCCATCTACATGATTTTTCACCAGACCTTAAAATCATAGAACCATAGAATCATAGAATTGATTGGGTTGGAAAAGACCTCCGAGATCATCAAGTCCAACCCTTGGTCCAACTCCAGTCCATTTACCAGATCATGGCACTCACTGCCACGTCCAATCTCAGTTTAAAAATCTCCAGGGATGGTGAATCCACCCCCTCTCTGGGCAGGCCATTCCAATGCCTGATTACTCTGGAAAGAATTTTTTTCTGATCTCCAACTTCAATTTCCCCTGGCAGAGCTTGACCCCGTGCCCCCTTGTCCTATTGCTGAGTGCCTGGGAGAAGAGACCAACCCCCACCTGGCTAGAACTTGCCTTCAGGTAGTTCTAGACAGTGCTGAGGTCACCTCTGAGCCTCCTCTTCTCCAGGCTAAACAACCCCAGCTCCCTCAGCCTCTCCCCATAGGACTTGTGCTCCAGTCCCTTCACCAGCCTTTTTGCTCTTCTCTGGACCCACTCCAGCACCTCAATATCTTTCCTGAACTGAGGGGCCCAGAAAAAATATTACACCATGTAACATTCCAGAAATTGTGGTACTGCCATTTACAAACATGACCAAAGCTTCACTGAACAGCACCAATCAATATCCTGTTAAATCAGAAAAGCAAAATTAAGAGCTAACTTACTGCCCAGACAGGTGACATAAACCCTAGAATTGATGCTTTTATTCCATCTGCAACATAAGGCATGATGTTTTCACCCAGACGTGTATCCCTATACAGTGCCCGGAGGATATTTAAAGCGTGAACCTGTAGTGGTAGAAGAAATATAAGAAAAATACAGATATTTTAGAAAATACCTTAAATTTAATATAAGTAACTACATCAGTGAACGTGTAATGTGAAAATAATCTATATACAGATTTATAACACTTCATTTCCATACTAAATACAAGAAATACTGCTACTAAAAATATATTGAAATAGTGCAGCATTAAACACTGTTAAAAACATTTACAGTTTAAAAATGTACCCCTCTAACAACTATAGTCCAGGCACTGCAAGCAAAGGCCAACATTCTTTTTTCCTTAGCTTATCATGGCTATAAAAATAACTTTCAAAGTTTAGAATCATCTTTTCCAACATTCTTGACACGCTGTAGATACTGTGAGAAAAAATAAACTACAACTCACAGGAGGATAATATTAAGCTAAAACTGACAGCCAGGCTCGCTACACCATATGGAGCCTTTTCTGATATTTCTCTCCTCTCTGTAAGGGAAGGTGGCAAACCATGCAGCATCACAGATTTTGACAAGGCTACATAAATTTGTATCAGCAGAAGGTCTGGCAAAGCCATTAGGACATACCTCTATGTATTGTCAACAAATTATGGCTTGCACTTATAAACAGAAAGATCGAGTATGTTGTAACAACATTTTGAAGATAAAGGTCTTGCCTTTAAAATATATTTTAGTATTACAAATATATGTTTTTAAGTTTTAGAAGTTACTAAGCAGACATAAAATCACTTTTCATGCAGTGCTTTACTGCATACAATATGATTTATGCATAAGTAACTCAGTTATTTACTCTAAATGTAAACAAAAGCTTGCCTGTTAATTTCCTTGTAAAAAGGAAGTTACTTATCTGTTTGTTTAGAAATACTACAGGCAGTAAGCTGATCAAATAACGAGTGCATTTGTTGCATTAGACAAAAAAAGGAAATTATTTCCAATCCATTTTTTAGTATCTTATACAGATTGCAAATGCCAGCAACTTCACAACCTTTGCACACACAAACACATTTTAAAATCCAGCTATAGATATTAAAATCAGGATGTCCTTATTATAAACACAGGCTTTCCTTAACTGTTTGAAATAGTGTAAATACATTTTTGACATTTGCTTTTTGATGAAAGGCTGAATTTTACCTGTGGAATTACACTTAATGATTCATTCAAGGGTGTAGCCAAAGATATCAATTCTTTCATTGCCATTTTCAGCAAATCTGTTTTGCTCTTCTTGGGCTCTGATGCTAACAAAGCCTACATAAAGTAAAAAGGAAAGAAAAAAAAAGAAGAAAAAAAAGAAAAATCAGGTGTTTCTAGATAGTTTTTTTACCACCAGCTCTGCTCCACATTCCTATATTTTCCATATTACAGCCTAGCTTCTGACCATCTGCAAAGACTAAAGAAAAATTTGCAAAAATTGAGTTTCAGTTTCAACTCCTGCGTTTGTTCAAATCCTTTCAGCATTCAATGTTACAGTAGGAAAATGCTGCTTGTGCACTATTCATTTGCCTAAGAAACTTGCGTGTATACAAGAGAGAGTAATTTATCACAGACCAAAAACCTTATCTTGTTTCTGACAGTGAAAGTATCTGCCGTATTATACATCCTTGTATTTCCTAGTATGGACTTTTTTTTACTTTGATACCATACATATTTAAGATAAGGGCTGGCCAAAGAATAAATTCTGGATTGCAAAACAGGATAAAACAAGCAGAACATTTTTTAAAAAGAGAGAAGAGATGCATCAATCTCCAAACAGCAGTTCAGTGGGTAGGACATCCAGCTGAGATGAAAATATTCTAATATAGTGATTTAAAATTCAGGACTGAAGTTAAAACAATCCTTCTCTGTCTAGTAACTCTTGTTGAATTTGTCCAAGTCAGTAAAACTGGATAATCATAAATCACTTATTTCTAACAAAAAATTATTATCCATTTGTGCTTTGGGGCCCAGAGTCTGTTCAGCATCAGTAAGAACCAAATGGATCAGCTGCAAGCCAAATGAAGTATAGAGGTTAGGCAGAAACTCAGGCGTAGTCACTGTCAGTTTATCAGTGCCTTTCATGACAGGAGAAACAGAGAGGGCGGGGGGGGGAAAATAAGGGTGTTCATGAAGTATAAAAATAGAGGAGACTAAAGACTAAAACTTCATACCTTAAAAATGTTAAAGATGTAACTCATATTTTCCCACCATTTCCTCACCCACTAATTGGAGCTGCACCTTTGTAGTATTAAGTAGTAACATTTCTATTTTAAAGAAGTTATGAAATCCTTATAAACTTAAAAATTACATATTATCATTAAAATAGATGTGCATTAGTACAACAAGAACACGTCACAGGAAGTAGATAGCAAAGGGACCATGCTGTGTCTTAATTTTATGCATTAATAAAATAATCTTCTTTTACTATTGTTAGGATACACATTACAACTTGTATTTTTACTATCTAAAAGCAACATGCTATTTAAGGTTTAATTCACTTTACTGAGTGTTATGGGACATTCAAAACTACTGCCAAAGAACACTATTGCCTCTCTTTATCCCAAAGTTAATTTCAAACCTTCTCATTAATTGACTAGATTAAGTTTGTACTCTTTCAAAGTTGTCAAAAAAGAAACATCTGACCTGTTTATCCAAAATATGGATCAGAAATGTCAGCCAACTGCAGACTACACACATTTTTTACAATGGGATACCACTGGGTCCACCAAGTCCCTACATTAATGTATCTTTTTACATGAAAAACGGACTGAAACGTGCTTGTTTCTTCACATTCTCAGGATTAACACTAGATAACGCCCATTGGATTCAAACTGCGGGATGTGAATAGGGAAACCAGGAAACATGAAATCACCAATTTCATTCTGCAGGCAACTGACAGATATAAACGAGAAAGATATTTAAGTGCTGAAATTGAACAGGAAAAGTGTCTCCAAGACCAATGCCCTACTTCTGATCCCTGCTGTCTAGAGTACACACATCTAGCAAAGCCCGGAGCAGGCTGTGACTGACATAAGAGAGGTCAGACAGAAGCTGTCTGCCTCGACTTTCTCAGTGCAAACTTGGAGTGGAAAACAAGCAACATGAATTATTCTGGCAGGGAGAGTTTGCTCCCAGCAGTCCCTCAGATTCTTGGAACGTGCTTGAGACAATACTTCAGAGAGTGGAGAAAGTTACAAACTGTGTAGTTAATGTTGGACTCCTGTCTCAGAAAACTGGTTGAAAATCAAAACTATGGAGGTTAATTTAGGGGACAGCAAACAAGGCTGCTTTAAGAAGCAAAGGAATTAAAACAGTTAAGTGTAATCTGCAGTGACTAACCCCACGAGGATGCAGATGAGCTCCTGCATACTAATGTGAGGCACTCAGTAAGAGGTGGCACTTCAAGCAGAGACAAAGCACTGCCAACCAGCTGATCAGCCATCAGTTCTGAACCTGGCAGAAGCCAAAGACACTGAGATTTATGGAGCTGATAGTAACACGGGGAGTGGCAAGACTGTAGGAGCATGGTCCCACATTCACAGACACAATCTTCAGCAACCTACTAATTCACTGCACTCAAGACTGTCAGTCAACACCAGTTACTATGACACTATTCTTTGTGCTTTATTACTGTTGGGTGGACTTCCACAGTTCTTTGCAGGCCACCATTTTACAGTTCTGTGAAGGTCTGTTCATACTTTTCCAGCCTCTCACTTTGCACTGAAGAAGAACAACGTAACATGGTTAACAAAGCCTTACTTAACCTGGAAGTTAATTTATGAATTTGCCAGGATCATTACAGTAGCCACACAGAGCTTCAACTCAGTCTTTAGAAACACCATTGAAATCTACCTCATGCCAAATGTATGGTTTAACTACAAGCAACTTTTTGGTTGTACAAAGGTAATCAAAGTCTGTGTAAAAACTCCTAATTGTTTGATAAAAAGGGGTTGAAGTGAGAAAAATAAACACATAATTATTTTTTATGTCCTTTTTGGTTAATACATATAAGTCAGAGGTAGTAACACTATTTGGTACCTGTATGTAGAATGGAATTCCTGCACTACGTCTGGTTGCACAGAGTGTAGATGAAGGATCACAAGATCTGATTTCTTCCAACACACAGCTCAGCCACTGCTCTGGCATCTTGTGCAGACTCTCACTGTTACATCTACATCAAACAAATACATAAGAAACATGAAACAAACAAATAAAACCAGGAGAGAGTCAAAGAAACCATTTAGTAAACTAAAAAAAAAATTTCTTACTATATGTTAACATCTTCAAGCATATATACAAATTTTTATTATGAACTAAAATAAATTAATAAAGGAATTGCACATTTTTCCAATGTTGGTACACATTATATTAATTCCACTTATTAAGTGCCATGAGGAAAATATATTTCAGTGAACAGAAAACAAGATTCTGAGCTTGCACACTGAAACAACTCTTCTCTGCCAAGAACTATCATCCTGCTCTGGAGACAAAAACAAAGGCATATGCACATTAGTCACTGTGTAGGAAGTGGCACTTCACAAATCCGTATCTTTGTTGCCACACAGTAGCTGATGCATGATCCTTACATTAACTAACAATTACATTTATAACCATACAAACCAAAAGTGAAGCCCCTCAAAGTAAGTACACATTATGTAAATAACCTTGCAAGCCTCAGAGCAATAACAGAAGGAATGAAAAAGAAGACATACTGCCCTTTTTAAAATACTAAGTCACACTTTTGGTAAAGCACCTAAACTGCTCTCCCATCATCAAATACTCCTCCTCTTCAGTTACAAAACTCAGCATTGCCTGAAAGCAAAGGACTTCCAAGGACAAGGAAAACTCAAGTCTGCTTCCATTTCTGTTGCTGCTCAGTTAGATAAAATGTGCCATAATAAGGGTGCAAGACCAGCTCATTAATCTTATGTCAATGTTCCAAAAGGATCATTCATTGTTACAAAAATTTCTGTTAACGGGAAGTAGTTATTAAAACCTGTCACACTGGTTTGACACTGACTCAGAGTACAAGAAAGAATTAATCACTATGGGCAATACAATTGCAACTACCTCAACCATGCAGGACTTGCCTTACCTAAAAATATAAACTATAATTAAATTTATGATTACGGAGTGAGACCTTACAGTCAGACTACAATCGAGTGTTCTACCTAGGTGACTGAAATAAAGAATTTAAAAGAAAAGGTAAAAAGCAGCAGGTACTGATGTGAAAACCAAAATTGAATGGAAGGTCTGCATCTATTCTCTCCTCCTTTTTCATCCTTTTATTAAAGCAAGAATTTATGTAGGCTAAAAACCTGACAGGAAACAATAAATGAGACTTTAGTCTGTAGAGAAACCTTCCTTTCCCTCTTTTACAAAATAAACACAAAATTAGTAATGCAGAAAACTAAGGTCACAGGAAGTGCCAGACAGGTCAGCAAAAGACACAGGAGACTTCTCATTCTTCAGTAATTCCTGCAGAATTTCCACCACAGGTTTCCTACACTGCTGTCAGTCCTCCTCCCCATTTTTCAAGGGCCACATCTCTTCAAAACCACAGCCAGAATGCAAACCACCAGTCCAGAACTCAAGAGAAACGTGGCTTCACAAGAGGAATGCCACCTCATGTCACAGCACAAAAGAAAGGCACTTCTTGCCCCAAGAGTATGACAGAGGCAATCAAATTAATCTGGAAACTCAGAGTGACCTCTCTTTTCTTTGACTGCTCTCTTTCTGTTGCTGGTAATTGGCTTCCCCCTGCTTACTTCAGGACGTGTTCCTTTGCTCGTTTTTGGGTACCCAAGGAGGACACAATTCTAGGGTTGAGACCACGCAAAACTTCTCGTGGACCTCTCCCGTGGGTCTCCACAGGTAGACACTACTTTGCAGTTTTCTTCGTCTACATCAACACATTCTGCAAAAGCTACTCCTGATCATGTCTGCACTTGGTTTTACCTTCCCAGCTAAGCAGAATTTAAATGTCATAGTTTAGTCATGCAAAGAACAGTGCTCATCTCTTTTCAGTACATTATCTTCATATTAACGCAAACATCCCATGAGAAAATACTTGCCTGTGCTGGGGTGCAGAGGAACACAAAGTAAAGCATTAAGGAAATATTTAAAAGTTGCTCCATAGCACACTGCATATGTGTTTAACTAAGTAAACTGAGGGGTTTTCCCCTCTCAGTACTAGTAGAAAGAGGAGAAATATACTGAAGTCCCATAAACTTCAGACTCCCTTAAAACTGTATTGCTTTGATCTTGCCACAAGTAATTCTACCTTGTTCAGTCACCCATCAATGCACTTTTATTTATTAGAAGGTGAAAGAGTTATTGCTTTAGAGTTAGAAACATTAGAGATTATTGACTTTGCAATGGAGATGACTACTCCCTTAAATTTGGCAGCTCCACCTCCTTATGGTCTGGCAAGAAGAATATTGTCATAAGAAGCAGGTGGTCCTAAATTTTAAGAATAAAGAAGTTTTACAATATAGAAATGGATGTCTCAAGCTCAAATGTCATTTTCCAGAAAGAAACAGTAATTATTTCTACCAGATCAAACAAATACTGCTGATAGTGAAAATATAACACAGTAACCTGATACACAAATTAATTAAGATGCAGTACATTAAGTGCAATCCACAATTTTCTGTCTGTCTGTCATTTATAACAATTTCATATATGCCTCAAACCCTTTCTGTGGTCAGTATCAATGAGTGCAAAAAGCCTGGAAATCCAAAGCTAAAGCTAAACCCTGTTCCCTAATTTATACGCTTGTATTTTCTCCTATCCAAAATAAATGGTTTGTTAACAAAGGGTAGATCTTGGATTTGGCCTTCCTGGATGTCAGTGCTCTGCAGCATAAACTTCACATACCCAGAAGCATTTCCTACATGGGTATATCCAGAATTCAGTGTTCCAGATCACTGTAATCAGTTCCTATCTGGGGAAAAAGGAGTTTTCTTTCACCATTTTTCCTCTCTCAATAGACCTGTAGTATTACTCTTTTTCACATAAGTAATGTGATTCTCATTTTTCATAAAGCTAGACTCAAATACTGCCCCTGGCACTTCTCAGGCAAATAGAGAGACAAGAATCTAGTCTCAGAAACACATTACTATTCAAGTTATAAGTCTACTTTTAAGAACAACTTCTCTGAAACTACAAAGTCATTCCACTTGCATCCTCCTTTTCACAGCATCTGCTCTACATGAAGCAAAATTTTCCAAACTGTAAAAGTGCACTGAGAAGGGTGTTGGTTCGAGCTTTCTTTGTCAGTAAAGAAGAACAGAGGGAATCTTGGGTGGCCTCAGAATGTCAGAAAGACAGTATCATTACTCCTATCTCTCTTTCTCATCAATCATGAAAAGAAATGGGAGGGAAAATATGAACAGTGTTAAAAATTAAGATGTATTTGAACTGAGCAGTGCCTTAACATTGTGTCTTATACTTCCTTATCTCAATGTATTTCCTAACTCTACAACCACCACAATATGTAAAAACAGTCCCCCCCTCCCCTGAGTTTCTTTCTCTCTTTGAGACTCTTTCCTTTACATCAGTGATTATACTTTTGCTGAAAAGTTGTTTACAATTTCAGTAAATTTCACTAGAAAGTCCATTAGTGATATTTCAGTTTTACAAGTCTTCCTAGCAGACCACAGGAGCCTGGGAAAGCAAAGAGTTACAGTCACTTCAGAGCAGTAAAATGAGACACGAGTAGAGCTTAATGCAAAGGATTAGGTGGGTCTACTCCCAGTTCCCCAAGAGAAATATTACAGAAGATCAGACACTGGCTAGGTACAGATTAATAATTTCCACTGATACTGATAGATTAAACATCTGTAAAATCAAAGCAGGATTTTTCTTTATCATTACAGTTTGCAGAAAACTATCAGGTATGGTCCTAACTTGCTGCACCACCTAAAAGAGTGTTTGCTGAGTTTAAGTTCCAATTCAGGCATTTAAAAACATTCAAAATACATTATTCCTCAGTAAACACTTTCTAAGTAAATAGGGCTGAATGACATAACTTTTCCCAAATCTTACCTTGCATTCTGCAACTTCAGTGAAGCAAAACACTACAGCCTTAGCTATGTAACACCATTTGGGATTTCCAGAAATCTTTATGTTTTACCTGATCTCCACAAGTAGAGATCACTAAATAAAATAAAATCTAACAGGCAAAACATCATTTGGGACAGACAAATTGGCCAAGGATTTAAAAGGATTACAGAAGATTCAAGTTGAGAACAGATGCCCAGAGACTTCCAGGTACTTTCCCTAACCACTATGTTATCAGACCAAATGAGTATTTGTAATTCCTCCAGGTCTTTGACAGGAAAATATTTTTTTAAAAAACCCACATTGCTTATTTCACTGATATGAATGTTCCTTGTTATGTAACTGTATGGTCTTCTAAAGGTGCAGCTGCAGGCAACATTAAGCAGGCATGGCAAATGGAGCATTACGCTCCCAGAAGGAACATGAACAGGGAAACGGAAGAATGGTAACTTGCATACTTAGAGCAGACTCAGCAATTTACATCCAAATTTCAAGACAGAGATCAAATTTCATCAGGTTTGTAAGAAATCTCTGTAGAGGAAATATTTCTCTTCCACCACTAACTCAAACCAGTCTGAATACTATTGTTCTGCCTAGAAAGAAGTCTACTCTTGGTTCTTATAAAGACTGGTATTTAAGGGTTGCATAGCTAAAAGTGAGCTAGACTGTAAACACTGCACACAAAGTTTTAAGAAAATGGTTATCTATGAAAGTGAAGGACCATGTTCAACTAGAGCAATTTATAAATGCGTGGGAAAGTGATTTAGCACAGTCTTAGTTATAGATTTTTCACTGTGTCTTAGAAAAAGAATGAATTCAAAGTGTCAAGGATGTTTCTGTAGATCTTGAGCTCAATTCTGTTCAACAAGGTACATGTTTAAGCTGTACATTACTGTAAGCTGCCCCAGCCAAAGGCTTTCTCCACCAGTGTTTGTGGACACAGCAGTAAAGGAACACGGACTGTGATCCATGAGCCTCACAGCTATGGAGAGAGGTAGGCAGTTGAGATTTACTTGCAGAATGGAGCCCTCAGCTGTAGCAGGGTACACGGAAAACCTCCATGACCCTCAACAAAGCTGCAAACCAGCTCCATTCACTGAGACTTAATTCACCCATTCTGGAGAAGAGTCTCAAAATACTTCTCATATCCCTGGAGTATCAAACCAAAGAGTCATTTGCTGTTCTGGTATCAGTCTACTTTCTCCTTCATTTTAAATATAAATATAAGCCTTGAGACCTGTAGTCCCTGGAAAATATTTTCTTTCGTTGCAACAAAAGGACTTCCACAAAGCTGCCTCTGGTTCTTGTAACTGTCTTTTCCCAAAGGAATACTTGCTCTACCTGATAAAAATGCTAAGCAGCATGCACCATCCAAAAATTGATACAGATAACTGCTAATTCAGAAGAGGAAAACTACTTGGGTTTTGTCTTTTGTTTTGATGATACATACACGCTGTTTAAGGTTTGAATAACTTTCAGAGAAGCAGAGTTCTCTTGAGCTTAGCTCTTAGTTTACAACCTAATTGTAAATCTGCTATTAAGTGTATTGTGCTGCATTGAACACAATGGCAGAAAAAGGGAGAGAAAACAAACACATCAGCAATTTTCCTGATTTCGAGGTACATTTCCTCTACTCTACTTGCCTCAGCTTTTTAAACAAACTTAAAAACAGAAAATCGAAGGAAAACAGCTAATCTGCTATAAACTGACTGTATGTTTTATATGTTTTCCAGTATTTCTTGCTTTTTAGTTTGCCTTTGCCACAAAGTTCATAGAATGGTTTCTGTTGGAAAAGACCTTAAAGATCAGCAGACAGTCCCTGCATATTGATTAGACTAGCAGAGCTGCACCTCTTTGGATCACCTCTATCCTCTCAAAAAAAAGCCCATGGTTGTAAAAGGTCTCTTTGCTGAGGTTTTTTTAAACAGTATTAGTCTGATGCCCAGACTCTCTTCAACCTGATAGGAGGAATAAATCCTTTGAAACATACATCACCTTAAAATTTCCTGAACCAAGTTTTCATAGCATAGAAAAAGAATACAACATTTACACAAAAGTACGTAATGTATACAGACAAAAAGATAAGGCGAAAAGATAAGAACTAACAGTATCACACGTCAGTTTCCTTTTTTTTCCTTTTTAAGTAAATAACTAAGAGTAAAGTAAGGTTGTGTGAGCTCTCAGCAAAGTACTCAGGCCAATTTAAAATCCCTCAGATTGATAACACACAAAAGAAAATAACGTACCTTCTACAGATACATCACAAATTGACCCATGGCTTTACAAGTTAACATCTTATCAGTGTACAGAATGAACACCACCAGGACTCACACACCAGTTTCTGTTGCAGTGCTGGTACATATACACAGGTGGCCTCACCAACATCCTGGGCCAGAGGTCAATCCCTCAGTTCTGTTGGTAAAATTGTCTGAGGGGACACACAATGAACCTCATCAGACAGCCAGTCTGCACTGAAAACACCAAAAGTGTTTCCAGCAAGAAATAAAGAAGAAACAGATCTGTACCTTGAACTGGCCAACTTGTGTTAAAGGGGGAACATTGGGCACTTTAACCTGGCATTGGTGTGAAAATACATGTACTTCAAACTGAAAATTTAACTGGTCACTCAAAAAATTACATACTGAAAAAAAACCTCAAAACACTAAAACAACACTAAACTACTCCACAAAGTTAGTAGAGATTTTGATTTTGAAAACTGGGTATGATATAAAGACTGTATATCAGAAAGACACAATACCAACACTTGAAATATGTAGCTAAAAATGTAATGAAAGTTCCAACAATCTTTTCCACACCTCAGGACAATTCTGCTCATTTAGTTCTTCTAGGAAAGTATAAAGTTACAAGGGGAAAGAAAATAAAGTAACAGATTGCAAACCATATCTGGTGATGCAGTCAGGTATTCTTCCAAATGTCAGAATACACAACTCAGTGATGGGTAATAAAAGTTTCCAGGAAAATATCCGGTCTGAAACAAAAAGCCTGGCATACATTTTTCTAAAGGACCAGGAAAGGGGGTGAGATGGAAGAATTCTAGACTCCTACTCTTCCCAAGAGTTTTAAAGAGCTGTTCACTAAAACAACATGCCAGAGACTAAGAAAAATGCAGCAAGCATTAAACGTCTGTATCATTTTTCAATGCCTCAGCATCATCTCTAACCGTAAGTATCACAGTCCATATCATAGACATCATGCAACTAATCTCTTAATCAGCCTTCATGAAACTCCAATAAAATCCATACGAAATCAAAGATCCCACTGCATAGGCAGTTTCAGGATTGTAGATCAAAAACCTACAGTTGCCCATCTTGTACCTGGAAAGCCTTTCCGTCAGTTGCACAAACCCAGCGTAGGCCAATTCAAATGCACCCCTGTGCCTTGACTGCAGCAGATGATGTTTAAAGTAATCACCAATATTTTTAACCTAAAAAAAAAAAAAAAAGAAAATAGCTATTTGCAATTATATATACACGATTCATTTATACATGCAAAATATTCTGCAGTTAAAAGCAGCAATCTTTCCCCTGGCTGGAAAGGTCACTGGTACAAACAAAAAGTAAGTAGAATTCCTATAACAAGAGAAAAACCCAAACCCACACAAACACCTACTTACTTTAAGGATAAAAAATATTATAGTCAATTTTTCAGGTTAAAGGGGTAGTTCTATATCCTTAAAAAAATGAAAAAAAAAAAAAGGACATAAAACTGGTTATTTGTCCAAGAAGAACACAGATTTTGAGAGAAGAATTAGAGGAAACAAATTTAGAATCCTTCTTGTCTGCCTACATTCTTGCCTAAAAACCCAAAGAAAATATCTACTAAAGTAGAACAGCAGAAACAAACATCCATAAAAATATCTAAGATACAGAATTCAAACTCCAAAAATTGTGTCAAAGGAAAAGAAATCCACCTTAGCCATCTTTGAGGTACTAGTATACTGGATAATTCCTGTTGACTATTAGAAACAATTTTAAGATGAAAAAGATTTTTATTTACATAGTAACAAGAGTATATTTAAGTGTCAAAAAGGCAAATATAATAACTAAACTTTCACTCATAGTAACTTTCTAAAGCTCTATCAGAATACAAATTTTTTAAAACTATTTGAAAGCTTACAATTCCACACAATCTCATTCTGTGAAAGACAAGCTGCTTTATTTGTTGGGTTTTTCACTCTCATTCTCATTAACTTTCAAGGTCTAAATCAAACTTTCAACTTAATTTGTTTTAAATGCATAGCATATACTTAATTCTATTATGCCAATTTTCTTTCGGGAGTATTTCCTAAAAGTTCTCCAGCAAAAGTTTCTTTAAAGCTTTTATATAAAACCATGCATTAAATCACATCAGGTTCCTTGTAAGATTCTCCTTATTCTGTTACTTATGACTTCAATACTTTAATAGCCTGACAAGTAACTAAGTTGTCAAAGAAGTTAGTCATATCTAGCTATATAGTTTTTCATCCTCCTGTTAAATAATTTGCATTATCCAAGCAATGAGATTGCAATAATTAAAAAAAAAATTAAGACAATCTTCCTGTTATTTCCTGCAGCTAAAACTCACCTAATGTGAAATACACAATAACTGGCGATATTTGAGCTACACAAGTTATTTCTCTGAGTGAATATTAAAGTAGTTTATGTACCCCCAGGGTTTCATTTCAGCTTTCTAGCCCTAAAAGAAGGAGTAAGCGCCCTTTCTGCAGAAGGAACTGACCCACAGACCAGCTCTCCAGGTGTGTAAACAAAACTGAAACAAGAAAACCATATACAGGCAAATCAACTTACCATCCTGTTCCGCCAACCACCCTTATATTTTTAGAGCAATTCATATGGTTTTTTTTTTGTCATGTAACCTTCCACTTTACTGTTTATACTTCTGAGCTTTTTGCAACAGCCACACGGACTAGAAACTTCCATCAAATTGAACCTACAGACCAGAAAAAGCACTGCCATAACTCAGTTCTCACCAATGACACAGGACTGAGCCTGAGGCAAGGCAGTAGGTGTGGATTCTTATCTAACAGCATCGTGCCATCCAGGAGCATTCAGCTTCCTCGTGTCAGAAAACCAGCACCTCATATATCATGATGAAAGAATTCACCTTTTCTACAACATCAGGAAGATCCACAGTAACAATAACACAAGGTGTCTCCACCAAATTTGCTTGCACGTGAAATAGCATCCTCATTGAAGTTAAAATATTCAAATATGGCATAGAGAGCAAATATAATCCATACATTGGATCATCTTGGTAAAAAATTTAGAATACAACAGGTACATCTTATGAAATGAACAAGGAACAATTTATAGAGTTATGCTTGCTGCTGAGGCCAAGAATCAGTATTCAACACAAATTCTTTACTGGATGTTCTGAGAGTGCTTTAAAAAGTTGTTGGTACATTTGTGCCTCTGTATCTTACTTTTCTGGCAATAAGATGCCACCATAGTAGGGTCCTACATTCTAGAGGGTAGTTTTTTTCACACCATTAGGAGAGGATGGCTTTAAATCCACAAAGGACTGCAACAGCATCTTGAAACCAGCAGTAGCTTGTGAACTATTGCCAAACACATGCAACCTGCAGAGGAGATGAACTGATTACATTAAGAACTGAGAAGATGGGGGTTTGGTGGTTTGGGAGCTTGTTCATTTATTTTTCAAATTCTTATAGTAGAACAAACTCCAAAGCAGCAACAGCAGCTGCACTTTCAAGCTGGTGGCACAGATAAGTACCGAGGACTGTCAGGACTTACATGAAGCCTTCTGTTATTTAAATGGTTCATCACAAGGGCTCAGGTCAGCTCTCCTGGACTGTTGGGTAAACACAAGAAGAATTCCCCGCACTGGGACAACTAAGTCTTTTCACTTTGGCACACACCTCTGGCAAGCTTATCTCCTAAAGTAGTCTTAAAACTTCACAGGTGAGATAAACAGTTGGAGCAAGAGCTAAATGTTCGTCCAGGCTTGGAGCACTTGCATGATTTGCAGATCATAAGACAAAATTAACACAGTCATCACTAGATATCCTTTTGTCAATTACCTGGTGGTTACCAGGACATGATACTATTTGTATTGACTGTCTTAACAGACAGAGCTTTGAGCCTGCTGGCACTGGCCTCTTAGGATCAGATGGAAAATGGAAGGTAGAATACGTATTTGAATAGGGAGATACACTATTCTCCAGATGCACTTCCTATGTCTATTTCTGAAGGCAAAACAACCACTCTAAAACAGCTTAGGCTTTGAAGACTGCCAGTCTAAATACAGTATTTTGAGACCCCTCCATATACCCATTTCCATATCAAGGAACTGCACATGTTATAGTCAATGTTCACAGTGGCAGCAAATGCCATATAAACCTAATCTTCTACTCAGAAGACAAGGAGAGGACAAATCTGATATTGTCCCAACTTCCTTGCAACAATACCAACAACATAACATACATAAGCTGCCTTTGCCAAGGTCTCCTACATGGGTATAAGATGAGGAAGGTTTGCTACATGATGACAAAAATGGGCCAAGAGGTGCTACCAGATTTTTTTCAACAATTAATTAGCCCTGACTCAAGGCAAGATGACAAAGGTTTCTCTCCAGTTTTTCTTCTCTGCATTCTTAAATCTCTTTTAATAATTACAGAATGAAGAAAAAGAATGGTGAACTTGAAAGGAAAGCTCTACATGCATAAGATACCAATATCCAATTCTCTTATTTGTCAACAATGAAAAGTGTTTATTAAAAGTCTGAAGTCACAGCAGTAATGGTATTGACACTTTCAGTCATTTATGGTGAAATCTCCTTTTTTTGGTAAAATATGGTAATACTGGTTACAAAAAATGCAGCAAAAATGCCCACACTTCTACTAAGATATTTGTATACATTCAGTGAAATTGTATTTCTGTGTACATTTCCTTGCAAGCCTGCGCAAAATCAGGATTTCAAACTGGCTTCTAATCAATTAGCATTCTTCAAATTAGAATGCAGACATTTTGTTTCACAGAAAGACATCTGAACCATAAATAGCCCAAAGAGGTATCTAAGAGGCAACAAACAGGAAGAGAAGGTTGCTTCACAGAATATCCTGAGTTGGGAGGGGCAAAAAAGGATCACAAAGTCCAACTCCTTGCTCAATAACGCAGCACTTCTGAGGCATCTACTAATGTCTTCTTTCTAAAGACAGAGATGCTACAGTTAGAGCTGGCTAATTCTAAAATACCAACTCCTTTTTGCCCTGGTGCAGATTAATGAACATAATTGTGGATATGCATATCTGTTCTCTCACCTACCCTCCAGACTCCTGCAACAGCACAAGCACAGCTGTCAACCAGAAGGAAACATGAAGGGTAGAGACAATGCAAGAATAAAGATACCAACACTATCTCCAGGGCACCACAACAATAGATAACATGAGAAATAAGATCTGCAGTACATTATACTATTAATTATTTTAAGATGGAAAGTTCTAACACCTAAGGAAAAAACAAACAAGTATTTTCTATTGGAAAGAAAAAGTGGTTAAAAAGTAGTAAGTCTTGTGTATTTCAATCTTCCATGCAGCGACTGGTTTTGTTCAAACCATATGGAAATTAAAAGGTCATCAATTAAAAACAGAAATTTAATAAACACAAAATAGTTCCCAAATAAATGCTTGTGGTAATCTAATTTCTTGTAAACACTGACATTCTACATTCTACAAGAGACTCAGGCGGCATATGGAGGAAAAAGAGAGTCACATTACATACAAATTATTCATAATTCAGTCTCCTATGGAATACAAGACAGACTAGTCAGCATGTTTAACTTTCAGAACTGACTGTGAACTTGAATTAATGAAGAGCTTTAAGAAAAATTTCAATATGTCAAGTTCAAAATTAAATAAGACACTTCAAATATGACAACAGTTTAGAAGAATTTTAGTTCTTTCTTGTTATTTTTTTATTTCCTTTGCTAGAAGTCATTAGTAGTAGTGATAATTTCTTCACTTATGTGTTTCTACTGTAGTTATGCTTTCTGAATACCACTTAACAAAAACAAGACTGTTAAACAAGTATAATAAATCAAGAAAACCAGGAGAACGTGGTAATAAAAAAAAATTAAAAATAAAACCCCACAAGTTTTTCCATACAGGATTACACAGTATTCTGAGTTGGAAGGGACCCACAAGGATCAAGTCCAAAGCAAATGGCTCATACAGGGATGCAGATTTAAGAAAGTTTTCTGAAAACTGCCTTTCCCTTACCACCACTCAAAAAGAAATTTCAGGTTTTATAATAAAAATTACTTCCCTACCTGTTCTATAGTAATCAACCCATCTGAAGGTTCAGATGTAGTCTGTGAAGGCAAAAGTTTACACAGTGTCCCTAAGAGCAGAGATACTTCCTTCATGCTTCTCCAGCAACATACAAGAACCATTTGAGCTGTGACATCACACGTTTGCCTTTCTTTCCCTTGAAAATAAAAACCAATAAATGCAATACTGTAAGTCCAGATTCTTAGATGTAGACATGTCATTTAAACTTCACTTAGCCTGATCTTCTTGCAAAACACAATTAACTATGGTAAAATTTCTAAACTTGCCTATTCAAAAGATAATTCAGTTTTGCTGACCCTAATTGTTTCCACTCAACGCTCGCTGTACTTTATTCCACTTGGAAAACGCAGTAACATGAACACTTTACCAGGGAAGTGCTGTTTTAAAGAGTAGAGGTCTTTGTTCACAATTGGTATCTACCTGCACCCTGAACTACAGAAACACCGACATGTTTGGAGGCAGGCTCCAGCAAGCTCCCGATCATTCCTCAATCCACCGCTCCCGGGAAGCGAGAGGTCTGGCAAAGGCATCGTGTTCACTGCGCAACACCCCCACCTGGTGGCCACTGTGGCTATTACACCTATTTACCCACTGACTCCATACGGCCCCACCAAAAGTACTTTAAACAAAGGGAAAACCAAACGAAGAAAGTTCAAAAGTTGACACACACTATTAAATTTAAAAATGCACAGATATTCAATAAAATTATTCTGGCCTAAAATAAAGATGCCAAAGTTCACAATTTCTTTATCACTCTAAGGCTCAATTTCATACCTGCTATTCATGAAAGTAGACAAATATTATCTATCATTTTACTAGAAGCTTCTGCTTATGTATTGTCATGCAACAAGTTGTAATGCATGAACACATTCCCAACTAGCCTTGTGCGCACTGGAGAGAAAAATCACACCTTTCAATGAGAAATGCATTGGAAGCATTGCTTCATAGAAAAGGTGTTTTAAGATTACCTGGCCAGTGCAGTTAGGGCAACAGAGTCTAGTCCAATATCAAAACAACTCATTTTCACTTGTGCCTTAGGAGAGATTAACCAGTCTTCCAGAAACACAGTCTTTAAAACTGTGCCCATGGATAAGCTTCTGAGAGATAAGAACTGAAACATTATACAGAACAAGTAATTTCCAAATATGATCACCCTCATAAAATGCCTGCTCTATAAAGAATATATAAATGCTCTATAAAGAATACCTTTGTTTCATTAATAATACAGCATTGGATTTACCTCTCATTTCAGTGCAAGTATTTTTCACTGGCCTCTGGTCAGCCAGCTTTTCAGATTCTTCTTCGCAGCGTTCATTCAAAATTTTTGCTTGCATAAAGTAATCATTTGTGTCCTGTGGTTGTATCTCATGAAGAATCATCTGCAGACGACCTGCACTTTCTGCCCATTAAACATGAGGGATATTGAAGTTAGTTTGGTTTTTTTACTTCATTTTCTTTACACAGATATAATTAATTTTGTGTATATAAGTACAAAAGTAAGGTATTAGCATTAAAAAAAAGGAAAAATTATGGCAATTAGAATGATTAAGGAAGAAAATAAGAATTTACAGTCCCCCTGTTGCATCTGTTGAAACAGAGGCAACAACACAATTTGCGAATTTTGGGGGCTTTCTATTGCAGAAGTCAAGAAAACCTTTATCAGAAGTTGAAAGAGTGGCTTAAGAGAATGATATACAAGAAGAAACTGATAGGGAGGGGGGCTCGCTCTAGTTCTAAATCACAGCAAAACAAACAGAACTTGAGGAGCATCAGATTTTAATAGAATTCTTTTAGGGTTCTGTTTGTTTCTTTACCTGGATCACTATCCATTGGAATAAGACCCTCTGGTGATGAGCTCTGTACTACTGGTGATACTACAGCAGAGAGTTTGTATGACATCAGAATGAGTCTGGTCACCATTTCCTTCCATTCAGATACCAGTGCCAAGTTACTTTATTAAAAAAAAAAAAAAACAAACAAAACCAAAATCACAATCGAGAAACATCACAAGATGGATTAAAAATATTTTTATATTTAAAAGAAAGAACTGAAATTACAGACATTTGCACAACAGTATTTATGACAACTATAAATGGGGTACAGATTGAAAAGTCCTAAGGCTGAGTTTAACACATACAAAGGAAGTATCTTAGGGCTAGCTGAGCACTGCAACAGCCAGAAAGAGTTCTAAAACCAGTAGGTACTGGGCTTTGTTATAAATAATAACAATGTATGTTTTTATGTTCTCCTGAACAGCTCTGCCATTGTGCTTAAATATGGAGTTACAATTTAGTATGTTATACTTACTTAAAGTGTAATTGTTGCAAAGCCCCAGTTATACAATGCACTCTCCCATACATTGGAAAGGATGCTGCAGCTTGAAGCAGAGACTTCTTGGCATGGAATATTTCTTCTTCAACATTCGTCAACAAAAGCTTGATAACTAAAATTTTTAAAAGCACAGATTTGCATCATACATACATGTATTTTATTTTTTAAGAAAAAAATCTGCTTTAAGAAATAAGAAGCTGTTTATACAACAATTCAATGGAAAATTCACAGCAATTTCCTTGTTTATATTTTCCCCTTTTTTGTCACTTAAGTTAAAGTTATTGTTGATTTTCAGGAACCTAAACTCCAGCAATATTTGTTATAGTCAATTTAATCTGTCCGTCTGAATCAAACAGCAGCTGTGAAAAGCACAACCCTGATCCTGTTCTTGGGGACAATCCCACAGCTCACGCTGAAGTCACAAGAACTTACCTACTTTATATTACAAGTCAGACGTTCATCCTTTGATCCACATTATTACAATTATCAGTTCAGCAAAATATTAAAGATGGAAAGTTCATGGTTAACTATTTGAACCCTATGTTTTCCACCTGTCCAGTTTTTCAAGGATACATGTGCCTAATTTAATTATATTTATACTTGCAGCATCTCAGTATCAGAATCAGAATTAATTACAGACCCGAACAAGGAACTATGGATCCCTAACAACAGCAATCAGACAGGAGGTCACCTGTGCATTTCCTCCATTTATGGCAACCACAACCACTTCTTAAAATCACTATTTCACTGCATATGAAAAAAGTATTAATAGGCATCTTTAGTGAAGCCAATAATGGCACAAAAAAGTACAAAACACCAAGTTGACTAAAAATACAAAAGTCATATAAATTGTTTTATTACAAATAACAAATTAAAATAGTTCCGTTTTATTGAAAAATACAAAGGTGGATGAAGCCTGATCAACGAATTTGCCAAACCTGCCAGATCTAGAGCTGTGTCATCTTTCATCCACAGGCACTAAAGCAAGGAAAAGTATTCCAGATGTGAACAAAGCCTGATCCTTGTGGATGTGTATGTGCAGAACTGCAAATCACTCAGAAAAAGGGTTCCAAGTGAGAGCTCCAAGGGGCAGTGTTGCAAATATCAAGTACTTGAACATACACAGACCAACTACTGCTGCCCTCCCTCTGGGTGAGGGAGCTCCTGGAGGAAGCAGAGGTTCCTTCCCTGCACTTTATGTGCCCAGCTTCACCAGACTCACTGCCTGGGCCTCAGTGTCACTGGTCAAAATAATACCAAAAGCCATCTTCTAGAATACTCAATAACTTCAACACAAATAGGACTAGATTAAGATCTTATTAAGGCCCCTGGGTTCCTAACAGCAAAACAAGGTATACTTAAAATCCTGTCAGAAACAAGCATCATTTACTCACTAAGCCTCCTAACAACAAATCTGAAGGAAAAGCAGTAAACTTCCAAATAAATATAAAAAACTTTTTCCCCAAAATCTTACCTGCCAAAGTGTTCTTCTCTACTGTACTCACTGATGTGTTGTCATCCATCTGGGGGTTATGCTCAAGCCATTTTCCTAAACAAATATGCTGCATTCCTTTATGATGTACTAAAAAGTTTAACAAATACGAAGCAGTGACACAATCATATGGCTTGGTACTTGTGCTCAGATCCATTGCTACTTTGAACAGAAGATCTAGATTTTCAGAATCCTAAAAAAAAATCCAACAATATTGGTCATTTTTTTGAGGTTCCATATTGATTTAATTAAGCTACTTACCAGCTTGGAATCTGAGAACCTGCTTTTCATCAGGTTTGCTGGTACACATTTCTTAAGAAACAGTTATTTTGTGCACTGATCACCTTACACTCAAACCATGCAAGGATACAATTATACACACATTGAGGATGGGCTGAGTCATTTACAAAATGGTATTCAGTCACACTGCACTTCACAGGAAATGTTTGGGGTTTTTTTCAAAATAATGTGTTTTATCTGCTAATGGACATCATACGGAAGCACAGTTTACTAGGAAGCAGTTATTTGTACATCAATACTTATTAATTTAAAAGTAACTTTTTATGAAGTAATAAACAGAAAAATCAGTATTGCATCAAACCATAAAATTTGTGAGAAATTAAAAAACAAATCATCAGATACCGAAATCTGTCATCCACCAGAAAGGAAAAGAAACACAAAGCTGAATTTCTTTAAATACAAGAGTAATGAAGTCAAAATGCCTCAATCATTTCTAAATGGAAGTCATAGCTAAGCAAGGAGTTCACATTAACTATTTCTCTGATAGTTCATAGTCACACCCAATGAACCTCCCAAGCTCCTCTGTTTCATTAGTGAAACAAGCCTCCTTAGGTAAGGGCAGAAGCTGTATAAAAATACATAGATGTTGCTAATAATGAATGCCACAGGTAACTTAGATCAACTTTTAAGTTTCAGGAATTATGCTTTGTACCTAAATCAAGTAACTAGTATAATACAGAACACTCATATTTCACAAAATTACTCCCTTTAGACTCTTTTCAATTCCATACCTGGAAATTAAATGCAACATCACGTAGTTTCATCAGAAGCCTAAATGCCAGAACTTTTACTTCCTCAAAAGTACTGGCAAAACACTGGATCAAAGTTTGGACACGAGTAGAATCAATCACCTGATCCAACTGAAAAACTTGTGCCTGCCCTGAACAAAGAAATTCATGGCTTAAATATTTTTGCTGTAATTCTTTCCAGAATAAGCACTGTATTCACATTCTGCTTCATTACATTAAAAGAACTATTACAGTAAGATTAAAATAATGCTTTAGCCAAAACTTTAAATTACTACTCTTAACAGATCTTAAAATACTATGTTTAGTGTTGGGAAAAATTAAAAAGCTTACCTCATTCAAAAAATTCCTCTCAGTAATACTGAGAGTAACTTATTGGCAAAAACAGAATCCCATTCATTCCCCTTAAATTCAGCACTGGAAATTATTTATTTTAGCTTTGCATGAAAATTATTTTCCTGGAAGTATGTAACATGAGAAAAAAATTCCTTTCAAAAGAAGGTTCAAAAACCTCAGTGTGTTTTGGTGTTTGGTTTTTTGGGTTCTTTTGTAACAGAAACAATCCCCTAAAATGTAATCCATTAAAATTTTTTGCTTTTAATTTATATGTAAAGGACTCATGTCTTCTAGTGACTGATATAATGTTACAAAGAAGCCAGAAATTTTTAGATGTAAGCATGTGCACCACCATCAAGCAGAGAACACAACAGCAGCTAAATCTCCTTTATAAAAGTGATGTCAGGTTTCTGAAATCCTAAGCTTCTTTTACAAACAACTCTCAGTACAACTTCCTACTAAAAAAAAAGCAGTAATATACTACATATTCATAATAATAAAATCAATGTGTTCATTTGGGGCGGTCCCGTGGTGTAAAGGAGAGCACTCCGGTCTCCGACTACCAAGGTCACGAGTTCGAGTCTCAGTGGGGACCGTCCCCTGGCAGTTCAATGCCTCCCTGCCATCCCATCCCGTCACATCTCGGATGCTCAGCAGGGTCAGCCCCGGTCAGTACCAGGTGCTGTGACAGTCCCGAGGACTTCACTGTCACTGTCCAAGCTCGCTCGGCCATGGCAGATGGACCTCAGGACTTAAAGGGTGGGGCCAGTTCTGTGCACGCTGTGCCTCACCTAAAACATCCCCTGTGCAGGCTGGAAGGGCACAGCCACGTGGGGAGAGCCCTGCCCAAATCTGCGTTCGCGAAGATTGGCCATTATTATTATTAACGTGTTCATCATTTATCAAAGTGTTTTAAGAAAAGGTCTAACATGACAGCATTTTTTCTTTCCTCTAAAATCAAATTTAATCTTACACAATTCATTTATTAAAAAAAATGTTACAGTTTAAGCCTGAACAGTTATTTTTACATGGGTCATATGATCCAGAGACAAGATTTAGCAAGACCATCAATACTCCAAGGTCCTAGCTGATACTTCTTGGAGTTTCATAAAACCATGAAGAAAATTTAAAATAACAGCAGCACATCATCATTAACTGGCCAATAAAACGGTTTCTTATTTAGTATAATAACGTCATGAGGATATGCAAGCTCTTACAATCAAGAGTTTTTATGAACTCAGTAATTTAAATTATCAAGATGTTTGAACAGGAAAAAGGAGTAAGTTATCAAATATATTAAAACTTGTCCAGAAGTTTTCTTCATAATAACAAAATTTCATTGAAAATCCTTGCTAAAAAATTGGATATGCAAGAGTCTCAAACTACAGAAGATAGCCAACAAACTATATATATTTGCTTTTACTTCACTATACCTTTTTCCAATAAAATTTACTATTGTTCATTCAGATAAAATGAAAGCAACTCAGGAAATGCCACAGAAATTAAGGACTAAGATCACTATTTTACTTTGAGAGAAATTGACTCTCAAAAGAATCCTTTTCATTCCTACAGTCTGTAAGTGAGGCTTCTTACCTTTTGGAACAGAAAATACTTCTGCTATTGATTCCAAAATACTTAGTGCAGAAAATCTGGTTGGGTGGGATGAGCCAGGGAACAATACTTCAAAAAGTCTGTCACAAACAGCTGACATGAAATCCTGAAAATCACAAGAAAATATTTAAGACCCTCTACTTGCTCCTATATAAGAAAAAGTCTAAGTAATTGAATTCAGGACATTCTGCTTTACATGTTACCAAAAAAATTATGACCTTACAGTTAATTTTGGAAGAATGGAAGGCCTACCTTTGTAGTACTGACAAAATTTCTTGTTCCCTAGAGTACAGTGAAGGCTGGACAATCCTTTGGGGTCTTTTAACACATGAGTTTCCCTCATCCTCTCCCACAAAAGATGGCCACTGTATCAAACCTTGGATATTAACTGACCCAGAAAAGTAGAACTCAAGACAAGAAACAGTCTAACACAAGGAAACGGATGATGTGAGCCTTTAAATAGGTAAAAAAGGACAAATTCAAAAGAAGTTGTCATGTTGAAGCTCTCTCAGTCATTCTCTCACTCACTGATCATTCTGGAGAGCTAGAAAAAGGCTGAAGCTCAACTGATCTCCATTTCAAGTCCAAGTAATACACATCAGTAAAAACTTGCTACTAAATGCCCAACAGCTATTAGGACATTCCTCATTTACTACTTGTTTCAATTCACATCATGGAGTAGTCCCTCAGAAAATAACCTTTTTTGCTTTTGAAAAAAATTTACCTTGAAGACATGCTCCAAATACTGATGGACACTTAGCTCAACAACAACAGTATATTTAGTCAAAATTAATCTGAGTCAGTGCATCAGAGTGGACAAGCTCCTCAGCACTCTTAGGCTTTATATGCTTTTTCTTCTGCATTGCACTATTTCCCAACATACACACACCCTAATTTACCCAGAGCTGTTCAAGAACAATGAACTTTCAGAAATGCCAACCCACCTCTTACATCTGTATCTCTAGCAGTCTAACTTACTTTATATTGCTGCAAAATCCCCAAAGGATGCATTGTAGTTGAGTTTTCAAGTAACTCTTGCTTCATTTTATTTTGCTCCAATTTATAAAGCACCTGGGAACTTTCTTGTATCCTACAAAATAACTTTTAAAACAAAAGCAAAACACGTAATCATTGACAGTTACATAAGGGAAGGCAGATTTTCAGCTTCTTTTCCAGATCATACCACTTGTAATTTTAAGGAAGTTTGCATACACTAAAACACAGAACAGATCCTTCTCTATCCATTCCAAAACCAAAGTTTTGCTCCCCATTTCTCTTGTGACCAAATTTTTTTCCCCTCCCTCTGCACCTCCAGCACCTTCTTCCATGTTCCTCCTTAAATTCATGCCTAGTCTTCTCATTTTTTGTGGAACATATATTCCTCCATAAAAAAATCTCAATCAATGCACATATTTTTTACAGCCACAGTGCCTCCTAAAGAGTTTGCCTAGCACCTAAAGAATGCTTCCTCCACCTCTTTTATTACTTCCTGGTAATATTTCCTTTCATATTACACTCCCTTTAACAGTTTTTCCATCTCATGTTCCTCAGTCTGCACCAGGCAGCAATGGAAAGAGCTGGATTTCTCCTGTTTCTGCCAAACCTATTCCCACTTTTATCACCCATCTCAAATTAGTTATTTTCTCCTTCAACACTATTTTCTTTTCCCATTAACATCTCGCAAAACATTCTTTATGCATTCTTGGTTTCCTGATTTTATCCACGTGCTTCCACCATGAACTACCTGTGACCTCAAGAATTTCCACCACATTGACAGACTCAATCCCTGCAGACTGTAATGGCACAGCCACATTTGTCATGCTGTTCCATGAATATTCCTCTATCTTGTCTTCCAGGTCAGGTTTCTGAGGGTGATAAAGTGACTGTGAATTTGCCTGAGGCGTGACAAGTCTCTGTGAGCACCACCTTAGCCCACAGCAAAGGTGACACAAGGGTCATTGCTTACCATACAGCACATTGCTTTTTTTATTGGCAGAGTGTGCATGCACTGACAGGTTAAGCAACACCTGCTACCATTCATGACCAAGTTATGGTCTCTACCACTTAATTTTTTTGTTTAAGCCATCCTTGCCTGCAGTGACTTAACACCATTCAGGTGGGTGATATACACAGCACAGTCCTAGTCTTTTAGATGTGAAACTCTGTAACATACTCAGGAATTTATTTTCTTTTAATGTTATAACTAACATAACAGGCACTGTACACATTGCTTATAGTTTGAAATTACCTTTCTCAGTAAAGAAACAATCTGTTGTCTTACTGAAGGAGACTGACTGTTCAAGTTGTACATCATAAAAAATTGAATTAGTTGCATTTCTTCCATAGACACAATTTCTGTGGTGCGATGGGTTTCACAAAGTAAACCTAAAGCATCAATGCAAACCTGAAAGATATTTGAAAGTTAATTTAAACACAAAAGAGTTACTACCATCTATGAGGATACCATCGTCTTAAAACAATGCTGACACAGTGGTCAGGATCAAAGTAGTTGTTCTAAGTTAAAGGTACACATAAAAGGTTGACCCTTTACCTGACTGTGCTGATGAACTAGACCTTGTTTTATACATTCAGTGGATACAAGACCATCGCTCATGACATTTGAAAGTTCCAGGTGTCCATGAGCCCTGGCTGTTCTCAGGCATGCCATTAATGCTCCAAGAGCTCCTCTAGTACTGCAAGAGCCTAAAAGAATGAAACCCAGTAACAATTACACAAACAACATACTATATGCAATGTTTGTTAGAAACTACAATTCCTTTCAACACAACCAACCCCCACCCCCTTTTATTTCTACCCCATAAATCCCAAAAGACAATGCTGTTACAGGCTAAACTAGTTCTAAATTGCCTGGTTTCCAAGAAGCTTCATCTTGAACACATCATAAGAAAAAAAAGACCTTGTGAGGTCTCACAAGCCATTATTTTAGAATTATACTAAATCATATAAAAACTAGAAGAGAGTCATAAATCGCATACCCACATATTTGCAAGAAAAAATAATCTGTAAAACTCTGTTACTGGACATGCCTGTGTAAGAAATAACCACAGAGCAGAAAAATAGTAGAAGAAAACATGGACATGTAACAAATCCTGGCATGTAAAGAGAACAGTAAGGCACCCACTAGGTGGGAAGGAATACTAATTATCTTGCTCATGGCATGAAGACACACATGATTATTATGACTTTAACTGTGAAATACTAATAGCAATAATAACCATCTGAAATTTTTCTCTGAAGTTAACAACAATAATAGATCAGGACTCACATGTCTGAGATTTAAAAAAACCCCAAACAATCACAACTACAAATACAAAATTTATTTTCTTACCCAGATTAGCATCTGCAGAGGCCTGAAGAATTCTAATCATGTAGCTCAGACTGTCTGGGTTACATTTGAGCAATTTTGGTAAATAGTAATCTATTATGTAAGTAGTTTGGTCATGGTTCCCTTCACACAGTATTACTAGAAGAGGAGAAACCCAGATATTGTGCCACTGGTCAATCCAGCTACGATCTTGAAAACTCAGAGTAAAATGGGCCTTGTGATTTGTAAACATGGTTTCCAGAAGATCACTTGCATAAGGTGCAAGAGACTGATCATTCATCACATCCAGGATTTGTACTGGAATTGTTCTGTCCAACTGTAGTATATTTTCAGTGCCCACACACTCCACAAGACAGCTAAGAGAAGAGTATTTCCCTTTCACATGCCAATCCAAGCTCAGTAAATGCTTTATCAGCCTTGCAAAGAAGTAGTCTGATTTTTCATTGGATCCACCAATAGTGGTTTGGTGTATCTGAAGAAGATTCTTGAATATCAATTTTGTTTGGTGCCTAATGGCATCCAGAGGGTGGTCCCAGTGTGTATAACTGTATTCCAGCAGCTGCCCAATTATGTCTGAGTTCCCATTAAGCTTGTTTTTCAGATTTGGAGAGCCTGAAATGAGGGCAGCCAGTGCTGAATTAGTCCAAATAGCAAGGACTCTGGACAAACAAGTTGCCAGACTGGATTCTTTTAACCTTTTAAAAAGAACAAACAAAAATAAAGTTAATTATTTTCATTTATCATTCAAAAAAATAGTGTTTCAAGTAAGTATTCATCACATTTGCTAAACTTCCATGAAAACAGGTAAGGAGACATTAGCCATTCCTTAAGGAAAAGGAATGAACAGAGAAGTGATGAACTGGATGTTGCAAAGCGTATGCTTAGTTCCCTAACATGCTATTAAGTGGCCACAGGAAAATATGAAGAAAAGAAACCTGACAAGCCACACTTGGTTTATAAAAGCAAAAATAAAATTACTATGCACCTGCTAATTTTTGGGCAGCATTATGTTATTGCATGCTTCTTGAAAATATAAGGAGAATTTTTCATTGCCATATAAACCCATCAAAAACTGAGTACCATATGTGCAAAAATAAAAATCACAAAACTGACCTCCAAGGCAGGAATAAAGATTGAACTGAATACATGTTTTAATCCCCAATCCAATAATGCTGGTAGGCCATTACATGCAAGCAGTCAATGCTTGCAGCCAGAAAAAAAACTAAAACTCATCTTACTTCAAGTATTCCCTTCACCAGCACACTTTGTTTTCTTCTTAACTTTTAGAAGGACAACATGTGATGTCCTGAAACTAAAAATTTTATCTGTTTAAATAAGAACTGATTCTGACACATATTACCATAAAGGAGTTCATAAATCAATTTCACGCTTATTAGAAAAGAAAATTTTATTTTAGCATGCAAGAAAAAACTGATTAAAATTATCTATGCAATATCATTATGTTTTTCAAATTTACAGAGTTATTCTCATGGTATTCAAAAGACTACATGATCTGTGGCAAAATCTAATATCATTACACTGAAAACACCAAAGAGATATTCTACCAGGACCATAGGAGTCAAGTGAAAATGGAAGTAAAAAGATAAACCCCTCCTCTCAAACATGAAATAACACAGATCAAAACGCAAACTTACTCTGAGCTCAAAGACAGCAAAACTGATGCAATATCTAATAATAGTTTCTCTCCATTTCCACCCATGCTGCCATTCTTCCAATCCAACATAGCCAGTGCTCCATGGCAAAGAAAGAGACGGGCTGAGTCAGGGAGCTGTGCCGTGCACAGAGCCCCACAGCTGCTCACAAACCACGCTGGCACACCTGCGTGTGTCACTGTCCCCAGAAGCAAGTCACTGACCTGGAACAGCAAAGTAACACCCATTACAGTATCTCGGCACAGGAGAAGAGCTACTTTGTGCAGAACTTAGAAGACCTGAAGAGTTTTCTTGTATGCTGCTTTCCTCAAATTCCAAACCCTGGTCTCTTACTATTTCAAAGGTAAAAGAAAAGATTTTTATTTGGAGAGGAGAAAATAAAAGATTTATGCTCCCTCTGAAGACTGAGGTAGACATTGGCAAGCTCCTGTATCAGCCCAGCCTCTGAACAACTCTGATAGCACAGATTAACACTATGACATTGCACAGTCTTAGTGAAGAAATACACTTACCAAGGAAGGTAATTCCTCAACTGGTTCATACATAGCTCTAGTAAACAGAATAACAGCCAGTCCTGAGGTAGTCTGAACAGTTTGCAGGAGTGATGCTATATGGCAGGGAAAGATATTTTACATTAGAGTGCAGAAAACATTGTGTTCTACAACTGTGTATCTGAAGTATAAAGACGGCATTGCATTTTCCTAGACTACTTGTAGTTGTATAATCACAAATACGTAGTGTCCACCTGGATAGCAAGTACTAATGAACTTATGTTCCAGTGTAATAGGAAACTGCTAATACCTTTTAACAGATAGAATTTATAGAAATGCCCAGTCAGACAAGGAGGGCTGTGGCAGAGCCTACGGACACATGTTAAATTCTACTGTACAAAAAGATCTGTAAAAGAATAAAACACAATCATTTATAATTCACTTATAAATAGTTTTGACAGTATAATTCACAGAGATGCGTAAATTTCTGATAGGCACAGACATTCAGTGAGCCCCAAAAGCATTTCTGTTAGTTTCTGAATTATTAGTAATAGCATTTACCTTGGTTTTTTGTGATAGGACAAGTTATACTGTAGACTCCACAGCTGCAATCTACAAACCACAGCTTGCCAAAAGACCAACTACTGCTCCCAGTCCCATTAATCTCCATAAATCAATTTCCGTTCAATCTAAACTAAGTTTTTAGACATACAGATTGTGTTCACGACAAAGACAACAAGACTGATTTAATTAAAATATCTGGGCTTAAATGTTACTGAACTTACCATCCATTAGGAAGTTTGTGGAGCTTTTCAGTAAACTACATATACATTCCCAGACAAAAGTGTCATTGCGTTTCCAAAGATTTCCTTGGATATTTTCTTGTAATTTCTGTATAAGCATCATTGAAACTTTAATGGCTATTAGTAAATCATGCATCAGCTGAGTCTGAACAATACGATTTCCATGATTCTTTCTGGGAAAAAAAAAGACAAGCATGTACAAAAAAGGCTAATAAAGCCATTCTTCACCATCCCCAGAAAACAACATATGACCAGATATGTAACTATAGGAAGAGGAAAGTCTGATAAAATGAAGTTAACAAAATGACAAATTCTGCTACGCTTTCTGCAGGTTCCTGTGACAAATTTTGACTCATTTGATTCTGACTGAGCAGAGCTGAACTTTTTCAGAAACTTTCCAAAAAGACCAACAGAATGCAGTGCTGCTCCTTTCTTATTTTTCAAGTAGCTTCTGCATGTGCCAAACATATTTCTATATTTTTACTTTCTTCTAGCAGGAAGACAGAAAACATCTGAACTTTTAGTGTGCAAAACTCTGCATTAAGCACCCTTCTCCTCTGGGTACACAATGAGAGATCACAGCGAAGAGGTCTCACTTTATTCAATGTTGGAAAATGTCAAGGTATTAAATGATGACTGCTGTGACACACTGAACAGATTACCAATACTGAATTAAACACTCATGGAAAGTGACAGAGTACTACTCTCCCTGAATTTTATATCTATTGATTAAACTGTTTAGTTACAATTCAGATAGCAAAACTGCAACTCAAAAGTCTCCGTTAGAAGCAGTAGCTCTATCACAGTATCAGAGCATTACCTCTGTTATTTCATATCATTATATTGCCACAAAAGAAACTAATCAGCAGCTTTTCTTTTATTTAAAATATGCATCACTGTAAAATGACATTCCCATCTTTCAATAATATATGACTATCAAAGTGATACTTCAAACCAAACCAAATCATCTTGCAAGAGCGAAATAAAACCAGATAAAATAGAGTTTATATTAATTCACTTGCCTGTTTTCTTCCTGTATGTCAAGTAGTGACTTCTGCAGAAACTGAAGAACTAGTGAAAATAATTATGGTATGAATTTAATTAAAACAGAAATAA
This sequence comes from Sakesphorus luctuosus, assembly GCA_013396695.1. Classification (NCBI taxonomy): domain Eukaryota; kingdom Metazoa; phylum Chordata; class Aves; order Passeriformes; family Thamnophilidae; genus Sakesphorus; species Sakesphorus luctuosus. The sequence continues at coordinate 158,932 of VWZD01004826.1, forward strand.
AATAGAAAAATTCCAGCAAAGCAATCACACATACACATCATACCCAGCTACAATGAACAGTTATCCATATAGTGGTGTTTCTTCCACTCCATCCACAAATTAAACTGACATTTCAGTAACTTCTTCACACACACCCCTCCACCAGTAATCTGCAGTGAAGCTTCTTTTACTATAAATATAAGTTTACCTTCTTCAAACAGGTTCTTAATACTGGCTTTACCTAGAGGAAAGAAAATGTATTTTAAGTACTAAATACAAGCCAGCACTATCTATTTTACATAACATCTACTATCAGGTGTGGCACCAAGGTGCAAACCAGTGTTGAGCAAATTAAACCAGAAGACACTTTGATGCCACTGTACCTATACTGAAGTCTTCCATGCAGGAAGCAAGGTTGTCCAATACTTTTCTGTACAAATACACATCTGTGGTTTTCAGTTCTTCCCTAAGGCAGCACACAAAGCTCTGCACAGCTAACATCATCAACTCTTCAGGAAGACCATTCAGTGAACTGCAAAGAGAAGAAATAGCACAAGCAGTTTGCTTATACTGAGGTGTTGAACATCCACCTGACTAAAGCCAATGTCAGCTAAAACTCCAATAAATAGATGTTGCTTCCTGCATCAAAACATAGTTTGTTTTAAAATAAACATGCGGGTTCTAATTGTGCAGCTAGAAAACCTGTCAAAGGGGAGTAAAGCTCTGGCCTGCAAATACAGGATGGAAGCCTTGCATCTCTAGTGGGACAATGAATCTTTTCAGACAAAGAAAGGAAAACAGGTAAGCACTGGATCTTAGAAAACATTAGGGCTGTAATAAATTGACTATAAAAATACAGCAGTAATTTTGCAACAGAAAAAATTAATTGTGATAAATGTCAGCATAAGAAACCATCGTTTAGTTATGAATCCTATGAACTGCTTTCTCTTGACAAAGCTAAGAATTTTTTTTAACAGAAGTATTTAAATGTCTATTCTAACATTGGATTTTGAAATTCAAAGTGCTAATTACACAGTATGTTGCCTTTTCAACAATGAAGCAGATCAAAATAATACTGCATTGTGGAGTTATTTATCCAATGATAAGTTACTTATAATTAAGATTTTTAACTAAGCCAAAAAGAAAAACAGTACTAATATTCACATATTAGTATCACAAATTTTCAGTAATTAAACTACAGCAATTTGTTGTGAATGACAAATTACTGACTTCTAGGTAAGGAGAACATTTATACAAAATAAAGGCTAAATACTCAATTTTTCACCTTGCTAATACTTTTTTCAAAGGATTCTTCACACCCAGTGAAAAATACATCTCTCCCAAAACATCCAAACAAGCTTTAACCGTGGGATCACATGCAGAGTTCTGATCCATCTTCTTCATCAATGGCACAATCTGTAATCAAAAGAACACAAGGTGAACAGAAAGCTCTGGATATACCATCACTGACAGTGGCAGATTTCCCTCTCATCCATGCATATGGTGCAAAATTATCCTCTCTTTACCATATTCCTTTGAGTTTTAAGTGTTAAATAATGTTCCAAAAACCGCTAATACCAAAAATACATATATACAAAATAGGAAATGAGGTATTACTTACTTTCCACCATTTTCAGTAACTGCAGCCCTTGCTAATTTAAGCACTAGTACTACATTTCTGCGTGGGTGTCTGTGCAGCCATAAAAACTGCTTTTTACCTGTTTCTAGGAATGCATAAAACATTACAAAGTTTATTTTGAACTTTGTTTTCCATTCATGGTGCATATGACACAGTTACCAAAACCCACACTAACAACAGCAAAATCTTACTTGTTTAATACACTGGATCTGCTGGATGCCATTTCTCAGCTGTGCACAGTGCAGAAGCAGAGAAGCCAGGTTTTGCTCTTCAGCCTTTGCATACTCTACATTTGGAAGAAAAGCACCTTTTTAGAAAGGAATTACCATAAACAGTATAACCAATATATAATTTAATAATAATATGAAATGACTGCTTAATTCTTAGGTTTTCCCCTATTCCAATAAGTCTACTGGTCCCCCAAACCCTTAAGTTATCTTACAACACCTTAACACAATTTTTTTTAAAACAAATGAAAAATAAAATATAATAGTAGGCCTCATCTGTAGTATAAAGACCACTTTTATAAAATTAAGCATGGTTGATTTGAAGGGACCTCTGGAGGTCATCTAGTCCAATCCCACTGCTCAAGTAGGGTCATCTAGAGCTGGCTGCCCAGGACCATGGCCATACAGCTTCTGAATACCTACAAGGCTGGAGACTCTCAGACTTCACTGTAAAAGCTGTGCCAGTGCTCAGTCATCCCCACATTAACACAGTGTTTCCTGATGTTTAGAGGGAATCTCTTGTGTTTCAGTTTGTGCCTGTGGCTTCCTGTCCCATCACTGTTCAGCATGGAAAAAAGCCTGGCTCTGCCTCCTTTGTGTCCTCCCTTCAGGTACTTTTTACACATCGATAAGATCCCTCTGAGCCTTCTCTTCACCAGGCCAAAGAGTCACAGGTTTCTCTGCCTTTCCTCATGGGAAGAGTGCTCCAGGCCCTGCATATCTCAGTAGCCCTTAGCTGGACTCTTTCCAATATGTCCATATCACTCTTGTATTGGGGAGCCAAGAACTGGATGCAGCACTCCAGGTGTGACCTCACCACTAATACCTCATAGTAACTTCAGTATACAAATCTTGTATTACTTGGGTTTGGTTTTTTTAAAGTAAAATATCACTGGAAGTTTAACTCATCAAACAAACAAACAAACAGAAACCAAAATAAAAGACCATATGAACAGTATCTTTAAATTTACTACAGAAAACACAAAGACTGGGGAAAATTACACTCAAGATGACCTCCAGAAAAACCTTCCAATCTCAATCATTCTGAGATTCTTGGAAATTTGGTATTAGCCCACATATTAAGGCTAGTACTTCAGGTATTACTGAATTATAGGCATGCAGGTGGGATCACAAAGGAGGATCTTATATCACCTTCATACCAAAGACAAAACAAAATGAAGAGTCTTCAAATCAAACCCACGATTTTTTAAACTGTGTCAAGGGAAGAAGTCGTTGTCCTTACAAAATAAAAACAAACCACAGAAGAGCAAACACACCTAACACCCACAAAGCAAACCCACTAGAAATAAAACATAACAAGCAAAAAACAGATCCATTTCAGTAACTACTCAAGGCAGGAGAAATCACACATTGGTTCAGAAAAATACAGTCTACTTACTCTGAAGTTTTTCAAGCTGATGGCAATCAAGAAAGAATGCATCCACCTGAAGTTCCTTCTTCTTCTTCAAAACCATTTCAGCTGATTTGAGAAATACCTCCTTAAAAAACAAAGTACAAACAAAAAACAAACATCAAACCAACAGGTCACATTGTTTTAAAAGCATAATTAAAAACACTTCCTACGAAAACACTTCCTTTTCATTGTCCTGAAATAATGTTTATTGCATTACCTGTGCAATTTTTTTTCAAGGTCATAGCTCCCTTTAATTTCATCAACTTCAACTGTTTCAAGCATTTCACACAAAATTCATGACACAAAATGGAACTCATAGCAAACAGGAATTGCTGTGTGAATGGAGGTCTCACTGGAGGTTTTGCTGCACTCGTTACTTAGTCAGTGGTATGACCCTGGATCCTTATTTGGATAGTAATGGCATAAAACTTCTGTTGCTCTGGTTTACTGCTCAAAATCGATTGAACTTGCATTGATGTCAAGTTAGAACACTGTAGCAAACAAAACTGCTTTGCTATTCTGGGTGTTACAAATAACAAGCTACTCTTCTTGTTTTAGGAAGTGGAAACTGAATGCGCTTGCAGTTTCACTGACTTAAGAGCTCACCACCAATAGAACAGTAGAGGTACGAAGGGAAGGGACCTTTGGGGGTGATGCGGACCAGCCCCCTGCTCAAGCTGAGCCACGTGGAGTCAGTGACCAAGGCCCATGTCCGGGTATCTTTTGGATGTTTCCAAGGATGGAGACCCCACAGCCTCTCTGGACCACGCGTGCCAGTGCTCGGACCTCCTCACGCCGCATCTGGTGTTTCCTGACGGTCACAGAGACCTTCCCGATGGTCTTAGAGACCCTCCGGTGTTTCAGTCCGTCCCACGGCCTCCCGTCCCGGCACTGCCCACGCTGCATGGAGCCTGGCCACACCGCTCTGCACCCTCTCTCCGCATATTTATACACGTTGGTAAGATCTCCTGATCTATTACCCGGTCCCAGATGGAGTATCCAACACGGCGGTCACGGGAAGACACGGGCCCGACTGCCCGCGCCGCAGAGGCAGAGGTGGCCCCGGGCCCTGCCGCCCGCGCTCCCCGCCTCGAACCGCCCCGCGGCCACCCCAGCCCTCCCCGGGCCCAGAGCGGGCGGCACTCGCCTGGGAAAGCGGCTCCGGCAGCGGGGAAGAGATGCGCCGAGATATCCCGCCCGCCCCTTACCGGCAGGGACCCTCGCCGGCTGCGCCGCGGGCTCTCCCGATGCCCGCCCCTCGGTGCCCGCCCTCCGTGCCCGCCCCTCGGTGCCCGCCCTCGGTGCCGCCCCCCGTGCCCGCCCCGCCACGGCGCCGCCTCCCCGGCAGCGCCAGAGCCGCCTCTGCGCCCCGCCTTGGCTTCGCAAGTACCCGTCTTGTATGGCCAGACTGCGAACGAAGATTTGGGCAGGGCTCGCCCCACGTGGGTGTGCCCTTCCAGCCTGCACAGGGGGTTTTTTAGGTGAGGCACAGCGTGCACAGAACTGGCCCCACCCTTTAAGTCCTAAGGTCCATTTGCCACGGCCGAGCGAGCTTGGACAGTGACAGTGAAGTCCTCGGGACTGTCACAGCACCCGGTACTAACCGGGGCTGACGCTGCTGAGCTTCCGAGATNAGAGGTACGAAGGGAAGGGACCTTTGGGGGTGATGCGGACCAGCCCCCTGCTCAAGCTGAGCCACGTGGAGTCAGTGACCAAGGCCCATGTCCGGGTATCTTTTGGATGTTTCCAAGGATGGAGACCCCACAGCCTCTCTGGACCACGCGTGCCAGTGCTCGGACCTCCTCACGCCGCATCTGGTGTTTCCTGACGGTCACAGAGACCTTCCCGATGGTCTTAGAGACCCTCCGGTGTTTCAGTCCGTCCCACGGCCTCCCGTCCCGGCACTGCCCACGCTGCATGGAGCCTGGCCACACCGCTCTGCACCCTCTCTCCGCATATTTATACACGTTGGTAAGATCTCCTGATCTATTACCCGGTCCCAGATGGAGTATCCAACACGGCGGTCACGGGAAGACACGGGCCCGACTGCCCGCGCCGCAGAGGCAGAGGTGGCCCCGGGCCCTGCCGCCCGCGCTCCCCGCCTCGAACCGCCCCGCGGCCACCCCAGCCCTCCCCGGGCCCAGAGCGGGCGGCACTCGCCTGGGAAAGCGGCTCCGGCAGCGGGGAAGAGATGCGCCGAGATATCCCGCCCGCCCCTTACCGGCAGGGACCCTCGCCGGCTGCGCCGCGGGCTCTCCCGATGCCCGCCCCTCGGTGCCCGCCCTCCGTGCCCGCCCCTCGGTGCCCGCCCTCGGTGCCGCCCCCCGTGCCCGCCCCGCCACGGCGCCGCCTCCCCGGCAGCGCCAGAGCCGCCTCTGCGCCCCGCCTTGGCTTCGCAAGTACCCGTCTTGTATGGCCAGACTGCGAACGAAGATTTGGGCAGGGCTCGCCCCACGTGGGTGTGCCCTTCCAGCCTGCACAGGGGGTTTTTTAGGTGAGGCACAGCGTGCACAGAACTGGCCCCACCCTTTAAGTCCTAAGGTCCATTTGCCACGGCCGAGCGAGCTTGGACAGTGACAGTGAAGTCCTCGGGACTGTCACAGCACCCGGTACTAACCGGGGCTGACGCTGCTGAGCTTCCGAGATGTGACGGGATGGGATGGCAGGGAGGCATTGAACTGCCAGGGGACGGTCCCCAGTGAGACTCGAACTCAGTTCCTTGGGATTCAGAGTCCAGAGTGCTCTCCTTTACACCACGGGAGTGCCTTAACTAAAAGACAAACCACCGCGACACTCAGAACCACAGAATCACTAAGGTTGGAAAAGAGCTCTGAGATCAGTGAAGAAGACCACCCCGTCAACCAGACCAGGGTTCTGAGTGACACATCCATTCTTACCTCCAGGGACGGTGACTCCACCGCCTCCGTATTCAGTCCGTTCCAATGCCTAATCATCTTTCCCGGGAAGAAATTCTTCCTGATGTTCAACTTAAACCCAGCATGGCTTAAGACTGTGTGCTCTTTTCCTGTCATCCTGTTGTCTTGTCCTGTCTTCCTCACCTCGCTGTAACTTTTCAGGTGGTTGTAGACAGTGATAAAGTCACCAGTGAACCTCTTTTTCTCCAGGCTAAGCAATCCCAGCCCTCTCAGCCACTCCTCATTGGAAATGCACTCCAGACCCTTCACCAGCTTCATTTCCCTTCTCTGGACTCACTCCAGAGCCACTGGCCTTTGCACAGTACAATTAGCTTTCTTCATTTTTAAATGTACTCTTACCTTTGGGAAAAAATGGTGGTAACTGATGTATCTCATAATGACATTACCTGGTGTTTCTCTCCAAGCAATTACTTTCCCTCCTCAGGTCCTGAGTGTCTTCAGAAGTTTTAAATGGTCATTGAGTCTTTCAGAGCCTTATTTGCCACATGACCCTGCAGCACACAGTGGTCAGAGCCGCTCTAGAGCTGACTCCAGAGCTGACTACGTCTCAGAGCCAGAGGAAGCAAACCCCAGCACAGCATCCCACACAAATCAAGCACATCTAGTCACAAATCCTTTTTCCAAGGAGCGGAAAGAGATTTGACTAAATGCTTCACAAAAATCCAGTAAACTGAATATGAAAAGCACCCTCCATTTGTTTGTTTTCTCTTAACAATAGCTGTTGATCCTTTACAGCAGTCCTTAATTTGTCAGCACGTCCACATTTTCTAAAATTGGAAAGTTATGAATCAAATCTAGCTACTTTTTATATGTAAGCATTTATACCTTTATACATTTTCCAATACCCAAAGAAAGCCTAGGAGAAAGCTTTTTCATGAGCATACAGTGACAGGACAGGGGGGAATGGATTCAAACTGAAAGAGAGTAGGTTTGCATTAGATATTAGAAGAAAGTTCTTTACTGTGAGGGTGGTGAGGCACTGGAACAGGCTGCCCAGAGAAGCTGTGGTTGCCTCAATCCTCAAAATGTCCAAGGCCAGGCTGGATGGAGCTCTGAGCAACCTGATCTCGTTAAAGGTGTCCCTGTCCATGGCAGGAGGAATGAAACTAGAGGATCTTTAAGGTTCCTTTCAACCCAAACCATTCTATGATTCTAGGGTTTCATTTGTAGCCAGAGCAGATTTTTTTTTTAATTTTCAACCATCTATGTGCTGTGCCTTTCACAATCTTCCCAGGCCCCCTATGAATATAACGTATGTAACACATACGTAATTGGCGAGCAATAGACTATCAAATGGGGATCGTCTTTCCCAAGTCTGTGAGTTGTATCTGACAAAAGCAAAATCTTGCACTCATTGTGAAAGTGGTGATTGCAAAAGTGGCTACTGTAAAATGCCAGCTCAACACAGCAGTCATGCTTCCACAAAGATTTAAGAGCAACACCATTTTGGTAGGGAAAAGGGAGAAAATACAACAAAATGCATTCCTTGCCATTTGACTTTCACCTGACAGTGATTTCCTTAGCAATCTAAAGCAGCTAGAGGCCATGAGAGTTTGCTCAGGAGTTTCAACTAAATTCTGGAACCCGCTTTAACACTCAAGGTTCACAGTACCTTCTGACTTCTGACATGGTAATGACCAAAGGAACTGAGAGAAGATTTAACCATGTACAAACACAAGGAAAATAACTTGAGTTTTTATCTGTTGGTTGGTTGGTTGAATTTCCCCTCTTTCAGCCATTCTAGGAAACTGACACTGCTATTTGGCTCTACCTGACACAGTGACCTACTCTAAATGCTGGATTATCCTCAGCTGAAAGAGAGACTGAATGCTGCTAAGTGATTTAACCTTCCAGACAAATCAGACAATGCATCCTATTTAGTGTTAGCAAAGTCTCCAGTTCCTTCAGCCCAGTGCAATACCGGTATATATATTCTTTCTATAGGTTCTCCATTTCAGGAAACCTTTTCAAGGTTCCAGCTCATTTTCTGTAACACTATTTCCAGTAACTTTCTGCTTTCTAAAAGAACTTTACCCAAGTTTTTCCAGTTAAGGGAAGCATCAGTGCCAGGGAGCTGTCAGGTGACACCTGCAGTATTGGGGTCACCCTTTCTTGGTGTAATGTAGATCAGCTTTGCGGTGGTCGAGGAGGCAGAGACACTCAGGCTGCTGCGTGATCAGAAGGCTCATCCAAGACAAAGGACTTTATTTTTAGTAACAGCTTCACTTTTATCTACTCCTACATAAAACATGCCAGTACACTATTGGTCAGTAGTTCACCTCACATACATGGAGAGATTCTACTGGCTACAAGGCATCCACATTATACAGGTGGCTCTCTGGTCCTTAAGGATGCATTCATCAATCACCTCAGACCTTAAGAGATCCAGAGAACTTAGAACTGCAGACTGGAACCGCAGCCTAGAACCCCAGTCTAGAACCGCAGCCTGTAACCCCAGTCTAGAACCGCAGCCTGGAACCGCAGCCTAGAACCGCAGCCCAGAACCGCAGCCTGGCATTGGGGTCAATCACCTCAGACCTTAAGAGATCCTCACACACACTGTCATCCTCACAATTCCCCCTCTCTGTAATTCTGCCACAAAAATGGCTGCAGCATCTTCTGCAGGGCCCTTAGCAAACCACCTGCACCTGATGTTAACAGCAGCACAATTGTCACAATCACAAAAATTGACAATCCAGTCTTCACCATATATAAAAACGCTTCCAGTTATGTTCCATCTATAGTCCATCTTTGAAGCAATTTTTTAGCTACCTTCATCCATCATTCACTCTTTCATTCACTCTCATTCTCAATTTTCTTTTTTTTTGCAATTCATACAACACATGCTTTCAAAAACCTCAACCTTTGTTACTTTGAACCAGTGACAGAAACTTAATTGCTGCAGCATTATTCTATTTTACTTTACTACCTTAACCTTCTACCAAATTAACATCACTCTGCTAACTCAAT
>VWZD01004827.1:0-10063 GCA_013396695.1 Sakesphorus luctuosus
CCCTCCCCGCTCTCCCCCCTCCCCGCTGTCCCCCCGTGACGCTGTCGGTGTCACTCCGCTCCAGGCCGCCTGTACCAGGTGGAGTACGCGATGGAGGCCATCGGGCACGCGGGCACCTGCCTGGGCATCCTGGCCAACGACGGGGTCCTGCTGGCGGCTGAGAGGCGCAACATCCACAAGCTGCTGGACGAGGTGTTCTTCTCAGAGAAGATATACAAGCTGAACGAGTGAGTTGAGGAGTGATGATCAAATGTCCAGTGGAGATGTCAGTAACAAAACAGCCATGAGCACACAACCTGGGGTTATTTCATTTGTAGTGTTAACCATCTTTTTGTTTGGTGGTTTAGACAAGGATGTCTGTTTTGTCCTTGCTCACTTCAGTAGTTCTCCTTCTAAAGTAGAAGTATTGATGGTTTGGTTTTTTTATCTCTAGGAGAATTTTCTAGGTGGAATAGCATGTTTGTTGGTGCTGTGCCATGTGAGGAAATGGTATTGCAGCAGTTAAGAAAACTGGGAATTCTGGTTTACAAAGTACCATTGGGGGGCAGAGTGAGGAATGGACAGAAGCATCACATACTATTTCAGCTCAGTATCATCTTCCAAGTCTTTGTTTTTCTTTGGTGACTCAAAGAGAAGAAGATAATTGGGTGCCTTAGGCTTCTTAGCCACAGTTGCAGCTACGATGATATATCCCTCTATACAACTTTCATTTTAGCTCTCTGGAAGTTAAATTTGTGATGTCAGAGGAGAGAGTATTATGGATTATGCTTTCTTGTCTGTAAGGAAGGCAGAGCATCCTTTCTGGAGGGTGCAAATAGTTTTTCATCCTGCCAGTTTCCCATTCCGTGTTGATGAAGGCAGCACTGCATTTTCAGGGGGGCAGTGTAACAGTGCACTGCAGTGGTCCCTAGAGAAGAGCCCTTCCATCCTCTGGGAAATTCCCAATTTCACAGATCCTTTTTGGGTAACAAAAGCTTTGTAGCAACATCAGATTGGGCTGAAGAGGTCCTAAATTAAGAACTAACAAAACAATCAAGGATGTGAAGTGCTTACTTTTCTTATGTTCTTATCAAGCTCACTGGGTTTCAGTTACACAGATGCCGTGTGTCAGCCAGGCATGTGGCCCCTTTTGTGCTGTGATGTGCCATGTCAGGTGGCCTCCTGAGAGGCACCTGCGTGTGCCCAGTGGCTCTTTGAAGCCACCCGGGACCTTTGGCATGGCCCTCTTCTCAGAACTATGTGTGTAACTAACTCACTGACTCACTCCCATTTGCTGTCCACCTCTGCTCTCAGGAGATGGTGACTAATATTCTGGCATACTCCAAAGGTGGGAGTTGAGGCTGTTTTATATGGCAGCTACATAGTTGTGATCAGAAAAGCCTGACAGGAGGTGTCCTGCTTGGACCCCAGGGTGCAGATGGGACTGTTGGTTGGAGATGGGTGGGAATTCAGTGGGTTTGTGCTTCCCTTGCAGGGACATGGCCTGCAGTGTGGCAGGAATAACTTCAGATGCCAATGTCCTAACAAACGAGCTGAGACTGATAGCACAGAGGTGAGTCTGCTGAGGGGTAACGGGGTTTGACTTGCCTGCCCGGTCACAGTCAGTTCTCTGGGTATTACATCAAAATGAATGTGTTTAGTAGGTCAGAAGTAGATTGACATAAAACAGCTACATCAAAGAGGCTCTAACTGGGGAACTTGTTTCCTCTTAAACGTGGTACAGGATACTGCCAGGAAAACAAGTTTTTAAAACTGTTTTTTCCCTCTTTGCTATTAGGTATTTGTTACAGTATCAAGAGCCCATTCCTTGTGAACAACTGGTAACAGCACTGTGTGATATCAAGCAGGCCTATACACAGTTTGGAGGTAATGAAGTGTGATGAGTCATTGGGTTATTAAATGTTTAAGGAACAAGTGTCTCACATAATGTGAGTCTCTGGACAGTTCTACTGAATTTTTCTCTGAACAAGTTACACTGAGAAAAGCAATAGCCTGATTTAAGAGGGGAGTGGGCAGTCCTGGTTACTGCTCTGCTGCTGAAGGTGCTGCTTTGTATTGATCGGGAAATGGATGGCTGAGATGCCAGCCCATTGCACAGAATGCTTTGAATGCTCTTGCATTTAATAAATGCTTTCACAAGACCAGCAGAGGATTGTTTGATAGGCAGCCTTTTAGCATTTTGGGCCCATCCAGCATAATAATGAATCAAACCCAAGGCTGTATGTAGGGGTGTCAGTATCATAACACTTCAAAAAATACCATTTCTGTGGATCGATCAACGTGTTAGAAAATGATGTTATATTGTTCCTTTGTGTGTGAACTGATGGTTTTCTGTTTCACATAGACGTACTATGAAAGAATGTTTATGCACTTTGCTTTTGATGCTGTTAAATGCTTTAACAGCTTAGCTACATACTTTAAATACTAAATTTTGATTTAAAGTCCTGAGATGATAAATTACAATTTGTGGAGACACAGATTAGTTGCTCTTAGGGTTAAATGGAATAAACCTCTGCTGCCCCCCACCCCATGACTTAGGAAGAAATGCTGAAATGCTTATCTCCAGGAACAGAAGTGCAGGACTGTCTGTTAAATCCCAGTTCACAGGAATAGATTAGGAGAAAGAAATCAAAGGAAAGAATTGTCACTCATGACCAATCTTGTCACTAAATTTAGATTGCTAATATCCTTCTTTTCAACAGGAAAACGTCCTTTTGGTGTTTCATTGCTCTATATTGGCTGGGATAAGCATTATGGATTTCAGCTGTATCAGAGTGATCCCAGTGGAAATTATGGAGGCTGGAAAGCCACGTGCATTGGGAACAACAGCGCTGTGAGTTCTGGGGTTTTTCTCCTCAAAAAACAAGGAAAAAAGTGTAAATTGTACTGTAGAGAACAGATTTACAGGTAATTGCAGAAATGCTGTTGTTACTCATGTATTGATATTATATGGCAAAAGCCCCAACTGTTGGTTGACTGCCCAAAGATGCCATTTTAATTTCTGTGACATTCACAGGCAGCTGTGTCAATGCTAAAGCAGGACTACAAAGAGGGAGAGATGACCTTAAAGACTGCCCTGGCCTTGGCCATCAAGGTTCTGAACAAAACCATGGATGTCAGCAAGCTCTCTGCAGAGAAAGGTGAGCTGCGTTCTGAAGGGAAACATGTGAATGCTCGTGCTCTGGCTGTGGATTGTGGGATCTCTGGTCATGCACAACATGGAGCAGTCACAGAATGATGAGTGTGTGTGTTTGTGTGAGGAGTCCCTGGAGTTGCTGTGCTGGGGGCACTGCTGTGCTGCTGGCTGCCTGCAGCCCGAATGAGAGTGTGTGTCTGTGTGTGTGAGGAGTCCCTGGAGTGGCTGTGCTGGGGGCACTGCTGTGCTGCTGCTCCTCCAGCCAGGCTGGGACAGGGCAGCAAAGAGCCTTCTGCTCCCTGTCACTGTAACCCCACCTCACCCCTCTGATGGTTGCTCTGCCCGAAGGACGAACGGTAACCCCACTGTCTGTTCCGTGTCTTTCAGTGGAAATTGCAACACTGACCAGAGAGAACGGAAAGACAGTGATCAGGGTTCTGAAGCAGAAGGAGGTGGAACAATTGATTAAGCAACATGAGGAGGAGGAAGCAAAAGCTGAACGTGAAAAGAAGGAAAAAGAACAAAAAGAGAAGGATAAATAGAATATGAAACTAAGTGTTCTCTAGATAATAAAGGACCTCCTTCAGTAAAAGATAATTTGGATTTCTGTCTGGTAGAAGCCTGCAGCTTCGTGGAGGACCCAGAATTACTTTTGATGAACCAGGTCCTTAATCATCATTTAGATAATTAGTTTACTGCTCCTTACATTGACCAATAATTGCTTTAATTCTTGAACGTTCTATTTCTTTCATCTTCAATTTTTTATTATGGAATAAAATTTAAGAAGAATAGTGATGGGTGTCTTTATTTCCTCAGTAATGCCTGGATATGCACAACCTTAAGGAATTTATACACTTTAAAGCATTAAAACAAGGTATATGCTAGTTGGTAAAGAACAAATACGGTGTTAGTATTATTAGAATTTGTGTGTATGTATGGGGTTTCCTTTTAAGATAGTGAAAAGAGCTCCATAGTTTGAAAAGTCATTTTGCAAATACAGAATTAAAGTGTGCTGGCATGCTAAGTTTTAGTTCTGGCCTATTTTGTTGTCTAACAGGCTCTGTCAAACTGATGGTCTTGCAAGCAGTAGTGTTTTAAAAATGCCCTGTAGCAAATGTGCTCAGTTTATCACAGCTTTGACCAGTGCATGTGTTTTCTAAGAAATAAATCATACAACATAAGCTGTATTCACACAAACCAGAAAGACATTTTACAAAGGCCATGTGAAAATGTTACCCTATCTTGTCAGAATACAAATAGGTAAATAAAGAGTGCATGATTTTAGGCCATGTTGACTATTTCACATTTTATTCTGAAAGGAAATTGAGATGTTTTATGTTTCGTTTAGTGTTGCTGATACTTCTCTGGAGAATTTGGTTCCCTTTTTTGGCACAACAGTCTAAAAAACCAACCAGTTAACCACCAGAGAAATCATAATATTTGTGCATGAATTAGAAATTTTAATAATTTTTGTCTAGCTTGCCCTTTTACTGAATGCAAGAAAGTGTCATTTTCAGATTATCAAAAATCTCTTCTGAGAAGAAAAATAGAGGAAATGAAAACAAGTTACTGAAAATCAGTGTGCCCCCTTTCAGGTACCAAAAGCCAAGTGAAAAGCTCGAGTGACTTGCTTAAAAGTGAGGCCTTCCTTGCTGAGTTTCCAGCTGTGCCACTGGTTCTGCAGCCCCTTTGTGCCCACCCTGGATTGTATCAATCTTGCAGCCTGGTTGGCTGGTTGGTTGGTTGGTTGGGATTTTTACCCCAAAGGTATCTGATGTGTACAGGATTCAATATGGCTGCTTAAAGAAACTGAATCCATACCGTGTATTGTTGTTTTTAATCCATCCCAGACGTTCTTGACTAAAATGTACTTCGTCAACACGGCCAGGAATGACCCTTCATCTCCACTATCCCCATTTTTGAGCTCATTGCTGGAGGAGTCACTGCTGGGAACAGAGGGAGGGATCTGCCTCCAGGTGTCTGTGCTGCAGCCTGTGTGGGTGCCCTGCCCGATGGCAGCCTCTGCACAGGGCAGGGCTGGTGTGGGTTCTCTCCAGGTGCAGGACTTGCCTGCTCATTCTCTAAGTCTCTGTGCAGGCCAATTGTTTCAGTCTTTTGTACTGAACTTAGACAGCACTTTGTTAATATTCGAATTTTATAGCTAATAAAAGTTGGACTGACTCTTATTTACACCTTCTGCAACAGTAGGTCTTCCAAATAATAGCCCAGCAATGGTATTTCCTGTACCAAGTCCTGAATACAACAACATGCAATGGGTAAGAATCTCCATTACACAGGGTTGTATAAATACCTCAAGCTCCATTTTTTTATGCAGAAATCCAGTGCTCAATCTTTCTATTTTTTGATACCACGAGTGCAATATATCAGCATCTTTTGCAGATTTCTGGATCACTAATGATGGTTCTACAAGTGCTTGGGATACACTCTAAAAGCAGCAATGCCAAAATGGAGTTTGGTCTCACTTCTCAAAGATGACTTGCAACAAAATGTGATTGACTCCAGCAATGCTTTCTGTCTTTTAGGAAACCACGAGAGAATCTGAGCTTGTGTTCCTCCGTGTGTATAGATCATACAAGGCAGTTCGTTTAGTGTAGTAGTGCAAGGTTATTAGCTTAGGATACAGACTTACTAAAATATTTTTTCTTAAATACATCTTTTTCTAACAAAAAGGGGATAACTCATATATTCATGTCTTTGTTTAAAGAATTGCCAGTAGCATTTCTTTGTCAAACACTGCATCATTTGCTGGTAAAGGAGAACTTTTTAGATACTGTAATAAAAAAAGTTGGAATGACTTAAATTATTTTCTGATCTGTACTCCATTATGTACTCCATTATGTATTGAAGCATTGTGTTGTTTAGTTACACTGCATTTTAAAAGATCTATTTATTTAAAGATTTCATTTACCCAAAGTAAAACTATTGTCAAGTACTTTATAATGGTAACTACCAATTTAATTTAAAAAAAAAAACAAACCTTGTCTCCTGAGTGCCACTAATAGCTGGTTGTGAGCTGAGCCTCAGAACTGCCTTGGAACAGGCAAGTAACTCCAGCTGGCACCCCTGTCCAAGATGCAGAGCAAAGTTCTCCTGAACTAAATGTAATTTCTGACTCTTTTCTGCACTTGAGCCTACGGCAATAAGCAGGTACTGGGGATCTTTCATGACTAGAACCTTCCTGAGCCATCCCTGCAAGTTTCTTCCCTGTTCTTCCTGGATGTAAGAGCAGTGTTTGCACTGGCCTATTGTGTTGATTCTGGCTTTGTGTATTTAAAAAAAAAACCTAAAAAAAAATCACCATCTGTGCCTTTTCTGGGAGTGATTTGGGGATAAGTCATAGGAACAGAAAAATGATTCTGGGGATACATTTGAGGTATCTTTGCTAATCAAAATGATCTTCCTGTTCTTTGTACGTTTTTGGTGTACGTAGTGTTTACGTAGAGTTTACAGTGTACTACACAAATGTTTCAAGTATTTAACTATTGCTGTGGCTTAAATGTTATTTTAACACCAGAACTTTGTGTGGTCCTGTGGAAGGTGACAGATTTTTCAAATTAGGTAGAAGTATTTACTTGAAACTGTTTGCATAATATGATGTTTGTAAACTTAAAAACTGGATAGTTTATATCTCACTTGACTGCATGATAGAACTTGTTAGGGCAAATATGGAAATATTCACACATAGATTGTCCTAAGAAATTGTAATGTGGTTTAGTCTTCTAAGTAGTTTAAGAGGTAATGAAAATACAGCTTCTGCAGTGACACCTGTGCTGTCTGTTGCATCTGTCAGTGGTTAAAAACAGAGTTAGCTTCTTGCTAGGTGACTGTATTCTCTTCAAATAAAGTCCAATTAACTTCTAAGGCTGCTTCTTGTATGACCTCCTTTAGGTAATGCTTCCCTCTTCATCCAAATATTTTACTTGTTAGTTACAAAAGCACCCAAATTGAGATGAAAAACTTGTGATGTTAAATTTGACAGCTGCTTCTGGTTTGTTGTGGATTTTGGAGGTAGTAACTTATTCTTTCTCTTACTAACCTTAAAATTAGGGACAATACTTCTCCCCTGAATACATTGATGGTTGCAAGGTGTTCAGATTAATGGTTTCAGAGGCCACAGGACTGTACGTGATACGTTGGCAACAGAGCCAAGGGGATACAACACAGCTGAGCCCAGGAAGTTGCTGCACTCAGGTACTTCCTACACAAGAGAAATTGTGTAGCCTCAGACTAGCTGAGATTCTAGAACTTACTTAAGCATCTCTCATTGTTTTTAAAGAATATTTTCCATTACAGTTCTGTAGTAAAAGTTGTGCTCATTTTCCAGTTTTAATTGTGGTTATTTTTACTGCAGCTGAAGTAACTTGACCTTCACTGGCTTTAATCTGGAGAAAATTCAGCTTTACAAAGTTTTTAGAATATTTCTGATTTTACAAAGAGAGCTGAGCAGCTTGCTATTTTTATCTGTGTCTAATTTGGCGTTTGGCTTTCCCGTTAAACTCCTCAGTGCACAGTCAAAGCTGCCATCAGCCAGTTTATTGCAGATTTTCAGAGCATCCTTTAGTGTGGACCTTCAGATGTCACCTCCTGCTGCCAAGGGCCCTTTGAAAGACACCATTACTCAAGGAATTGTTTAGGCTTTCACTTAATGACAAATACTAAACTAACATGTTGGTGTTATTATTAACATTTTGCTCAAAGCAGCAGGAAAAAACCAGCTGCTTATTTATAACTACTGTTTTCTCTAAGAGCAATAATACAAGATAATTAACACATGCCAGATGATGCTACATGAAATATTTAGCAAAGCGCTGGGCATGTAACCCAGACAGTTTAATCCTTTTATATCTTACAGCATCTGTTTTGCCTGATTATGACCCAGCTGCACACAAATCCACAGTTATGTAAGAAAACCAGTTTGCTGTGTCCTGCACGTCCAAGTGGCAGTTCTGTCCAATGCTGGGTGAGAGAGAGAGCTCCAAAATGCATTTACTGCAGTGCACACACGCTGCTAACAGAAATACAGATTTTCCACAATAATCTTGTGTGAGGAACACCAGGTGCAGTGGTGAACCAGCTGTCATGAAAAACTACACAGCTGCAATTTCAGTGCAAATATTGCCAAGTGATTTTTGGAGCTCTTAGAAAACACCAGAACTCTGGAGTGTCACAAAAAAAAAAAAACCACACAAAAAAAAACCACCAAAAACCCCTCAAACCAAACAGGGCAGTTTTGTGCCCTGTTTTGGGCTAAAATATATTTTTTATTTACTTAAAATCTTGGGTTGGCCACTGCATCCACACTGAGCATTTCAGAATAAGAGCAATGCTGCATCCCTGAGCACATACATATTTTGATTGTGCAGGACAGGCAGTATCCAAATGGATTCTCAGTCTATAAAGGGCCCCCATTTACTGCAGAACACTCCAATCAATACAGCCTGTCCCTGGTATGTGCTGGCAGGAACTGCTGTGCAAGCAGCTTTTTGGGTGCTTGCACAGCCTGCGTGATGTTTTTCACAGACGCACAACCCAAATAGGGCTGCAGGGTAAGAGCAGAGAGAAAAACATGGGTTGAAAAATTAAGGCATTAAAATGCTCCAGTCCTCTGTTTTAGTCACTGAAAAGATTCACAGTTTACACAGAGAGATGCACTATTTTTCTGTAAAATGAATAATCAATTTAAAACAATTTTTGACAATTAACAATTGAAATTGCTAATTTGGGTAATGCTCATTTTAAGAAGGTACAAAGTTGGTAAAATTGAGTTAAATTAGGAGCATTTTCCTGTGGAACATGGTATCTAGCACTGTTCATGCAGCCCCTGACTAACACTACAAAACCACTTACCCCTTCTTTCCAAATCTTTTCTCTCTGTAAAATACTAAACAATATCTTAGATGTAAAACCTGCATTAATGCCAGCTGCTTCTATTGGCTGTGGCAGTGTGTACAGTGCATTTCCATTAGGATGATTTAGGGAAAATCACTGAATTTCACAGTGCGTGCATTGAGAAGTTGCCTTTTAAACAGAATTTATTTATCTGATACAGAAAAAAAGGTGAGTGTTTTGTACAGAGTATTCATTATGTATGTTATAATACACATGAAGATGACGTATCCTGGGTCTTTGTAGCCTGCATCAGTTTCTTTATTTTTGGTTAAAATTCAAAAATATTCTGATTAGAAGATGTAAAAAATCCCCGACCACAACAACAAAACGTACCGAGTGCTTCATATGGAATGGAAATGAAAAGTTTGTTTAATTTTCCGTATTTTTTTCTTCCTTAGAAGTCACTTGAACTTACACCCTCCCTCGGGCGCGGAGTGGCAGCCGCGGGTGTTCAGTGGGGCGGGTTTGCCGGAGTTACTGCGGAACCGGCCCGGGGAAGCCGCGGGACCGGCGAGACCTGCCGGGTTTACGGGACCTGTTCGGGGGCTGCGGGAGCGGACACTGCCGGGGAGCGAGCCGCAGCGGTAGGGGCCACACTGCCGGAGTGGCCACAGCGGTACTTGCCGAGGGGCTCCTGATAAGCGCACCGGCTCCGGGGGGGGCCGAGGGGCTCCTGACGCCACTCCCGGCTCCCGGACGGGCTCTGGGCGGCTCGAGGGCCTCCTGCACCCGCACCGGCTCTGGGGAGCAGCTCCAAGGAGGGCTCCGAGGAGCTCCTGCACCCGCACCGGCCCTGGGGGGCCCCAGGGGCTCCTGCGGCCGCGCCGGTTCCCAGGCCGGCTCCAGGGGGCCCGGAGACATCTTGCGGCCGCAGCGGCTCCGGGGAGAGCTCCGAGGGGCTCCTGCACCCGCACCGGCTCTGGGGAGCAGCTCTAGGGGGTCCCAGCGGCTCCCGCGGCCGCAGCGGCTCCGGGCTCCGTGCGGTGCCCCGGGCCGGGTCCGCCCCCTCACTCCCCG
>VWZD01004827.1:10222-34557 GCA_013396695.1 Sakesphorus luctuosus
GGCTGAAGCGGGGCCGGCGGGCGCTGGGCGAGCATCGCGGGGCTCCGAGCGCTCTGAGGAAAGGAACGGGACCTACGGAGAGCGCGGGCTCACCGGGGCTCATCAGGGCTCACCAGTGCTCAGCAGAGCTCACCAGTGCTCAGAAAGGGTCACCACAGCGCTCACCAGTGCTCAGCAGGGCTCACCAGGGCTCATCAATGCTCCCCAGTGCTCCCCAGTTCTCCCCAGCGCTCCCCAGGGCTGCCCTGGGCACAGAGAGGGGCAAAATGCCAAGCTGCGGCTTCTCAGGTGCTCCTCAGTCCCTATTGCTGCCCATTTCATAACACAGTGCTTATGCTTTCTATAAATGTATATATATAAAATGTTTTAAAGACTTCAAGTGCCACAGCTTTCCATCTTTACTCTGCTCCCTTACGGAGGTGCAGTTGTAGGTTTAGGTGTCCTCCCTGTGTCTGCAGCTGGTACAGAGCAAACTTTCACAATTCATTTGAATAATTGCAGTTTCATATATGGATGTGTCTGCCTATAAAAACAATCCTCTGAAGAACTTAGAACTCTCTTTAGATTGGTCATGCATTATTTCTTTGACTTCAAAAGAGTCAGTCTCATAATTCAATCAGGATGTAACTTTCAAACTTGAAGGACATAAAATAGCATGTGAAGCTGGAGAGTTTATAGAATTACACCAAGATTAAAGGAGCAAAATCACTCGTCAAGGACTGATTTAGAAACAGTTGTGTCAAAACGTCACTTTTATATAATTTATGGAGGTGCCTCAATAAGAATTTTGCAGACTGTCTTGAAACCATAACTGCCATATTTACAGGCAGAAAGACAATGAATGAAAAATAAATTTGACCCTTTTGTAAAATGTTAACCTAAAATTGAAAAAGTGGTTGTAACTATGGTTAATGGAAAGTTGATCATGTTGGTTTTAATTCAACTGACAAATAGTCTTTTATTGCTGAATGGGATTTAAAAGGTTATTCTTTGTCTCAGCATTTGGAAAAATAGTGTTTTCATCCTGAGAGAAGATATTAGTAGGCAAAATCATTGTGTTACATCATATGATTTGTATGACTGCACGGAATTACCCACAGTCAAGTTAAGCCAAATTTTGCCTTTTGGCACAAGCCAGCAATTTTGACTTCACTGAGAACTGATCATACATAGTGAAGATAAAATTTTCTTTTCACAATTTGTTTGCTGTAAAATAAAATGAAATTTGTTATAAGAGTGCTCGTGAATTAATTTAGTGTTTCCTTTCATTATTAGAGAACTAACACTTTGTCTTGGATAACTCTGCATTGCTGAGGTGAAATAATTGGTGATTTAAAATACAATCAAAATATAAGTTTTGTTCCTTGCACTGAATCCTAAACTAACAGGTGAGACTTAACTGTCCAGGTGGAACTGAGGGTAACCAGCACCTGGGCAGTGTCAACTTGGGAGTTCTTGCACCCATTTTAGCAGAGCAGATCCATCTCCTTGCCCAACAGGAGGCTGCAAACCCTTCCACCTGAATGGGTTTCTTGTGGGTTTTCTCCTAAAATGTTTTGTGCTTTCTTTAGAGGTTCTTAGGAAGAAAAATGTGAGCATTGATTTGTGGAGAAATATCTGTTGATTTGTGGAAGGAAATACTTGCATGGTTTCCCAGTTTTTAGAATGTAAAATCTGATTTTGTGTGCTGTGTTCTGAAATCTCCCACTCTGTCTGGTTTTGAGCAGAGTGTCTGATTTCTAAGCATCCGATTGCTGTGAGCTGTAGGGTTGTGTGTTCTGGTGTGTCCCAGACTGGATCTGAGCTGGGTGGGCAAAATGCTGCTGTGGCAGGAGGTGATGCCAGTGCCTGCACTGGCAACTTGTGAGCAGCCCCAGCCTGTGCCTTATTTACAGAAACTGTGGATTGGTGTGAGGCACAGCCTCTACATTTGTATGTCTAAATGGTTCTGCTTACAAGATTCTCCACACTTGTTCTTCCTCTTGCTCCTTGTGCTCTCTGCGTGTGTGTACACCCTGTTTGGTGCTGGTTTCAGCTGCCCTCAGTGCTGTCCCCACAGCTCAGCCTCATCCTTACTGACAGCGCAGGGAAAAGGATGGAGTGATTAAAAGTGATATAAAGAGAGGTGGCAAAATTCTGGATGTGTGATGGAAAAAGTCCTCCTGACTTGAGAGTGACAGAAGTTTTCCCCTGAAGCAGCCTGAGAGGAGGCAGCCCCTCCTGTGCCCAGGCTGTGGACAGGGAGAGGGGCACAGAGCAGCTGAGTGTGCTGGTGTCAGTGGGCACAGGGGGAGGGGACATGCCATGGGCAGAGAGAGGGGCACAGAGCAGCTCAGTGGAGCCATGCTGGTGTCAGTGGGCACAGGGCAGATGCTGTGCCAGGGCACAGAGCCATAGGCAGTGCTGCAGGGGGCTGTCAGGAGGCTGCTGCTGAACATCAGCCTTCCTGGGGTGGTGCCCTGTAGGATCCAGAGCGCAGCTCTTCAGAAAGGAGTGGTTTGGGCTCCAGGTAGCTCTCAGTCTAAAGGCTGGCCATCCATATCCATTTCTTGTTTCAGTACAAACTACATGGCAATATATGATGCTGTTACTGATCAAACCTGTCAGTGCACTCAGAAATATGGGCCATAATTATACCTGGATGCTCAGCTATTAGGAAATAGTTTAATTCTGCTTTACTGTTATGAAGTCAGAACTTGAATCTTTTGAATTTGACTTGAATGTAAGGAACATCTTCCCTGCTTTCTAAGGCAATTCTTGTACCTCTGTGCTTGTGGCTAAGTACTAATCAGTGTTACAGTTCCAAATTCCTCACAGTTTTATGTCCAATAAATGTAATTTTGTTTTGCTGCTGGTTGGCCAGAGGCTGATGTGTTAGGTAGGAGAGAAGGCAGAAATCCTCCCAATAACCTGACAGCCCTGTACAAGTCACCTTTTCCTTGCTTGAAGGTGCAGTGATGGGGTTTGGGGGTATTTTTTAAGCAGGGGAGGAAAAGGTAGTTCTGGGAAGTTCAGAATGTGATAACCAGCTTTTCTGATCTTTGTTCAGTGAACTGAATTGAGTTAGTAATGCTGCTTTGACTTACAGACATCCTAGAAAAGATGATTTTGATCTTTCTTAATGCTTGCTGTTAATTAAACGCCTGACTGTGATTGGATTCTTGGCAATTGCCAAAGCATGGAAGGAAAAGTAGGCCAGAAAATTGAAGCTCATGCAGAAAGTGATGCCTTTAAAAGGGATGGGGGAGTCAGCACAGAAATAAAACTCCCATTCTGTATTTCATTTACTGTATTCCGTACATTTTCTGCTTAATGAAGTGATGTGGGAGATCATCTCAGCAAATACATGAGTGTACTGAGGGCAGGTGTATCTGTATTTTCATTCACCTTCCGCGTTTGTAAGAAAATCATTAGTTGTGGTTGGATTGGTGGGTAGTAGTCTGTATGCTGTGATAGCACACAGGTAAAGAGTATCATGTTAACTACAAAGTAAGGATATTTTGCAATGTTTATTGTCCTTAGCAGTGTTCTTTTTCATCATAATGGTATATGGTTATAAATGTGCATTAGTAATATATATTACTTCTGAATCTACGTCTTAATATCAGGCTTCTAAAAAGTGACCCTTTCCTTTTTCCCATGGACCTGCTTTGAAAATGCACCACGTAGTGATGCAAAGAGAACTTGAAATCATTAACACTCAGTTACATCAATCAGAAAATGCTTTGAACTGCTCTGTTTCATGTATAAGGACCAGCATCATTCCTGCCATCCCCATGTGGTTCTTGGACACTTTACCTAAGGAAGGGTGGAGGAATATGGAGTTCAAAGAAAGCTGGTTATTTGGAGGGACATGGACTGTGGTGTTCTCTCATTTACAAGCAAATATTTATGAAAATACATCTGAGATAAAGCTGTAACACTGAATATTTCACTGGTAATTCTTATAAAAAGAGCAATGCTGCCAAATCATATTAAGATGCTAAGAAATTTAATCCCATAGTGGTACAGTAAGAAATAATGTAAAAGAGATGGATTTGACAGAAGAATAGCACTTTTGTAATTTACCTACAGCCTTTAAAGGTCTGCCATGAACAGCACAAGTGAAGCTTTGCCCTGAGAATGTTACCAAGATGAACAGTATTTTGTTGTGCTGCTCCTGCATCTGAGACCCATGTGATGCTTCCTCCTGTTTCCAAGTTGTTCTTCCAAAGTACTTTAATAAAAGGAGTTTGTGAAGTGCTTAGGGAAGAAATGGTAGAACTGAATTTTTAAATACAATTTTGTCTGAGGCCAAGTGTTTCATTAGAATTTTTACTTACCATTGTGTCAAAAGTGTTCTCCAGCTACTTCAGGGTTTTAAAGAAATTTGAATAATTATTCTGCTTTGTGCATAAACATTTGTTTCCTTTGTGCAGAATTAAAATTTGGCCATCCAGCATTTTATGTGATTTAAGGGTTTTGGTTTGGAGGTTTTTTTGCTTGACATGGAATCTCACAGAGAGGGAGTGAGAAGAGTTTAAGGTGCAAATAATCAATCAAACCTTGTCCCTGGCATTTCTCACTGAGCAATGACTGAGGCTGCAGAGGTCCCCCAGCCCCAACAAAACCCAGGCCATGCAAACAGGGGCAGGCTCAGACCTGCCCTGCAAAGGCTGCAAACCATCCAAGGTTTTTTGGTGCACTGAGCTGGTGGCAGGGGAGATGCTTCAGAATCTCTTGCCATCTCATTTATTATGAGATTGTGCTCTGGGTTTGTTTGCCAGTCATGGGTTTCAACCTCTTTCTGGTTCTCTTCTCTTTTTTCTGCTTGTCGCAGTTCTTCACAATTTTCTTCTTGATGTTAATACAAGGAGTAACTAAAAATCACACCCTTTATTGTACTATTAGAAGTGTATAGATATGTAGAAAAGAGAAATTAAACACATACAGTCCATGTAACAAATGAGTTGAATAGTCCTGTTAAATAAAATATGCAAGGTAGGGGTGATTACTTAGTTTGATTTTGCTGATTCCTAATACAGTGTTACCATTTCCAGCCTCCCCACGGAGCTCTGCTTTGTACAAGCAGCCTTTTATAGACCAGTATGCCCCAGGTTCTTAATAAACAGAATAAACTAGAAGTATTGAAAAGTGGGGATATTTCTGTGAGCAGAAAAAAGAAAATAGAATTAGTCAAACTATATTGTTAGTAAATAATGGGCATTGTAATAGATCAGTGAGTGTACTGTAGGTCTGTGTGTAAAATGTATGAAAAAAGATCTGCACGTTTATAAAAGCAGCAATGTGGTCCCATTGAGCACAGCAGAGAAATTGCTGTGTTTTGAGAGAAGCTTAATGTGGAAACAGCACCCCCTGAAATGCTGTGTCGTGCACAGGGGTCACCTCACAGAACACAGAAATGGTGCAAGTGCAACTTTGCTCTGCAGTGCCTCAAGGTCAATTAATGCAGAGAGAAAATCCAGCTGCACAGTCAGCTCGAGTGGGACAACAAATTCAATGGAGAGTTGTAACTGGAGAAGGGAAATGTAATTAATGCTAATACAAACATCAAGTATTTATGAAACATTAGCCTGAAATATACACAAAACCATCCATAATTCAGGAAATAGGGATATAGAGATGGAGAAATTCAGTTGTGTCCTCAGGAAGAGTTCTGTGGATGCCTGTAAAATGTAGGGCTTGGCAAATCTGTGTATAGTTACAAATAAGGAAAATTCCTTGGCTAATGAGGATATACTGAACCAATTAAAATAAATATATTTTAACCTAATAGCTGTGAGAATGGCCTGTGCATGTGGAACCTTCTGCCCCTGGATCCTTTTGGCAGCAATTCTTATGCCCTGTGAGTGTTCCTGTGTCCCCCTGAGGGGTGTTCAGTGGCACAACACAAGATTTTGCTGTAACACATCCCACATGCCAATGGGCCTGAAATGGAAATGCATCTCCAAGGACAGTAGGCTTGTGAACAAATGAAATGCACTGTGAACACGTGGATTTGTGTTTTGCAGAGAAAGGTGAACTGTCTTAAACCCCAAATGTTGATTTGCCCACAGCAAGATCCATTCAGCATCTTGTTGGTGTGTGGTGAGACTTGGAGGGAAGAGCAGTCCTGCTGCTCCTCCTCTGCTGCTCCTGCTCCTGGAGCTGCATTCTGCTTTTGCTCCTGCTATGAATTTCAGGGAAAATCCAGTTAGGATTTAAAATACTAGTATTTAAAAACTAGTTACCTGGTTTTAGTTAAAATACTTGTGCTGGTTTAGAGGTAAACCAGCAGGAGAAATGAACTCAACACGAGAGAGATTATAAGTCAGAGCTACAATTTAATAATAGTAATACAGTAAATACACTGACACAAAGGGAAATGGCTTTCAACTCCCAAAACCCAGCAGTATAACCCAGTGCCCTGGGGTACAAACCCAAAGGGGTTTGTTAGCCCTTGTGCTGAGACCCACGTGGTTCCCCCAAGTCCAAAGCAAAAGGAAGTGAAAAACCCGTTGGTGCAGGTGATGGCTGTGGTCTGGTCAAGAGTGGTGGTCTCCTCCTGTCAAGGTCCTGCTGCTCCTCTGGATCCGATGAGAGGCTCCCCAGGTCTTCTTACCTACCGCTTTTTGTACCCTCAGGGAGCATCCAGTCCCTCCCCCGGGGCGGGGACTCACACAATGGGTGATTAACTCTGTGAGTCATGGGCTATTTTTGGACTGTTGATGGCCCATTAGCACCTACGCCCCCTCAGGCTGGGAGTGGAGGTGCTAACGACTCCCTGGGAAGCTGCTGCAAATGGGCCATTGACCTTGGGAATGAATAGAGGGGGTAGAATACACAGCTTTGATCACCCCCACACAGTGACAGCTGGTCCCACCTGCTGAACTAGGACAATACTAAAATACTGGTAGTGGCCTGCCCCAGACCTGCAGTGCAGAAGGCAGGGAATTGCCTTGTTGGGCTCTCCACTGTTTGGGTGTTCGGCCCAAAGGATTTGTAAATGAAGCCTTTGCAGAGCTGCTGCTGTGGCATTGGTGAATGGGAGGGAATTGAAGAACTCAGGTTGCCTGTATTGGTTGCCTGGGCACACAGGACTGGGTTAGGCCACTTAGAATTAATGGCTCAGTGTTAGCCAAGCTGTGCCACAAATGCCAGTCCTCCTGGTCAGACCCTGAGGCAGCTTTTGCTGTTGTGTTGGAGTAAGAACTGGTCCCTCTGCAGGGATGGCACTGCCTGGCACACAGCTGAGTAATCCCAGGCAATTCCAGAGTCCTAGTCCTCTTCGGTGTCTGATCATCTCTGATTTACTGAATGCTGATGGTAATGAACTTCAAATAGACATTATTTGTGCTGCCCTTAACTGATGCTTTATTTGCTTTACCTTCTTTTATGAGAATACAACCAATGCTTTTTCTGCATGTTTCAGTCACTACTTGATCTACTTCTATTATGTTGACTAAATTTACCTCCTGTCCAAACAAAACAATGTTAATCTTTTAAATCTCTCCTTGTATGGATGACTGTCTCTGGTTTTAATCTGTTTATGACATTTTCTGGTGCTTTTCTGTTTCTGATATATCTTTTTTTAGATGGATGCTGTTAGTGAGCACATGATTTCTAGAGAGGTCATGCCATACATTTATGTAATGGAATAATATTGTAAGTCTACATTAAAAAGAACTGATGATAAACTTCTTGCTTTTGTTTACTCTGTCCCTTAAAGTGGCAATATTAAATGTTAGGTCTTTTCTTGGCACTTTCAGTCAGTTCAAATCTCGGTGAGCAGTAAAAATCTTTGTCTAGAGCATAGGTTTGCCTGATGAGGTGCTTTAAGTCCAGGCTGCTCTCTCCGTGCAATTTCTACATCTACAGTACTCCCCCGCCCCCCAAAAAAACCCCTCTGCCATGTGTTCCATTCTCTCAGGAGACAAAAGAAGACATTTAGTTTCCTCTTCCTTGTAAGCTATACAGAGATTTTTGGCTGTTCCAGTCATCAGTCTGTCTCCAGGCACTGAAATGACTATTTCAGAGCTCTGGAAATGAGCTAGAAATGTGCTTTCCAGTCAGTATAGTATCAGCACTGGTAGAAGATAGACTGAGAAATAGATTTGCATAAGCATTTAGGATACAAAACAGTGTGAGGGGGCAAACTGTTCTAGAAGTGCAGCAAAGTTTAATTATGATAGATCTGCCCAGACATTAGAAGAAATGTATAAAACATGAAGAGACTGAAGTTTCAAACTGGATTGCAAGTCAGGCAATAAACTACAGACCTGCCTTGTGTAGATGTAGGTATTTTAAAGTTTTTTAAAAGTACCACCTTGTTTTGAGAATGACAGAACTTCAGTCCCCTCATGGATGAGTTTTCAGTTTGAGAGGACTTCCATGATTGTGGGGAATCAGGTATATGATAGAAGTGCGTTTTGCTTTTGTTATTACCAAAATGATCTGTGTTCTTGACTCACAGATTTTAGAGGTGTGATAATGGGATACAGATGCCAATAAAACCAGGTAACTTCACAGAATCCCTCCAGGACCTTGCCTGTGCTTCTGGAGAAGAGGGGATGAGAACTGTAACTCAGGTGGAGCTCTTTGGATACACTGTTCAGTTTAATCAATGATAATAAATTCCTTTTTGTACATAGGTGTATCTGAACCTTCTTTCATTGCTAAGAGTGAGGATCGTTTGTTTAAGCATTTATTTGAGGACTATCAGAGGTGGGTTCGACCCGTGGAGCGCCTGAACGACACAATAAAGATCAAGTTTGGCCTTGCCATCTCCCAGCTGGTGGATGTGGTATGTATAGCCCAGGAGTTGTCTGGGATTTTTCCCCACTAACTTTAAAATTCTGGAACATGATGTCATATGAAATAGCTGTTCATATTTTAGCTCAAACGAGTGGGCTGGTTTAAGGGTAAACTGGCAGGAGAAACGAAGCCAGCACAAGAGAGATTATAAGTCACAGTTACAATTTAATAACAATATTACAGTAAATGCAATGACACAAAGAGAAATTGGGTTTAACCCACAAAACCCAGCAGTGGAACCCAGCCCCCTGGGGCACAAACACAGTGGGGTTTGGTGGCCCCTGTGCTGAGCCCCACGTGGTTCCTCTGAGTCCAAAGGAAAAGGAAGGGAAAAACCTGTTGGTGCAGATGATGTCCCAGTCTGGTGGAGAGTGGTGGGCTCCTCCTGTCCAGGTTCTGCTCCTCCTCTGGATCCAATGAATGGTCCCACAAGTCCCCAAACCCCAAGATTCTCTCCCCTCAGGTGCAGGTGGGAGCCCCCAGTGCCTCCCCCAGGGCAGGGAGTTCCACACTGGGGGATCTGAGTCTAGGAGTCAGGGGGGATTTTGGAATGGTTGCTGGCCCCTGAGCAGAGCTGAGCCCTCAGGTAGGTGTGGAGGTGCCAAGGACTCCCCAGAGGGGAGTTCTCCCAGCTCCTCTGCCAGGCTTCTTTCCCAGCCAGCTTGCATGCTGAGGGGTCAGGTGTGCCCTGGGCAGCTGCTGCCAATGGTCCCTTGTTACCAGTTCCTGGGAAATGGGATGGAGGGTGTAGAATGCCCAGCTTTGGTCACACCCCCACAGGGATAAACTGGTCCCAGCTGCTGAACTGGGACAATGAAGTAGATGAGTCCTCTCAAATTATTATCAGTGTAATGAAAGAATGCACTGTGGGTGCACCTGTGATGTTCTCATATGAACATGCTGAGAGATTGGGATGCTTTCAAGGGTGTGCTTTGTATTTTAAATTACAGACCTTTGGGAACTAAAGCAGCTGTTCACTGTGAATGTTCTGTGCAGGTTATTTCTTGTAACATAATGCTTTGCTTTATAGGATGAGAAAAATCAATTGATGACAACAAATGTATGGTTGAAACAGGTATGTGTAAAATTTTGAAAAATTCTGAAGCAAGATTTGGAAGAAACTTTTCTAAGTAATTGTGAATTCTTAAAAAGCTCAGTCACTGCATGAATTTTTATTTCACCCAGTATCTTTATGAAATGTCACTAGAAATGCTTTAAAGGATTAATTGTTACAAACCTCTTAAAAACATAGCAAACACACAAAAAAGGTAAATAAAAATTCACAAAATTAAAAGAATTCTGATATGGCTTTGCATGGGCATTAATATACCAAAGTGCATGTCTCCAGCCAGTAGCTGCTGCTTCAGTACAAAAGTCTTCATTCAAAAGTCTTCATTCAAAAGCTTTATTAAGAAAAGAATGGGTTGATGTCCTGGAAAACAGTGTTGAGGTTTTTCTCTTGTGGGATATTTGAGATTATGGGATAAACATTACTGAAGGATTTCAGTTTCAAAGTTATATATGTGTGCTACAAGGAAATACTTTTTCCTCTTAAGAATCCTGGGGTTTGGGCAGGAAAAAGCCTCAAGCTTTATAATAATCAGATTCCAGTGCTAAACTGAATTGCCAGTATTAACCTGGGAAATGCTGCTCACAAGTCATTCTTGATTTAACTTAGAAGAATGTTTGCAGATCCCAATTATAATTACTGAGTTTGTTTGGGCTACTTTTTTTCTGTTTGGTTGGTTAGATTTTTTTTTGCTTTGATTTGTTGTTTCCCTGTGGATTCCCATTCCCTTCTTTTCCAGTAACTGTAATCCCAGGCCAGGTTTTTGTTTTCAGGGAAACTTTGAGACTACTCAGCAAGTATGAGATGGCAACGTGTTGATGATAACACTTTGTGCTCTCTTTAATAGTTTCTGTAGATCTTCCTGCAGTCACACCACTTTAAATAAGAACTGACCTGTATCTGTGCTTAAAATTCAGTTTGATGATGAATTCTTAGAAACTTAAATCTTTCCTCTTGAACTTGTAGTTCAAGTATAAATTGACCAAAATACTACTGTGCTCTCAGTGGTGCTGGTTTTAGTGTTGGTAGAAACAGGAACAACTGCCTTTAAAGAGTTACATCATGATGGGGTTTTTTGTATGATGAAGATGTCTAAATTGCTTGATTAGTTTCCAGTGTTTGGCATTGATTCAGAACAAGCTTTTTTCATGTTTGATTTATGCAATTAAATTACTTTATAATAGCCCTTACTTATGTATGTGTGCTCTGGAAAAGGACCTTCATATCTTAAGTTCTGTACAGAAATACCATCAAGGGGCTCTTATAACAGAAAACGAATCCTGAGTGAAGTAACAACATGTCTGTTCAGCAAATTAATAGTTTTATACACATTTTAGAAGCCAGTTTGACTGTTTTGCATTGCCTTGTTATCTGTTTTCATCTGGTGTTGCCCTGCTTGAATCCACTTCCCAATAATAATGGTCTTTACATCTCACATATCTGCAGGAATGGATAGATGTAAAACTAAGGTGGAATCCTGAAGACTATGCTGGAATAACATCTATTCGTGTCCCATCAGATTCTATTTGGATTCCAGATATTGTGCTGTATGACAAGTAAGATTTGAATCTTTTCATAGTGTGGTGAACCCACTACACATAGACAATACATTTATTTTCTGTCCAAGCTGGTTCCAGGAGGTCATTGGACAGATAAGTTTGTGTGTTTAGTAGAGCTAAGGGTGTGTGGAAAAATTTGCCTCTGAATGCAAATGGACTTTGTTGCCATGTTAAATGCTAAATGTTTTGCTTTGCTTCTGTTTGGAATTTCTCATCCCTTTAAAAGGTTTGTTTCCATTTCTTCATATAAACTCTTTTCTTCATTAGAAGACAATGTCTTGCACAGTGCTGGGTACAAATAGTGCAGAGTGATGGGAGGGGAGCAACTAATTTATGCTGTTGTAAGTCATATTCAGCATGGAGTTAAAATTAAATACTCTCAGATGTAAGGGAGGGATTGGGTTGGTTTGGGGTTGTTTGGATTCTTTTCTTTTGAAAATAAACAAATATCAGAAGCAACAACTTTTGAATTAACCTTTCTGCTCAATTCAGATGTATGTCCAATGCTTTATATTTCCTGCCCTGTCGAGTCAGGATGAAAGGCTGTTGCTGTGATTGTGAATTCCAGTTTGGACGTGGGACACAAGTATTATTTTACCTGTTTCATGACTTTTTTTTCTTTGATAATTATGATTTGGCCAAGTTTAAAAGTATTTATGCTGCATTACTAATAGGAACACCAGAGCTGGGTCATGCTGTTAGAGGTCAAGGTTTTTACAGTCCTTTCAGAAGTCATTTGGATCACAGAAAGTTGCACAGATTTTTTCATGGCCTAAAAATAGTCTTCCCTCTGACAAAGCTGTTTACCTGTGTGAGATTCAGATCTAACAACAACAACAAAAAAAGGCTATGAAGACAAAATTTTGGCTGTTAAGGGGGATAAGTGATAAAGAGCTGAAATAACAATAAGAAAGCACATTTTCCTGTTTAAATACACCCCCTGACCCCCCTGGTAATTGCAATTTCTCCCTTCTTTCAGTGCAGATGGACGTTTCGAGGGAACATCTACCAAAACTGTGGTAAAATACGATGGCACTATTGCTTGGACTCCACCAGCAAACTATAAAAGTTCTTGTACTATTGATGTAACCTTCTTCCCCTTTGACCTCCAAAACTGCTCCATGAAGTTTGGGTCCTGGACTTACGATGGCTCACAGGTTGACCTCATTATTGAAGATTATGACGTTGACAAAAGAGATTTTTTTGATAACGGAGAGTGGGAAATAGTGACTGCAACAGGGAGCAAAGGCAACAGGACTGATGGATGCTGCTGGTACCCTTTTGTGACATATTCATTTATAATTAGACGTTTGCCACTTTTCTACACATTGTTTCTCATTATTCCTTGCATTGGCCTTTCGTTTCTAACAGTCCTTGTCTTCTACCTTCCTTCAAATGAAGGCGAAAAAATCTCACTTTGCACTTCAGTACTGGTCTCTTTGACTGTTTTCCTTCTTGTTATTGAAGAAATTATTCCATCATCTTCCAAAGTTATCCCGCTGATAGGAGAGTACTTGGTGTTCACGATGATCTTTGTGACCCTGTCCATTGTGATAACCGTGTTTGCCATCAACATCCACCACCGCTCCTCGTCCACGCACAACGCGATGGCCCCGTGGGTGCGCAGGATATTCCTGCACAAGCTGCCCAAGCTGCTGTGCATGAGGAGCCATGTGGACAGATACTTTACTCAGAAGGAGGAAGCAGCCAATCTGAGTGGCTCAGAATCCTCCAGGAACACCCTGGAAGCAGCTCTGGATTCCATCCGCTACATCACAAGACACGTTATGAAGGAGAATGAAGTTCGTGAGGTGGGTGCAGGAGAAACAAACCCAACATGAAAGAGATTATAAGTCAGAGTTACATTTTAATAAAAAATATTACAATAAATGCAATGACACAAAGAGAAATTGGGTTTAACCCACAAAACCCAGCAGTATAACCCAGCCCCCTGGGGCACAAACACAATGGGGTTTGGTGGCCCCTGTGCTGAGCCCCACGTGGTTCCCCCGAGTCCAAAGGAAAAGGAGGTGAAAAACGTGTTGGTGCAGATGATGGCACAGTCTGGGCGAGAGTGGTGGGCTCCTCCTGTCGAGTGTCTCGTCCTCCTCTGGATCCAACAAGTGGTTCCCCAAGTCCCCAAACCCCCAGATTTTCTCCCCTCAGGTGCAGGTGGGAGCCCCCAGTCCCTCCCCCAGGGCAGGGAGTTCCACACTGGGGGATCTGACTCTGGGAGTCAGGGGGGATTTTGGAATGGTTGCTGGCCCCTGAGCAGAGCTGAGCCCTCAGGTGGGTGTGGAGGTGCCAAGGAGTCCCCAGAGGGGAGTTCTCCCAGCTCCTCTGCCAGGCTTCTTTCCCAGCCAGCTTGCATGCTGAGGGGTCAGGTGTGCCCTGGGCAGCTGCTGCCAATGGGCCATTGTTACCAGTTCCTGGGAAATGGGATAGAGGGTTTAGAATCTACAGCTTTGGTCACACCCACACAGTGATAAACTGGTCCCACCTGCTGAACTAGGACAGGTGCATTGGTCTTGTTGCACTGATTGTGTACAAGTAGAAATTAGAAAACCAGCTAATGCTTCACTGTGCAGTTGCATATTAAAGATGTGCTATGGTTTGCCAGGTTTTGTGCTACACTGAAAGTTGTGTAATGGTTTGCACTGGAAAGAACTGCAAGTATGGTACAATGCTGGGAATTCTTATGGATATTGGGCTGCTTTACTACAGTCCTTGGGTTCTTTAAAAGTCTTTTGCTTTCTTCCAGAAATAAGTTTATGCTGGTAGTTACACATTGTGAGACACTTGTCTGTCACAAGAGCAGGTACTGTAACTCTTCCCTGCAGTGCTGTGAGGAGAGGAGAGGAGAAGGTATTTTCACTGTAATGCTGTACCTGAAGTCTCTCTGAACGATGCATTTTCCTTATGTTTTCAGAATAAATATTGCCAAGCCATGTTTTTCAGCTTTCAATTCCAAATAAAATTAGTTTTAATGCTTTATCTTTTATTAGTTTAAATACAAGCTATAGCCATATGTAGGTCATTTGGTGCTGAGGTCAAACATGGGCTATATGGCTTCCTAAGTGCTCTCTTCTGTCCTTATTTGTCTCTAAGTTATATCAGAATATGTCAAAGGCTTTTCCTCAGTCTGTTCATTTGCCCTCTGAATTATCCTTCATGGATGTTTACACCATTTGGGCAGGAGCATTACAAACCTGTTTTCTTTACATGCTTTTTAAACTGGCACCATTGATACACCAGAGACTTAAATCTTATTTCCCAGCTAATGTAGGAATATAGAAGTTTGTTGTGTATTCTTATGATCCTGCTGTGTGTTTCTGATGGCAAGGCCTGGGATTATTTCAGTTTATACGGAAAAGGCTCTCTTCAGCAGCTGCTGGTTGCTGGGAGTGTTTCTCACATCCCAGCCTAGGAGCGAGCAAACTCCTCTCCTGTGCCTTCCTGGGACTTGGTTCTGCCATTGTCACAAGGGATCCGGCCTAGATTTTTAATAAGTGTGTCTGCTCTGCTGTTAAAGCAGCATCACTGACTCTGCACTGTATGAATAAGAGAAATAGAAGAGTTTGCTATTAAATATATAATTTCCTTTAAACTGGGGGTTGTTTCCCTTTCTCTTGTGAGATTACTGTATTTGACTGTGAGTGACAAGAGAAGTAAGAAGTATTTTGGTTTTCAGGTGTGATGTTCTTGTGACTCTAAGCCTTGGAAATTAATATACAGATGACTGGGGATTCACTTGTGTTTTATTACTTGAGCTCCAGAGAATTTGCAAGCTTTATTTGCAGAAGTTGTTGATAAACACTACACAGCTGGTGCTGTTGCAGCCTTCCATCTTAGGGAGCATTAGGCTTGGGAAATGTGGATTGCTGCAGTTCCAATCCAAGACAATTGTTTGGCAGGGCTTTAATTTACCTGCACAATTATATCTGCTATACTTACAAAACTCTGTAGATATGAATAATCCTATAAAAAGGAAAGAAGCCTTGAAAGTACAGTGAGTATCCTCCCTGGTGTGGAATTCTGTGCAACAGTAACTGCACAGCTCTCAGAGCTTTTTTGTACCTCAACACCTCTCAGTACTGTAATTTCTTTTTTAATTTTCTTTTTTTCTGGGGAGAGGCTTAGTGGATTTTGTTTAGGTGTTGGGGGCGGGGGTGGGTATTGTCTTTTTTTTTTAAATGACTTTTGTTTCTAGCTCCTGCCTGGGAATTCCACTGTGTGCTGTCATGTGGCTTGAACCCTGCAGTATGTTAGAAAATGGCATACCAGTTCCACCTCTCTATAGGGGAGGATGTTCAGAGCTTGTCAGGGGCACTTTCTGCATTAAATCCAATATTGGTCTACATAGTCTACCAGTATTCAGAGAGGGAAGTTTGCTCCTGTTCCAGCTCAGACTGTAATTATAAAATGTTATTAAAAAGTGTTATCAAATGGACAAGGTTGCAAAAAGTGGACTTTGAAAGGATTTAGAATTGCAGGATTTGGTGTTGTATTTTTACCTGGTTTTGCACATCCTGACCAACTCTTTGCTCTTTGTTTTTTAGGTTGTTGAAGACTGGAAATACATTGCTCAGGTGCTGGATCGAATGTTCTTATGGGCTTTCCTTCTGGTTTCAATAGTTGGATCCCTTGTGTTGTTCATTCCTGTTATTCATAAATGGGCAAGTATAATAGTACCTGCACATATAGGCAGCACAAATGCATAGGATGTTTGGGGAACGGTCCCTGCTGGTGTTTCAGTTGCTCTGTTGCTCTGTTTCCATGCATGTTCTTTGTAGTCATGTCTCTGATAGAGGGAGAAAAACATTCCAAACCCAGAAAATTAGATTTATACTAAAGCATGGCATTCCTAGGACACATAGAAATCCATTTGCTTCTTACCAGTCTACTCAATTACTCCTAAGCCAGCTCAGAATTCAAAGAACCTTCTCAAGCACTTGCATGTGTGATATAGCAAAAAAAGCATACACTGACACCTACTGCAAAATACAAGGATTGGTTTTTTTAATGATCACTGTAGTCCAGTTATTAAATTACTATATAAATTGTCATACAGAGTATTAAATATTTGTAGTTACTTACACACTAGAGTTGCTTATTTCAGTTTACTGTAGTAGAAAGAGGAGCATTTTTATCAGCTCTCTTGAATGTGTTGTAAAAGTATGAAGTTTCTACAGAGTAATATAAAATTATAGCAAAAATAGAAGTTAAATTTCCTGTATATCCACCTAAAAAGAGCAATTTGGCCATGTTTTGCCTTTATAAATTTTCAGTGGAAATTGCTGCTAAATTTTAAAGCTTGTTAATTCTGTGATACTAACATGGACATTTAATAAGCCTTAAGATGCCTAAAGCACATCCTGATATCTCCATCAGCTCTGGAAAGGAGGGCAAAGGCAGTTAAATGAGTTCCCAAGTTGCACAAGGGCCAGAACATTCAGATTTCTTTATCCTCAGTGATTTTGATACAGTATGTGAGCTGCGAACATGTTAGTTACCCTGTCTTTGTGTGCTTCTCAGAATTAAGTTTTTAAGCACAGGTTTTGAATTTTTTAATTTTTAGGAACTTGGGGAATGTGTTTTGAAGGAAAGGTTATAAATTATTATGCTGTGGAACCAAATACAGATGGTGAAGTTTTCAGACATTTGTTAAACTGAATTTAAGAGCTGCCTTGAACAGGTTCTGTTGCTTGTAAAACCACATGTAACTCTAAGCTACAAGGACTTACAGCTTCCCATATTTTCATATTCCTGAGACTGTTGAAAACAAACTTGCAGCTTTTCAGTTATTCCATTAAAATATATTCTTTACATTGATTCCAATCCCACCTTTCTTCCTTTCTTCAAAGTTTATTTCTGGAAAAGACTCTAAAATAGTTGGGTGTTTTCCCACACCAAAGTTTTGTCAGTGTTGTTCATAATACAGTTGTATCCTGTAGGACTAACAGAGTAATGCCAAGCTAGAGAAGTCTTGGGGGAGTTTTTGTTTGCTTAAGTTACTACATAAATAATAACATGTTTAGATGAGAAGTTTTTATGTAAATTGTAGGATCTTTGGTAATGTAAGTTTTTGTAGTGGTTGTAAATTTGAAAAACAGATACATATTCCCCCCACACCCCTGGGTCTGCTTTGGAATAGCCCTGTTTGATTATAAGAGTGATTGCTTATGTCATAACTTATATAAAATAGAATATTTGTTTCAAACTGTTTTAAGATGTAGGATTTTCTTGGGTTTGTGTAGATTTTTAAGGGTCACAGGTAAAGAAATTATGCCAGGCAAACTTTTTTTTTTTAATAATAATTTATGAGTAATTCTGATTGTAAAGGGAGTCACTCTCCTTCAGTTACACAATTACATTTGGCATTGGATATCCATGTTTCCTCTATTCCCATCATGATTTTAAAGGTGAATTAGCAAAGATTATCTGATTTAATCCCTGAATAGAAGAATTCTAACTTTCTTGGTACTACTAAGATTAAATAATGCATCAGCAACTTTCTCTGTGTTAAAGTTGCAAAAATAATTCAGATACTTTTTTCTTGTTCTAACACAAAATTTCCTTTTATGGTCTTCCTGGGGTTTGACTTACTGAAATTTACTTTTACCTGAACAGAAAACAAAGTAAGTAAAAAAGCAGATTCAATGTATATCTTATTTTTTTAACTCTCCACCTCTTCTGTTTCCCATGTTAAAAGGTGTCTCTGGACTGGCCATTTCTGTCATGGTGGGCAGCACATTAATGGCCCAGGACAGTCACAGTCTTTATTACAGTAACCCACAATTTTTTGCAAATGCCTGAATTTCTTTCAGTCACATCTGCAGTGTGATCCTGACAGATTTAGGTGAGGAGCTGACTCTGGAATCCTGGGGGTCTGCAGCTTGTCAGCCTGTCTGAAACAAAGGAATGTGAGCAGGCTCAGCAGTGTGCACCTTATTGTGGGACTTGTATTGAATGTATTGAACTGCAGCCAGTGCTGCCTTAGCTGGGGTTTGTTACTGGGTCAAAATAAATGAAAAAGAAAGGCACCCTTTTCAAGAGTTTGATTCTCTTTATTTTCTTAAATGTTACACCACTTGACACAATGTATTTCCAAAAAGTTTTCAGTTTGGTACAGAGAGAACAGTTCATATTTTACAAAATATGTTCTCCTTGCAGTATTTTTGTTGCATTTTTTTATTCATGCTCTTAAATAATCTGCAGTTACTGATTAAAAAATGAAGATATAAATGCCCAAGCAGTGATTTTAGCATACTTTACAGGACTGTTTTGTGTCTACCTGCCTTCCCTTGTTACAACAGGATGCCTCTGTATCCAAATATCCTGTCAGAGTGCCTTGGTCCTTTGCACCAGCTGCAGATTCTCAGTGTGTGTTTCACTTTACACAATTCTAAACATCACTGGGTTTGGGTAGGTTTTTTTTCTGGCAGTATTCACATACATTCCAATATGGGAATGCAGAGGGTTTACTTTATGGCTGCTTTATTGCCCTCATCTGTTATTTACCTGTTTGTTTTCCTTTTGTTATAAACCTGCCTGCAGCCCTTTCTCCCCCTGGGGTCAGTGTGACACTGGTGCTGATGTCTGTATGGAGCACTCTGGTGCTTGTGCTTCCCCAGCCATTCCAGTCACACCACAGCACTCCTGGAACTCGGGAGGAACTCCTTCCACAAGGTCCTGCCATGGTCTCAAGGGGCTTGGCACCAGCCTCGGGTAAACACATCCCAAAGCATTCAACCTGTCTTGACTTTGCAAATATTCATGTGATTTTCCATTCTTTATTCCCCCCTTCTCAAACCATTCCTAGAAAGTCCAATGTACTACCTCCATCTTTTCCAGGTAGTGCAAGAAGTAGCTGTAAAGCAGAACTCGTGTTACTTGGAATTATCTGGCATAAAGATTCAAAGGAATTTTTTTCCACGTTTTTCTCAAAGCCTTCTTGGTTCAGCAGAGTTGAGAGTTCCTTATTCTACTGTACATGGAGGAGACATGAGGTGCTGGGTTGGCAATGCAGAGCTGGTTGGCAGTTTTATTTGCTTTCACACCATCATATTTAATCTCTACATTTCATCTCCAGCCATCAGGGGTTGTAAAAACAATCCTGCTGTTCCCAGGATACAGACCAGGATGAAAACCCAGAGGAAAATACGGTCGATGACCATGGCAACGTATTTCCAGTCATCCTGAATCTGAAAAAATAAAGAATTAAAAAGGAATAACAAGTTGGCATGTTAATTAGGTGGATAACTTGCATTAGCAATTAGTGCCATTTTATACAGGAAGCACAGGTTTTTCTGTATGTAGATATCTTTCATACCCAACTCACACTTCTCTGTTTTCACTGACAAATGAATTCCTCTTGGAGAAGCTTTATCTGAATATGCTCTTTGTGGCAAAGCCAAAAGCTGCTTCTTCAAACACAAAATGTTGTTCACCAAGACACTGGACTTGAGGAGATAAAACTTCTCTATGCCAAAAATGAAAGTCTAAAGCTTTACATTCTCAGGTGATCAGGTCTGTCCAGAAAACTTTACAGAAACAGACTGCTCCTGCTGCTCTTGAGGCAGTGTGGAAAAAGCAAAGGTTGATTGGTCTGTAATTATTTGATACTTTTTTATGTAGTACTGAAACTCAGTTTTTCTCATGCATGATGTAAAATTCATCTCTGTACCTTTGTTGTAGCTGAGAAAACACATTTAAAAAATACCCCAGATTTTTCTAATTTTCTTTTTTTTACAGTGTTATAACAAGGATGACACTGAAATATTATATATGATATATTTTAATACTAACTAGGTGATCATTTTAGTTACTATTGAGATTGCAGTTTAAAGTTTTACTTTGTGATTCATCAGGAGTGCTAATAAATAA
This sequence comes from Sakesphorus luctuosus, assembly GCA_013396695.1. Lineage (NCBI taxonomy): Eukaryota > Metazoa > Chordata > Aves > Passeriformes > Thamnophilidae > Sakesphorus > Sakesphorus luctuosus. Next base: position 30,530 of record VWZD01004827.1, read on the forward strand.
AAAATGCATTTGTTGTTTTTGAAATTCATGTTTTTTAGCTTACAGCTTATTTGGGGTTTTAAGTCTGCCCTAGCAAACCAACCCCATATTTTCTGTACCAACTAAATATAACTAAGGTTCTGATTTTGGTGCAAATGAAGGTAGAATGAAGTGCAGTGCCATACTGCAGAGAATTTAAATTCCATGGCAGTTGTGGTGGTGTGGCTCCTGTCCACAGTATTTTCGAGGAACATGATAGAGAAAAAGCTTTCAATTTTTTTTTCTTTCTTCCATTAAGATGCAGCTTTATGAAAGGTGCTGGTCCCTCTCTTGCAGCAGTTGCCTCATTTAACTACAGCACTTTATCTGCAGCAGCAACAGCATAAGCAACATCATCACTGTGAGGGACATTCACTCATGGTTTTGGTGTTGCTGATAAGCTGTGGGAGGCAGAATGTAACTTCCCAAAGGCCACGGAGTCAGCAAATTCCACTATGAGGATTCTGACTTGGAAAATCCCAACTTTAGCTCTGGTAGGATGGATGCTCTGGTGTGTTCCCCTGGCAATGGGAACCTTAACAAACCTCACTCAGGATTTATACTGTCAATAAAGAGAATGTTCCCAATTATATAAATTTTGCAAAATTGCACACATTTGTAATACAGCTTGGGTAATTTACCTGTATAAAATAATTGTCTCTGTTGTTTTGGGGGATTTTTTTTCATTGTATATTTGAGAATTCTTATATATATTATATAGAGTTACTATATATATAGTGTATATATATATATACACTATATAGAGAGAACACTGTAATGGTGAAAGGTATCTGCGGTTTGAGTAACAGTAAAGTATGCTCTTACCTCTTTTGCTTCATTCTGCATTTTCATATTTTCTGCAATGTATTTCACACTTTCAATAGCATCTCTCATTTCTGGTGACAGCACTGAAAATGAAAGCATGGGGTCTACAGACTCAGAGCTGGAACTTCTGGTGAGATTGGCACTGAAATCAGAGACCTTGGTGCGTTGGTACTGGCAGCAGCTGCAGGCCATGTCCTGGCACACAAAGCCATCTTTGCAGCATTTGGGTTCAGAGCTACTGAAGCAATTTAGGTTTGAAAACTCAGAAGTGAAAAGTGGCTTTGGCTTCTGGTTATTCTCTTCATCATTGGCAGGCCTTGTCATGAACATGATCCTGGGCAGTAAGTTCAGGAAAATGGTTCTCACCCACTCAGGCATTGTGTGTGTCTTGGGGGTTCTGTAGTGCACATTCAGCACAAACACTGTGATCACAATCGACAGAGTTACAAAGATCATGGTGAAAAGGAGGTATTCCCCAATAAGGGGAATTACCAGGGAAGTAGAAGGGATGGTTTCTGTGATAACAAGAAGGAACACTGTTAAAGATAGAAGGACTGATATGCAGAGTGTCACCTTCTCACCACAGTCTGAGGGCAAATAGAAAACTAGTACAGTCAGGAAAGAAATCAGCAGGCAGGGAATAATCATGTTGATAGTGTAAAATAAAGGTAATCGCCTAATGTACAGAGAATATGTGATGTCTGGATAGATCTCCTCACAGCAGTTATATTTGATGTCATGTTTGTACCCAGGGGCTTTAATAATAGCCCATTCTCCACTCTCCCAGTAATCCTTCAGGTTCATTGTGGAGCCAATTAAAACTAAGTCAATTTTGGCTTTATCATAAGACCAGGAACCAAACTTCATGGTGCAGTTCTGATAATCAAATGGGAAGTAGGTTACATCTATTTTACATGAGCTTTTAAAGATAGCTGGAGGCATCCAGGTCACATCACCAGTGTATTTCAGTAGGGCCTTTGTCTTGTCATCAACCTGGAAATCCCCAACTGCACTGTAAAACAAGTAAAAATAACCAACATTAGAATGGTCTACTCCAGGTAGTTTCATACATTCAGATAGTACACATTAACTCTTTGCTCTCTTTTGGGAAAGTCAGCCGTTACTTGTTGACTTGGAACTGAATTGCATGTGCAGGACTGAGCCAGTGACCACCATAAATTTGCATAATTAAACTGAAACAAACAGCTGTATGAATTTACCAGGAGGGAGTTGAACAATCTCCCTTATTAATAACATGGGTCATGCAAACAATATTCAGAATGGCAGTTCAGCTAGATAAGTGCTGCAGGTGCCTTCCAACTGAACTATTTTATTCTATTCTAGATCAATCAAGCAGATCTGAACCCAAGGGCTGATAAGAGGATACCTGTATTTCTGGTATTCCTACCTTTCTGTGGACAGTGCAGGTAGTAACTATGGAAAGAGGGATTAGGGTTGGGGAGCATCTTTGCATAAGGAGTGTATTTGTTGAGGATTATTTTTAAGTCCCACTTTGCTATCTTATATGATCCATGTGACAATTCCAGTTGTTGATATGAAAAAGTAAAACTAAAATGGTAATTTAAAGTTTTAAACCCACTGCTAGAAAAGGAGTACCATCACTGTTGCTCCATCCCCCAAAGTGCTGGATCTGTGTAGCTGAGTACATCTCCCTGAGACTTCCCTATGTAGCACAGGGAGCCATTTAGTTATCTTTTGGCTCCTCACAGTCTCAGAAATAGGAATGACACCTAAAGTCAGCTTTATCTGTGGCTTTTATATGTCAACCCTGTTAATGTAAAGGTGTCAAATTACAAATGTCATTGCTAAAACCCTAGAAGTTTCATTTTTTCAGTTAATGGTCTGACTGACAGACAAGTATTCTCCAGTCTAAGGGAATTCTTGCCACCTCCCCTGATAGACAGTGATACAAATAACAGTAAAAGTGGGGGCTTGTGAAGCAAAAAAGCCAAGGTACTTTGGCTTGCCCACTTGCAGCTCTGAGTTGGAGCTGGGCCTGCCCAGTGGTGCTGATGGAGCTGGCATGGAGGTGAGGGCTGCAGGGGGGATGTGCTGGACAGCAGGCTGTGCAGTTCAGTCCAGGAACTTACTGCTGGGTTTGTTGTTTGGGTTTTTTTAAAAACTGGTAACATCACCCCCCCTCTTCTTCCTGAATTAAGGAGATAAATATGCAAGAGTCTTACTTGTTGTATAAGACAATATCTGGCTTCCAGATCTGGCCAGAGGGCACTCGGATGAATTCAGCACCTCCATAGTCTGCTGGATTCCACCGAAGCTTGTAATCATTCCAGATCTAATTATGGAACAAAACAGTCTATGTTAGGTTTGTAAGAAACTGAAATTCAGTGGACTAGACTTGAACCAAGTGCTGTCATCACTTTTAGAGTTGTTTACTTTTTGATACACAGTGTTTAGGTGTTCCTTTAACAAATACCTATGTGTGGTGTTTGTTCATATACAGATTTTGGGTGGGCCTAGATATCACCTCATTGGTCATATCTAAATGTGACATATATGTGTAACTCTGTCCCAGGAATGAGCACTCAGTAGCTGAAACAAGGTGAAAGAAGGAATAAGACACTCTGTTGTCAGAGAATGTAGGACGTTAATAATAGCTTCAGTCTCCCAAAGCCAGGTATCTGTGAGATGGTGAGAACAAAGTGGTGGAGGCTGTGGTGGTGGGTGTGAGCATCGAGCGAGGGCCCCTGAGTGTCTGGGTCAGAAAGAGCTGCAGAGTGTCACTGCTCGGTTAAGTGACAGCCGTGCTCCTTAGGGCTCGTTAAACTCCACTTTAACAGAGTTGACTATCAGGCTGACAGTGGGAACTAACCTGGTTATTAAGCTGACTGCAACGGTAACTGCATTTTTAACCCCTAAAGACCCTTTCTAAGTGAAGTAAACATTTTTGGTTAGTTCTCTCCTTCCGGGAGCTAAACCAGCACCAGGTGGTGCTGTGCGGGGCATCCGTGCTGAGGGGCTCCCGCTGCGCCGGTGTGTGCCAGGGCAGCGCCTTTGGGAGCGAAGGTGATGTACTGAGCGACTCCAGCGAGTGTAGCAGCGCCGCTCCGGTCCCGTCCCGTCCCGCCGTCCCCATCCCCGCTGCTCCTCCCATCCCAGCCCGTTCCCTCCGCTCCGTCCCCGTCCCGTCCCGCCACCCCAGTCCC
>VWZD01004827.1:44947-98164 GCA_013396695.1 Sakesphorus luctuosus
TATTATTATTATTATTATTATTATTATTATTATTAATAATAATAATAATAATAATAATAATAATAATAATAATAATAATAATAATAAGCCAGGATGGCATGTTGTACAGTAAAAGCTTTTCTCTGTAATATCCAGACTTCAAATAATTGAATGGAAAAAAGGGCCAAGATATCACCAGAAGTACTGGACTTGCTGGAAAAAATAATTAGTTTTCTGTTTGTTTGGGGTTTTTTTCTTATCACAGTAAGCCAAGTTCTGCTTTCCTTTTCCCTGCTCTAAGGGATGTAGGTGCAACTCACTTGGCATCTCTGTGGATTTAGCACAGGGGAACTTTGAGCAGAGTAAGACCCAATANAGGTGTCTGCTGCTCCTCCCCTGGGACAGCTGAGCCTCAAATCCCCTCCACAGGCAGCAGAGGATTTTGAGTTTGTTCACCAGCCCTTAGTTGTGCCTATCTGTGGTGCTACAATTGTTGTATCTCCTGCCAACAGCCAAGGACGAGCTGGGTGAGCCAGGAGCCCACCCCTCTTCTTGCAGGTTCCCTGGAGCAGACTGTGGTGGGATGGTCCCGTGACCTCAACCTGCCTTTGCCAAAGACTTGGTGACTCCACATGCCTCGTGTGCTTTCCTAGATAGTTTGTTGAGGATTGCACTTAAATCCACATGAAAATCTCCCCAGAAAAACACACAGGTCTGTGTGTTCTCAGGGGTCTCCCATTCTTGCTGCCTCACACAGTTGTCTTCTCCAGTTGCTTTCCTGAGCTCTCACCCTGACATTCATTAAGGTGTAAATGAGTCCCACACACAGGAGCTGTTAAAGTTAGAGGCATATTTGAGGACCAAATCTATATAAAGGAAAATTTTATGGTTTATTTATATTTCATCAATGAACAGAGTATTATATACATGTTTGTTTATATACATTAATTTGGCCTTTGCTGATTGATCTGCTATCAGAGATGGCAAGGTGAGAAACCTTGCAGTGGCCACCCCAGGAGGATGGGTTTGTTTCTCAGGTCAGATTTAAGTATCAAACCCATTTGTGAAGCTCTTTAGAAATCAGACACAAATTGTTCTGACGCATTTGAAGGAAATGAATTTCACAGCAATACCTTCTTTATAAAAGGAGAATTGAAGTATTCTAAGGAAAGAAAGTATCCTTTCCAGGGCAATGNTCACAGTAAGCCAAGTTCTGCTTTCCTTTTCCCTGCTCTAAGGGATGTAGGTGCAACTCACTTGGCATCTCTGTGGATTTAGCACAGGGGAACTTTGAGCAGAGTAAGACCCAATATTTGTATAAATATTGAGATCTTTAAATGACAGCTAAGGGTTCATGGCAGCAGTGTGGTTTTGAAAAAGTGGTTGCAGAAATAATCCAACAGTCCCCAGGACACAAACAAGGACAAATATCCAGAGGAACAGCCTGTCCACTACCATAGCAACATATTTCCAATCTTCAATGACCTGGAAGAAAAAGCCAATTAAAGATATTAGCAATTTATCATATTCTTTTGGTCTTCCTCTTGCTAATGAGAGTTTGTCTATGTAAATAAAAGGAAGCAAATCTCAATGTTCAGTGATAACCTGACTTTAGGCTTGGGAAGGGATTTTTCTCTCCCAACCCTTCTGAGAATGGAGAAAAATACAGAGAATATTTCCCAGCTTTCTTGGAAGGATGAGATACTGAGTGTGGCTGCCTGGTGGAAGCCAGTCCTGAAGGACTCTCAGAATAATCCAATTAAGGAATTTTTTTCTTTAATTTTAGTTTGCAGATGCTGTTCATCTCAGTGGGCAAAAATAGATGGTGTTTCCTGCTGTTCAACAAGGTTAGCTTCAGAGTTCTTTTCTTATCAGCAGTCATCTTAATCAAGGATTTTGATGCATGTTAATACTGTTGCTTTTAGTAAAATCCCTTTTTGCCTTGCTTGTGTTGTCTGTGAAAGTATTGGCCTTAGATTCTGCCTCAAACTGAAGCAACTGTCAGGCTATTATTGTAAAGGGGGAGCATATCAATCTTCATTTGCATCCCAGGAATATTTTTTCCTTTCTCATTGATTCTGGTTACACGTGGGATGTCCTCACAGCAATGACTTTACCAATCTTTTCAATTGTCTCATGTCTTCTCTTAGAACATTACCTAATTTTCCTTCAGTGCATGTTTAATTTTCAAGTGCTGCTAATGGGAATTGAACACTTGTGAAATCAGACTGTATAAATGTACATAAAGAGTTGTTATCAGATTGTGGTGATGAAGGAAGCAAGCAGGGAATAAAGTTACGAGTCTAGAAAAATTGCCTGTAGTATTGGAGGACCCCATGTGAAAAACATTAAATAAATTTTTAATGTATAAAAAATCCTTGGAAATTGTTCTTAACATCAAGTGGAAGCTCTGTAGATTCTTTAGTGTGCAACATGTTCTTGCAAGAATTTCTGAGCCACAGGAAGACTTTTCCCTGCTCTGTGAATCTGCTCCTGTTCAGCTTCAGCATTCGCGAGCTCATGTCTAATGTTAACAGCTGAACTTCTGGATTTATATTGACAGTAATTTCAGCTAATAGGAAACATGGACTGCTCAGCAGGATGATCCTCAAGGGACTCCTGCAAGATCAGACACCAGACTGTATTTAATCTTCCTGTTTTGAGGGAGGGGGAGCACAGCAGAAAGAGAGAACCTGGAGTCTGACTGGGCTCTGGCTCAGAGAGAGGACTCTGGGAGGGAGGAAGGGGGTTTTTCCCAACCATGGGTGCCTGTCTGAACAAAACTGGGAACATCTCAGTGTTCCAAGCCCTATTCACAGGTGTTCTATCACCTCTGGTGTCCTGTGAGCAGGGCAAGGGAACAGGGCAGGAGCAGCACTGCTTAATGTGTCCTGGGTAAAGTAGTTCCTGTAAACAATAAGTCTGATTAAAGCTCTGCTGGCATTAGGTTTGCAATCCTACCTGTTGTTTGCCATCTATACAAAGGTGTGTTAGCCCAGAGAGGGTGTTTGCAAAGGCCCTGTACCAGTTTGCCTCAATCCTGCTGTGCCCAGTCATCCTGAGATGCAGGTGCTTTGTTTCTAGTTTACTTGGCCTGGACATGGGTTGAATAACATTCTTACTGAATAAAATGGAGAAAAATACTCTTTTTCTAACCTGGAACCAAATATTGTTTCCTTTCCCTGCCAAGCACTACTTTAATGTGACAACCCGGATTTTCCAAGGGTGTCTCATGACTTACTGGGCAATCAACAAACTCGCTTGGTAGAAATAGCCATGATACTTATCAGGAGAGTATTTGCAGTTACCAAATTGCTCTTCTATAAGTTCTTTAACGGCAAAACCAATTTCCTCTTATAAGCTGTATCTAGAATCTCTCTGCAAAGCTGAGAGTTCGAACATGCTTTGTGAGGAAGAGCTTGTTACAGGGGAGGACAGGAGACAAGGTTTGGAAAGACAGGGGTGATATGTCATTTTTACTTACACTCTGGTCGTTGTCGTCACTTTTCATGTGCTCTGCTATAAAACTGACTCCATCAATTGCTTCTTGGACCTCAGGAGAAAATTTTGTGCCTGTTCTTAATCTGAAATCTCGGTGACTGCTGACATTGTCAAGTGTCTCAGAGGCTTTCATCTCATATTTTTTGGCAGGGGCTGTATTCAAGAAATAGGTGGAGTTCTTGTAGAAGTCAGGTGGCTCCACACAAGGGTGCTCTGCTTTGGTCTTCTTGCAGTTGCACGGCTTTTGCCGGGGAGGGTTGTTTTCTGGGCGCTTCATGAACAGGTAGGCTGGGAGCTTCTCCAGGAACACGACCTTCACCCAGAGGGGCATGGTGTGGGTGCTGGGAGACCTGTGGTGGACGTTGAGCACACACACACTGGTGACTATGGAGAAGGTCACCAGCACCATGGTAAACATGAGGTACTTCCCGATCAGTGGAACATCTAGAGACGTTGGAGGGACAATTTTGGAGATCAGCAGCAAGAACACAGTCAGGGCAAGCAACACAGATATGCACAAGGTCATTTTTTCCCCACAGTCTGAAGGCAAGTAGAACACCAGGATGGCTAAGGATGTAATTAGCACACAGGGAATGATAAGATTGATGGTATAAAAAAGAGGCTTCCTTTTAATGATGAAGTCATATGTCACATCGACATAACTGGGGTCCAGGGGGTTTACAGTCCTCCTCCCTGGCAGTGCCACGATGTCCCACTCCCCACTGGGTGTGAAGTCGTCCATGCTGGCCATGGAGGTCTTGAGCACCATGTCGATCTCCGTGTGGTCGTAGGTCCAGGAGCGGAACTTCATGGTGCAGTTCTGCTGGTCAAAAGGGAAGTGCTTCACCTCGATCTTGCAGGCGCTCTTGTAGATGGCCGGGGGCAGCCAGCGGATGCTGCCGTTGTGCTTGACGATGGCGTTGGTGTACAGGGACACCTCGTACGTGCCGTCGGCGCTGAGAGAGGGGAGAGAGCAGAGCACTGAGAGGGCAAACCCAAGCCAAAACAGATGAAAAAGAGATCAAAACCCCCCCAGATTTTGTGAAATTTCTAATTCTGCTTTGCAAAATGTTGTTTGCATAGCAAGGCTGCTTAACTCATGAACAGCATGAGGTGCTGGAGTCGCTTTGTTCTGGTACACACTGTCCAGCAATTATAGAGACCAGCATACCATGGGTTAGAAGCCACACATTAAAGTGAGCTGGACACTTCAATAGGATGAAATGGTAAAGATCTAAGATTTTCACAGAATCACAGACTCTTCTGAGTTGGAAGAGACCCACAAGGATCATCGAGTCCAAGGCTTAAGTCAATGGCCCACATAGGGGATTGAATCCATGACCTTGGCATTATTACAACCAAGTTTGAACCAACTGAGCTGATCTCATGAGTTAAGGCCATGATTTTACAAGTTTGACAGGTCATGTCACTGAACAAAGAAAAGGCAGGAGTCCAACAGTGAGGAAGACCCTTCAAGACCACCCAAGGGATGAAGTCAGGAGACCACCACCCAAATTTCAAGCCAAAAGGAAAGCTCTGTCCAAGATTTTGCCCACTCATTAATATGGAAATTAGAAGGTGTTAACTATGAACTTAAGAATATAAATGGCTCATTTTACACAAACAAGTGAGGCAAGTTTTTGCCCAGTATGAACTGGCTGTGACTCCAACGTTGTCAATAAATACCTTGCTGCTAAAAAGACAAAAAGATTCTTAGTAGCTATTTATTTCAACGCATTTTTCGCTATCATGGAAGAGCTCTTTGTAAAATTATCATTAAATAATAAATATACACCTCAGTTTCATCCAGAGAAAGCAGAGTGTTGTGTAAATGTTTGTTAAAGTCCCTACAGCTCACTGCATCTCTGAAGGCTGAGGGAAAATGGAATGAGCCCAGCTGATGGAGGCACCTTTGCCCTGGTTCACAGCCAGTGCTGAGGGCACAGAGCACACTCCTAAATGACTTGGATGAGGAAACAAGGATGAGCAGCATTCATTAGAAATGGAGGAGAGTGCAGGCAGAGGAAATGTAATTATGTGGTTCTGAATTTGTTACGTCACTCCACTTAATGTTTGCTCATTACAAACCCAGAACAGACAAGTCACTGTGTTCTGAGTGCCCACAAACAATCTTGGCTTTGTGTCTCTTCCAACTGCTGAGCTTCCACCAGGGGAGTGAGTCTTCTCTGGGTTAGGGTTAGGGTTAGGGTTAGGTTCTTCCTTAATTCAAGGAGAAGATCATTAACAGTCAGTGATCAGGATCTTCTCCTGCCCAATGTTTCTGGGCAAGCAGCTTAGGGCTGTTTAACCTCTCAATTATCCTTAGGTAATATCCTTGTGTGCTGACAAGACATCATGGAAAATGGAGTTATTTCAGTGCTAAGGTTGATTTTTTTTCTAAGAGGGCAGTGCTACAAGTATCCAAGGCTTGGCACATGTGGAGCTGTTCTGGGGATCAGTGCCCTTTGGCGCTGGAAAGGGCTCCCCTTGGAGGGGCTCTGAGTGCCTGGCACTGAGCAGGGACTGGCACTGAGCAGGGACCCTGCAGGTAATTCCTGTGGGCAGGGGAACAACTAGATGCAGCAGTGAGTGGCTGCAGCACAGGGGGATCCTTAGTTCACTGCCAATAAAATAGCTATTTTTTGATAAATAAATAGTATCTTCTCACCTATCTGTGTCTCCCTGAGTTAGCTTTGGCATCCTACCACACAGTGTGCTGGGCACACTCTGCCTGAGCAGGGGTTGGGCTTGTGTGGCTGCCCCTGCTCAGCTGTGGCACAGAGGCTGGTGCTGCCTCAGAAACTACAGGACATACCTGGGGATGTGCTTTGTGGTTTCCTGAGCACTGACTGATGCCCAGGAAACTGTGTTTCAGCAGCAGGAAGTCACAGGTGGTTGTCCTTTATCTAAAATTTTAATTTGAAGTTTGTACTGTTATAAAAATCCACTATGGTGAGGCTTGTTCCTGTACATTTAAGAAACCTTTTAAAACTGTTTCTTTCTATTCTTACAAATCGTTAAATGGTATCACCTGGGGAGCAGCAGAAAGGAGCAGAGGGCAGGGGCACAATCTCCCAGAACAAGCTTTGAGCAGACAGACTACATCTTAATCCACTGGCTGAATTATTTTGTGACTAATACACTAGTTTTAAGTGTTCATCAAATCTGATTTCCAGTAGTAGGATTCCAAGGACTTAACTCAGTTATATATAAACTTCCTGGGTTTCCCATCTGTGTGTATTCATAAATCATCATGTGATTGTGAATTCATCGGTTTTCAAAGTATCACAAAAGTATAAATTTTGATATTTCCTCCCCCCAAAAAATTTATATCATCCACTTCAAGGCTTTGCTAGAGACCTAAACCAAAGAAAAACAAAATTGCCAGCTACAGAAAAATCTTTGAGGCCAGTACAGCTGATACTGTGTAAAAGTTACAATATTCAGTTCAAGAATTTTATCAAACCTACTTTGGTGCTTGTTTCTTGGTTAGAATTTTGTCCGTTGTCTGCACAAACAACAGAAGGTTAACTTACTTGTTGTAGAGCACAATGTCTGGCAGCCAGATGTGTTTTGCAGGGATTCTCAGCTTGTTTATCCCTTCGTAGTCCGAGGGTTTCCAAGCCAGCCGGTAATCAATCCACTCCTAAGGGAAGAATTGTAACTGCTGATGGGAATACCCAGAGCACCACTAACACCAATCCTCCCATGGAGTGAAGGCATTTGTGGTTTGCTAGAGAAGTCTCTGTGGGTTTGGTTAGGTTTGGTTACCTGGTTCAGCCAGACGTTGGTAGTCATGATCTGCTCCCGTTCGTTCTGCAGCCAAAAACAGACAAAAATTGGCCTCTAAAATCTTTATTGCAGTAACAGGGTTTATTCAGTGGGGTTTGAGCACATCTCCAATTGTGCAGAATGGCTTTGCTCAGTGTATTTTGAGACAGGCATTTCTCTGTAGGTGAGATGGTCAGTCTTGTACCCACAGTGATGTCCAACAGTGACCCCACAAGTGCAGAGCTCCAAATGCCCTTTAACAAGAACAGTTGTGGCAGGAATGAGTGTGGTTCTCTGGGAACAACCACCACCACCCTGCCAAGCAGGTTTCTTCCCCCCACCCCATTTCTCCACCTGTGATTTACAGTACAGAAGGTACACTTGGCCACTGGGATGGCCTCCATGGGCTTGTGTGAGGCTGATATAAAGTTGGCCATGTAAGCTCTCAGCTGGCAGGCTCTGTTCTGGGAGCTGCTGTCCCTCTGCAGAGCAGTCCAGACGAGAAACCTCTCTGCAGCAGATCTGTCAGGAGGATTTCTGCAGGAAAACAAGTTCATTCTCTAATCCTGAAGATTGTTAGAGCCTATAAAATGGCTAATTTTATGTTCTGCTTGAAGACTGAGAATATAGAGGGATGGGGCCTGAGCTGTGCTTGATCCCTGCCCATTATCTGCTCTGTTTAGGCTGTTGATCACTGGGGCCTCTGGTCACTTTTTATGCCCAGAATCTGCAGGTTTGAGGACACTGTGCAGTGGTGGCAGTGCAGTATGTGGGGAGGAATGGCTCTGTCCAGCTGGAGTTCTGCAGGAGTCACCTGGTGTGCATGGCATTATATTCTCTGTGCATAAGTATATAAATAGATATATATTATATCCAGCCTGCACATGTGTATGAAACCTCAACTGTTCATACAGTTTGCCTTTTGTTCCACCTGTGCCTCTCTCATCTCCCCCTGAATTTCAGAATGTAAATTCTTCAGATCTCTGCAGGTTTGCAGCAGCCCAGTCCCCAGCCCTGTCCCAGGCTCTGTGTCCTTGTCATCTGGGAGAGAGCAGCAGAGAGAAAGGCCCTGATCCAGGAAATTATTCCCACTTGTGTGCTGGCTCCTGTTCCCACTGCAGTTCGTGCTAACCTCTCCTGGCCAGGATATGTTTGTACCTTGGAAGAACATGCTCTCCTTGTGGGGGAAAATGTCTTTCAGAGCCATTGAAGTCATTTTTATTGAATATGAGGAGTTGCCTACATGAGGACTGTTTTAATCATCCAGCCAGAGCAATCTCACAACATTCCACTGTTCTTTGCTGTAATGCCTGATATGTCATGAGATTTTGATTGGCTTTGTAGCTTGTTTTCAGGCCATTGAACCACTTCTTTAAGGCAAGAAGTAGATGGTTCAGCATTGTGGTCACATTCCAGGGGGGATCCTGAGCTGGGGGAACTTCCAGTAGATGCACTGAAACCTGTGGTATGATCTTGAATTTTAGATCAGTGGAATTTTATTGGATGGAGATCTGGCCACTGTCCTTCATTGCTTAGGCATAGATTGATCTCCCTGTTGTAGCTACTCCTGAGGTACAAAACCAGCAAACAGCATGAATGGGCTCTGCCTATTAAATAGTATTTCACAACTGAGAAAAGAGCAAGGACATTGCAATGCCAATATGACTGTCAGAGTGCTGTGCAGGTAGTAATGAATGAAAAGGCATAGCCTGGGTTGAACTTACCACACTGATGAGCTGTGCCAGGGACACCTGCAGCTCTATGGACACCAGCTGGGAGGAGTTGGCAGCCGGGCGAATTAACTTGTTGTACCTGTCAGGACTCAGGAGGTGGTTCATGAGCTTTTCTTCAGCATCTGCTGCTGTGCTCCCTGTAAAGCACCAAGTGACAGGATTGCAGAGGGGACACCAAAGTGACATGATGGAGGGATCACAGAGTCCCTGGGCATCACATCAGCCTCATGGAGTAATGAGGGCTTCTGATTTCTAAAGACTGTGGGTTTGTGTGAGCAGAAGGATGTGCTGCCTGCACCAACATCTGCTCTGCTGAGCACAGATCAAAGCACATCAATTGGAACCCTTTGGGGGTTTTCACAGTAAAATGTGAAGCTCAAATTTATAGATACTTCTGAGATTACGCTCAGAAGTGGAAACCACCATCTTAATAGCAGAGGAAGAATTATTCTGTGATCCAAAGGCAGAGGTCCGGCTGTGACTTCTCTCTTCAGTGCTGTAGGAGACAGAGTTGCGGGACATGTACAAATTCAAAGGCTCTGATTTATGGAGGGAAAATCAGGGGCTCAAGCTGAAGGAGTCATAAAGACTTTTTTAATGACTGGGGACTCTTTGGTAGCTACTGATGTTTCTGTTTCAGAATCTGAAAACCCAAGGCCGTATTTAAGCCTTGTTTTATGTGGAAGTGAAACCTGATTTGTGCAGCAGCAGAAATACCATAAAACTCAGACTAACAAAGCTGGAGTCCAGGGATTACAACATAGAGTATCTCCAGCAAACAAGTCTGAACACTGTCCATGGAGCAGAACTGCTCTGGGCACAACCCCAGAGGGAGCTGAATCTGCTCTCATGTTCTTGCATGTGCCTTTTAAAGTGGACTTTTCACACCATATTGACTGCCTGATGGTACTGGTGACAGAGGTCCTGGTGAGATCCTGCCAGAGACTGTGCTGCTGTTGAGCTCTGTGGGGTGATGGCCACAGGTGGTGATGAAAGCAGGTTCTAGTCCAATGGATAGAGTGATTCTTCCATAGGAAAGACCACTTAATTCAACTGTAGATATCGCAGAAATGAGGGCAGAGTGCCTGCAGCATATTTGCTTCATCATCCCCAGAGCAACTCCACACAGCAAAACCCACTGTCCCTGCAAGCATTTTAAACTTGTGCTGAGCTTTCTATGTTGTAGCAAATCCATGAGATGCAGAGAAAGGCAGACATCCAAAGACCAGTATCAAATAAAGTTTGTGTGCATTTCTAGAAGCTGCCTGGATTTCCTGAGGACTGGGCTGTGCATTTTCTGGGGCTCTCAAAATTTGGTTCTTCTGAATCCAACTCAGGTTAAAAAAAATCCCAAGAACTTGTTTCTGATCCAGTAAGAGAGTGGAGAGATGTAAAAAGAAACATTATCAAACAGAGATTTCACATCTAGGAACAGCTTTTAGTCAAGCTCTGTGGAAAGGCTGAGATAAAACACCAGGCCTGATTTAAATCCTTTAGGACCAGCATATGCTCTGGCACTGGGAGCCCAGATTTGGTCACACATTCTTAACCATGACATTGTTCCTCAGAAAAGGCTTCTCAAGTACTTCCCAAGCTGTTTGGGAAAACAAATTTGGATGAATGCATCTGTGTTGTTGGGGCAGTTTGTTTTTTGACTCACACTTGCTTTGTACCTCCTGCAAATCGTTACAAGAGCCCCAGTAGCAGGTGATATTTTAATATGACATTTATTCTTGATGCAAGCTGCCTAATCAGAAGCTTATCAAGCCAGAGAGATGCTGCTTCTTGCTCAGGTCCCTGTTCCAGCCATCAAGGAAGAGCTAAATTTGATATTGTGCAGAAAAGGGGGCCACATTCCAGGAAGGAATTGTTCTGTGTTTATAAGGACAGGTTAGAAGTTTGGGGGTAGCTAAAGAGAGAATTTTGATTAAAGTTATTTTGGTGTGTGGTTTGGTGGCCTTCTATGTTGGTTTTGTTTGTTGGGGGTTTTGAACATACATTCCCACTGTTGCAGAGGGAAGATGGCTATAATTCAAACATAAATAAATTGTCATTTGGTCCCTGAATGCTGCCAGCAAAGAAGGGAGCTCTTGTTGGAATTGTTAAAGATGTTTTCACTGTATTTCTACCTTTGTCCATAAATATTTTAGCCTGGAGAGTATTTGCTAAACAGAGAGTAAGCAGCAGAAACTGCAGGATATTTGCAGAAAGCTAATTCTGGATTCGTAATTAGTTTTTTTCTCTGCAACCTGCTTTTAGCAATCCTGGTTGTCTGGTCTGCACATCAAACCATGTCTGGCCCTCGTGTCTGATGGGCACAGCTCGGATTTCCAGGCACTGCCTCCCCTAATAAACTTGATGCAGAATAATGAGCCAGGACTTAATTCGAAAAACCTATTTGTTCAACAGTGAATCCCTTGAAGAAATGATTATCCGTTCTTAGTGATGAATAATTCCTCGTAAAATGGCATCCTGTCCCGATCTTTGTGCGTTAACCACCAGCACTAAAGGTCACTGCCTGTGTCACACACCACCAGGTGTCAGCCGTGCACTGCTCCCAGCTCGCCACAGCACTCGTGGGAAACGGAGATTCAAATAAAAATGAGGGGGTCTTGGGGAGTTTTTATATCTTCTAGTAACAATCTACACGTTAAGCAGATGGCACCCAATGAAAACACAATTACCTGACATTCAGGTTCAGCTCTAAGTGCCCTTCCTGGCAGTGGGCAGGTTTGAAACTCCTCTTTTTCCTCTCAGAAGTGGGAGAAATGGAAATGCAGTTTCCCTCCAAAGTGGCTTTTCCCCCAGATAGCAGCGACCACCAGAGATGCTGCAGAGGGACAGTGATGCTCTTACACAAAGGATTTGGGCAGCAGTGATGGAGGAGCCCTAATGTGGGGCTGGAGGATTTTTGTGTCCTGGAAGCAGCAATGGAGCAAACACCTTGGGGAGGATCCTGAGCCAGGAAGTGGTTTCAGCTGCCCTGAACTCACCACACTCTGCTGTGACAAGGAGGGCAGTGGCCACAGGACCTGCAGGGACATCCTTCAGTGAGTTGGTTTTCCCTGTGGGAGTGTGACCATTAAACAATTCCATGAAGATACTTCCAGTTTCACAGCAGAAGAAAAAAAAAACCCCAGAGTTCACTCACTGCCCTGTGCAAACTTTGCCTTTTACGTGGTCTAATTTAAACACAAAAGATGAAACAATTAATCATCCTGGGTTATGTTGTTTGTTTTCCATGCAATGACCAACTTGTTGGAGTGATTTCCACAGAAAAGAAGCAAAGACAGAAATACAGGCAAGTCCACTGTCTAAATTGCAAAATGTAACATGAGGCATGTTAAGTGACTTCAGTTATTGCAGTAACTGATTTCAGTTATTGTAATAACTGTTGAAATAGGATTTGTTTAGAAATAGTATTGTAGCATGTGTTGGGCTTTTAGTTCTTCACCCTCTCACAAATAACTCATGTAGACAACAGTGACATACCAAGTGTCCTTCTGTGATTAGGAAAGAGCAGGCAAGAAGCAACAACGAGACAGTCCCAGTGTCTGCTCTGAGATTACTTGTTTGTTTTCAGCACACTCTTGAGCAAGAGGATTTTCATAACCATGCTAGATTGGAATGCTTATTCTTCCAGTGGAAATAGCAGTGCATTTACTGGATTTTAAAGGCTTTCAATGTTTACATTGCAATTAATGCAAATGAAAAAGAAATAATAAAGGGTTGAAAAGTGTATAAACTAAGACTCTAAAGTGGGGCCTCATCCTTTGTTAGAAAGCAAATGTTTTATAAAGTTCCCTTTCAATGACTGAAGGATAAAACTAACAGTAGGTAATAAAGGGAAAGGTGTGTTCTTTGGGTGTGGTTTCTGCCAGTCCCTCTGAGAACCCTCCAGGGGAGTCTCTCCCTGAAGAAGCTTCACAGTAAATGCACCATTTCCTGCTGCTGTTGGCTAAAACATGGGGAAGAAATCCTGAAGGCTAAAGAAAACGGATGTTTGCTTTTTATAGCAGATATTTATGTATTACCACTTACTTTACACTATTTACATACTAATAAGAAAATCAGAAAGGAGGAACTTTGTAAAACGCAGGAACTTGAGCAAATCACTGTAGAGGAATGAGATCTGTCTTATTTAGGGTTCATGTCGTGGTTCATTTTTTCCCCCTCAGCACAGCATCTGCTTTTCCTATCACAGATGATCCTGGGAACATCTAAAGGGATATTATTCAGTGATTATCATTGTCATCTCCTACAGTTCTGTCATTTTATATCCAACTTAACTGCCTACCCACATCCATACAGTGCATTTGCTGATACCAAAACAACACCCGAATAACACATTTCATTCACCCTCCTAATTCTGCAACCTCCCGAGGTGCTGGTCAGGAATTTGCTGGGAGCTGATCCCACAGTCCTCCCCCCTGGCCCCAGAGCCATTGCTGTCCTGAGGCTGCAGAGAAAGCAAAGGTCACTCACCGTCCAGACAGAAGGAGCCCAGCACGAAGAGGAGGAGGAGGGTGCCCAGTGTCCCCATGGCAGCACCAGGCAGAGGTGGGTTTCTGCCCCTCACTCAGGGCAGCTGGCAAGAGGCTCTGCTGTCAGGGTGCCCCTGGAAGGGATGGCAGAGCAAACCTGGAGCCTGGAGGCATTCAGTGCCTGGGAAGAGGCAGAGAGCAGGTCCTGAGAGGAGCGTTCTGCAAAGTGGAGTTTCCTGAGCACTGTGGTCCCTCCCCCTCTGCAGCTGTTAAAGAGCTTTGTGAGAGGAAAAGGAGAGGGCACATAATGTGATAATGTTGGAAAAGAGGAAATGAAAGAGCCAGTTGAGGGACATGGTGTGCAAAAACACAACTGCTGCATTCCTGCTGCTGGGGAACACTGAGGAGGCTCTTTGGTTAATGAGTGCAATGGGTGGGAAGAGCCGTGTGGGAAAAGCTGCACATCAGCTCGGTGCCATAAAACCTGGTAGGGAAAGCCACGTCAGTAAATTAAAGCCCCAGCAGAGGGTAATTGGCTGTGTCAGGAGAGAAAGTTTATCGCCTTTTCCCACTCCAAGGCCCACACATCTGATCTCTTTAAAACAGAGCTCCAAAAAGCTTTCTGGGAGCAGCAGGAGAGGAAGAGAGAATCTGTCATTAGCATCTGACAGGATTTTGTTAAGAAGGCTGCAGCAACCTGTTGTGAAGTAGCAATAGCAATAAAGACACTCTAGATGAGCATTAGAGAGGTCCCATGGAATTCATCTTTTAAAGCTGAAGGGTTCAGCAGAGTGTGGGGTGCCATTTGTTTGGGGATTGCACATGGGAAGATTAGTGTGGAGGGAAGGGGCACGATCTTATGTGCCCTCTGCAGGCACTGTAGTCTATCTTATATCTATCACATCTTATATCTGTCTGTCTTAGATAGTCTCTGGATATTTTCTATCCAGGCTGAAGTCCCTGGATAGGAAAAAAAGAAAAGGTGTTAATCTAAATACTGTTTTGTGTCCATGTTGAGGTTCCTGTCTGCTCAGCTGGTCACAGGACCCAGCCCTGCCCTTGCCTCCTCTCCCACCACCCAACACCACTGGGGGGATGGAGCCATTCCTGGTTTATCAGCAGAACACACCAGAGTGCTGCTCCCTGCACAGAGGCCTGACTGGGTTTATTTGGAGAAGGTCATGTGCTGTTGTTCTGGGCAAGCTGTCAGTGCAGTGCTGAATAGCTCTTTGCCTTCTCCCTAAATATTGTAGCCACCTCCTTATTTCACCAAAGAGGCCAGGATGTTAGAA
Source organism: Sakesphorus luctuosus (assembly GCA_013396695.1). Lineage (NCBI taxonomy): Eukaryota > Metazoa > Chordata > Aves > Passeriformes > Thamnophilidae > Sakesphorus > Sakesphorus luctuosus. The sequence continues at coordinate 59,708 of VWZD01004827.1, forward strand.
CTTTGGTGTCTTCAGAGGAGGTAGCCTGATGTACAAAGAGACTACTACAATTTTTGATAATTGTACTGGATACGATCTATGGACTTCTCTAAACTTCTCCAAAAGTTTGTTATTACTGGCCCATTTCTTTGGGTTAGGAGCAAGGATTCAGTGAGATAAATGGAAAAAGCAGTCACTGCATGGACTTCTGTTTGGCTAAAACAAGCTGTCAGGTCAGCTTTGATGAAGTGGCATCTGCTGTTGCCTTCCCTTACTCTGGAAACTCAAGGTATGCCAAATGTCCCATGTCCTCCCCTGGGGATTCCCAGCATTCTTTAAAAAGCTCACAGCTTTCTCCCAGGACAAGGATGGCTTGTGTGTTCTCACCTTTCTCACTTGCAGTCTCAACCAGTTTCCTCAGCTATGCCTTTACTAAAACACTCTCTATTATAATCTCTCAGGTTTCATATATTTTTAACTTAACCCCCCCAACTTTGATCGCTTATAACTTCTGAACATTTATATATATTTATAGACAGATACACCTGATCTGTTTGTTTAGAGGTGGATTCATTGTGTCTAATGCTGTGCTATCTCAGCTGATAAAATGTTATTTGGACCATGGAAGAATCAATGGTGGATCTTTTCTGTATACTCAAAATATTTTTACTTCATTGCTGATTGTTAGCCATACCAATATAAATGCTCTGGGTTTGATGCTGATCTTAATTATTAAGTTGAGCCTGACATCAAAGATCACCTGGGCTGTCACCTACCTGTTATTTTTGGTCTTTTTTTCTGCTTTCATCACACCCTTTTCCCTCCTATTCACTCTTCCTTAGCTGGAATTGGTTTAAATTGAGGTTGTTCAGCCTGGAGAAGGGAAGGCTCTGGGGACACCTTAACGTAGCCTTTGAGTACTTAAAGAAGCTTATAAAGAGGTGGTGACTGATGTTTTTATAGGACTGGCACCAGTAGGACAAGGAGCATTGTTTTTAAACCAGAAGAAGTAGATTGGACTGGATATAAGGAAAAAGCTTTTTACAATAATGGTGTTGGAACACCAGAACTTGATGATCTCAGAGGTCTCTTCCAACCCAACTGATTCTATGATTCTATGACTCTAACTGGTTTCCCAGGAGGTGGTGGATGTCCCACCCCAGGAGACATTCAGAGTCAGGTGGGACAGGGCTCCCAGCAACCTGCTCTAGTTGATGATGTCCCTGCTAATTTCAGAGTCAAGGGTTGGACTAGAGAACCTTTAATGTCCCTTCCAACAAAAATTGTTCTATGATTCGAGATAATGTGGGATCTGAGGGGGAGGAAGATGATTTCAGTGACGCAAACAGGGGAAGTCCTCTACTTGGATGAAAAAAGCCAGGCAGTCCCAGTGAGTACCTGGGAATAGATTAACTGCATGGAAATACACCACTATTTCCCTGTTCTCCTCCAGTATTTAATGGACAGTATGTAGAAAAGGAGCCCTCAGAAAATGGCCCTCTTGTAACAGTCCCAAGCCCTGGGAAGTGTGTCCCAAACAGTGTTTATCTCCAGCTTTCCACTTTTTGCTTCTCACTTGCAAGGCTTGTACTTGTCAGAGGCTTGTGGGGTCAGAGACCTCTGGAGCTGCTGGGCAAGGCTGTGTCTCACAGTGTGCAGGACAATTGCTCTGAGCAGCTGAGCCTGCAATTGCTGAGGGCATGTCTGACCCAAGCACCATCCTGCTGGGGAGGAGAGACACAGCTGGTTCCCCAGTTTTACCCTCTGCTGTCTGACTTGTTCCTCCCCAAAGGCAAATCTTCCCTCTGCCACCCCAGCCCCTGTGCCTCTGCAGTGCTTCCAGCTGGGCCAGATGTGTGGCCCCTGAAGCCCCTGTGCTTGTGCCATCTCTGCTGCTTGGGAGCTGAGCAGCAGCTCAGGTACAACAAAAGAGGTTGGGATTGCTCCACTCAAGCAGTGGGTCACCACAGAGCCACAGGGTCACACATCCTGCACTGGTTGCACTGGTTTTGCTGCTGAGGCTGAAGAGAACAGGGAGAATTCCCACAGCTGATTTTCTGCCCATATTCCTTCCTGTGCCATCCACTTGTGCTCATTCATTCTGACAGAGCACTCAAGGTCTTCCTTCATCCCTTGGGCTCTGCAGTTGTTTGCCCCACAGTGATGCTGCAGGATCCCATTTATTCATTAGCATTTATTCATTTAGCATATGTGATCTTCTGGGTTTGCATGTCAATGCCCTGTGCCAGCATGGGACCAGCGTGGCAGACAGAGAGCCATGCCCAGCTGCATGGGGGCCTGGTCCTGGGGCTGGAATGCTGTGCATGCCTAGGGGTGTTAGAGCTCCTAGATGCAGAGGAATGCAAGATATCCCAGTGCCCAGGAAAACTGGCAGTCCCTTTTCGTGGATTTATCAGGCTGATTTCCAGCTGCTGCTTGTGTTAAGAAGGAACCAGTGAGAAAGGCTGGAGCTTTTTAAGTGGCAGCACCAAGGGGTGTGTCCTCAACGAGGCAAGGACAGGTCCAGGCAGTGTGGTGGAGAAACAAAGGCTGCCAGGGTGGGAAGGGACAGGTCCTGGCACTGTCCTGTAGAAATAAAGGCTGCCAGGTGGGAAGGAAAGGCACGATTAGTGTCCAGTAACTGTGGCACCAAAATGAAGTTCAGGGCTGAGCTCGTGACTAAACTGGGTTGATAAGAGGCTTCAAATGCACTCGTTAAATAGTGACCTCACAGAACACACAGGACTGACTTGGTGCTGCACAGCCAGAACAGCTGTCACATCCTGGTTGAAAATTACTACAGAAAGTGTCAGCTAATGGCAGTTTTTTTCCCTGGCACCTTGTGCCTGAGTAAACTTAAATGATATCTGCCAAAATTCTGGCTGCAGGCAGCAGCAGCAGAGCTTACTTTGCCCTGAGTGGCTGAGGAATGGAACCTTTTACAAGTAACATCTGCAGGTACAATCCTGGTTTCCCCCACTCACAGGGATCTAGATGAGCTGATTAGAACTGCTATGCTGGAGCCAACAGTCGGCATTCCTGGAATTTTTTTCCTTACAAATGCTCTTACAGTCCAGTTGGAGGTGGTGCCTCAGTCATTCTGATGGTTTGGGGTGAGGTTGTACCCTGCAGCTTCATTGAACAGTGCTGCAGTGGAGCCCAGTTTCAAACCTGCCAGGCGAAGCTGAGCTGTGGCCCTGAGTTCCAGTGCCAGTGGATGAGCCCAGCTGGGTCCTCACAACTGGGAGTGGGAATCAGTGGCAAGGCCAAGGATACATGTGGTGTTTAGTCTGTTGTAATCTAAAGCTTTGGAATTTAGGAAGCTTTTTTTGGATTAGTGGATGCTTTACACTGGAGGACTGGACTTTCATCCAGAGGCTTCCTCTACAGAGACAGACTGTGTATGTGTGGGTAATTAAGGCTTAAAGCCCGTTTCCTACAGCACCTCTACAGGCACCTTTGCCTTGCCAGATGGATTCTGAGCAATTTGTACAGGTATTTGGACTGAGCTGCCTTCAGGCACAGCCCCAGCTACCCTGATGGCATAACACCACCAAGCTTCTGCAAATAGCAGTGCAAAACAGAGCTGTGATGCTGCCAGATTATCAGGTAAATAACACTCCTTTAGGGTTTCAAACAACGATACTGTGTTATCCCAGCACAGTCTGCTCCAAACCCACAAAGTGTTCCAGGGAATTGCCACTGATGGCACTGGGACAATGATAACAACAGTAGTGACTCTGTAGCAATGGATGCCATTCCAGTTTTCATGGTCAAAATATGAATTATTATGGGTGAATGAAAAACCACCTTTCTGCTTTGATGGCAGACAAGGTCACTCCTGGACAAACAATGTTTTCCTTTTTTAGGTTGATTTGGGAAGTTGTCACCAGGAGCTGAGTGAGCTGCACGTGTGTTGTGTTTGTATTTAGGGCAGTGACATCAAAGCCTCTAACACTCACTGACTGTTATCATCCTCTTTAACCTCCAAAGGGTGTGAGTGTAACAAGTCCAGGGGGTTCTCCAAAGCAGTACAGAAGCAGCACCTGGAGGATGCTATTTGGGGGGTGTTGCATTTGTTTTTACTCTTCTTTTTTTGCTTCCTTTTACAGGCTCTGAGATTTGTTGCAGGGCAACCTGTTGCCTCCCCAGTATATGACTGGCAAAGTGTCCCACATTCTTTGACAACTCTGAAAATGAAGCTGTAGCTATTCTTGCAATGTCTGCATCTTGTATGAAGTGAATAAAAGAGGGGCTAAACATGTGCACATGCTCACCCAAACCAGTGTGTTCCTATCTGGAGTGAAGGAGTTTTATGTGCTCTTGGTTTGTTTTTTTGTTTGTTTGTTTGTTTGTTTGTTTAAAGTAACAACTCTGAATGTCAATCCAGGATTTGAAACTCTATTTCTTAAGTTTATCTACCTTGCTACATTATTCTGACTAACAAACTGTACTTCCTTGCCTGTCAAATCACTGCAATTGCTGCCCAGTTTCCAGCTTTGGAGTGTTATATCTCTTGGTAAAGGTCTGTTTGTAAGTTTTTTGTTAGGGTTCACAATGTTTTCTAGTTTCAGTAGAATTACCCCTTTTAATCCTCATCCCATTAGTTAATATCAAACTGAACCTAAGGGCCAGTTACTCAGGATTTTTTCCCATTTTTTTCAGTATTTACACCTCTCTACTGAAATGAGTGGAAAGTCCTACAGCCAAATCCTGCAGCAAACAACTGTTTACGAGGGGTGTCAAAAATTATAATGCATATACCATTGCTGTGAAATACAGCAGAATTATCCCAGAGCAAAGAGTGAGCAGCCTGTGCTGAGGCAAATGCACAGTCAACTATGCAGAGGGAAGTTTTAATGCCATTTACTGCTGTGTCCTGTGCAGTAAATAGTGAGCTGTTGAGGAAAGCTCTGCTGTCTGCTAGAAGTAGAGATGCTGTGAATAAATCACAGATCACTTTTTTGAGCTGTTGTGGAACTTAATGTTGCAGGGCCAAATCTGCAGACCTTGCTCAGGCTGTGGAGTCATGTGAGTTTTATCTGTGAGGTTGGCAAATTTTGTGCTGGACAGAGTTGTATTAGAAGGATCACTTTTTGGCAGTAAAATGGTTTTCCTTCTCAAGGTGCCTCTGACCACTGCAGGGTGCTGATAGCAATAGAGAAGTACATAGGTTGCCATCTGGCAAACCCAGCAGAGCTGTGGTGCAGGACACAGGTCACTGCAACATTGTGGAGAGTTTTACTCCATTTCTAAGCAACTGTCCTAGTTCAGCAGCTGAGACCGTTTTATCACCGTGTGGGTGTGAGCTGCCTGGGAAAGAAGCCTGGCAGAGGAGCTGGGAGAACTCCCCTCTGGAGAGTCCTTGGCACCTCCACACCCACCTGAGAGCTCAGCTCTGCTCATGGGCCAGCAACCATTCCAAAATCCCCCCTGACTCCCAGAGTCAGATCACCCAGTGTGGAACTCCCTGCCCTGGGGGAGGGACTGGGGGCTCCCACCTGCACCTGAGGGGAGAGAATCTGGGGGTTTGAGGACTTGTGGGACCACTCATTGGATGCAGAGGAGGAGCAGAACCTGGACAGGAGGAGCCCACCACTCTCCACCAGACTGTGCCATCATCTGCACCAACAGGTTTTTCCCTTCCTTTTCCTTTGGACTCAAGGGAACCACGTGGGGCTCAGCACAGGGGCCACCAAACCCCACTGTGTTTGTGCCCCAGGGGGCTGGGTTATACTGCTGGGGCATATGGGTTAAACCCAATTTTTCTTTGTGCCATTGCATTTAATGTAGTATTAAACTGTAACTCTCTTGAGCTGGGTTCATTTCTCCTGCCAGTTCTGCTTTAAACCAGCACACCATCACTCTTCCCTGAGGCAGACCTGCACTCTCCTTCCTTGCTGTCTGTGCTGGGCCTAGGCCAGGACAGTAATGGCTGTTTTGTGCACTAGGACTCTTAGGATGAGACATTGGCATTTGTGGATTAATCTTCTGAGTCACTTGTGTGCCAGGAAAAAGCAAACCCATAACTGCCCATGGCAGTCTCTAAAGGCTTCTGTCTCACACCCATGAGGGAGGGAATCACAATGTCTGTATCTGCACATCCTCCAAAAGGAGTAGGAAAAGAGTGAATGGCAATTGTAGAGTTTGAGTTTTACTTTTCTATTTGGAATGGCTACACTTCAAAAGGAGCAAATTTGGAAAGTGCAGAACAAAGAGGGCTTTAGGATATAAGACTAAGAGCCAAAAGACATGGGCTTTGTTCTCATCTCTCCCAGGAGTCTCCAGGGCTGTGTTTAGCCAAGGACCATCCTTGCTCAGTGCTCCATTTTCCCCAGGTGTAAAGCAAAGATAAGGATTTGCAAAGAATTAACTAATTAGTAAAAGGCTTGGATGGCAGGGAATGAAAAAGAACCATGCAAACACAAGGAAGCCCTGGAGTGCTTTGGCTCTCACATTTACACCTCTACTGCCAGAGAGGTTTTCCTTGTTGTTTAACAGGTGACTGAGATGGATCCTGGGTTTGTCTATGTGGAGTTAACCTGGCAGTGCTACTTCATCAACCCGCTTTGAAATTCATAATCCCTTCTGGTTTTCCTTCTTAAAGACCAACATCCAGATGTGGCTGCAGGGATGGGTACACCTTGAGCAATAATCTGCGCCATCACTGCCTCAGAGTGAAGTATCCAGACTGTCAGTGTGGCACAGGAGTTGGTACCGAGATTCCTTTTCAACTTAATTGCTTGGAAGGGACATGGTTCCACAAAGTTGTGCTGAAGGTTGGCTTCATCATGGCACTGTCAGTGAGAGCTGGATCCCTCTTTGGAGTTAGCTTCAACCCAGCAGAAAGCCCAGCCTTGGAGCTCTCCCGTGAGACCCTCCTGTGTGGAATTCCTTGGGTTCCTGTGACCTTCTGGTGGTTACACAGATGATGACAACAAATATGAAGCCTGCAGAGACTGACCTGAGAGCAGAAAGGCTACTGCTTCTGCTTCGTGGCAGGGGCTGAAACTGTGAACGTGCAGATGGTGGTTGGTTCTGAAGAGAACCAAATGGGCACCCTCAGATCAGTTGTCTGCACAAGCATGGAAATTCAGTGTATGAGCTCCTTGGTCCTGTTTTTTGGTGCAACAGAAATGAATGCCTACTGTGATTTTCATGCCAGAGGCCCAGGCAAAGCTGAATTGGGCTTGGGAAATATTTAATGTGTAACATGAATATATCTGATCTCTCTAAACTCTTCAAAACTTAAACATGTTACATATAAAGAAATGCAGCCAGGACAAATGCGCAGGGCATGTGGTTCTATAAACATGGGAGTGCATCTGCATGAAGTCTTCAGTGTGAGGGACATCCACTTAGAGGTGTTTGGGTTCAAGTCAGATCTGTTCCTGCTCCAGGGCAGAGAGGGATGGAAGGGAAAACACAGTGGGGATGCAGGCACAGCCTTAATTTTCGCCCAGAGAGTGGCTCCAAACTTAATTGTTTTAATATGGGGCTTTTATACCTGCTTAGCTTGGGAAGTAGAAGGCACTGGGAGATTTTGAGCCCAGGGGATGGATCCAGAGCAGACAGCTGAGGGATGGATCCCAGGGCAGAGAGGTGGGGGATGGATCCCAGAGCAGAAAGCTGGGGGATGGATCCCAGAGTGGAGAGCTGGGGAATGGATCCAGAGCAAAGAGCTGGGACATGGATCCCAGGGCAAAGATCTGGGGGATGGATCCAGAGAAGAGATCTGGGGGATGGATCCCGAGCCGAGGGATCCATCCCAGAGCAGAGAGCTGGGGGATGGATCCCAGAGCAGAGAGCTGGGACATGGATCCCAGAGCAGAGAGCTGGGACATGGATCCCAGAGCAGACAGCTGGGACATGGATCCCGAGCAGAGAGCTGGGAGGTGGAAGGAGCCCTGTGCTGGTACAGGGGGTGGTGGTGCCAGGGCTGTAGTGGGAACCTGGCCAGGACCTGTTCCCAGTTGTGGCTGTGCTCTCCACATGACCAGCTGGACCCCAGTTTGTGTGTGAGAGCAGCAGCTGTGCCTGCTCTGAACAGCTCTTTGAGACTCCTTGTCCTGACCTGACCAAAGTGGAGCCATGGAAAAGCAGAACAGCAGATGGCAACCAAGAGCTTGGCTGCTGGTGCACACAGGGCCACAATGCAAGTGTAATAAAGGTAAATTATGCAGGATAATGAAACAATTACCAGGTCTTAGATTTGCAAATTAAGTATTTGTATATCAAGTAACAAAAAACTTTATAGAGCCATGTGTCTGAGAACCTCTTGTGGGGTTTTCTCTGCTTCTATCACTTGATGTAGTAAAGAATCCTGCTCCTGCCTGCAAACTTTGCCTGGCACAGAACTTGGGAACCTTTCTCAGACGTGTAACCACTGACATTTCCTCTGCCCTTCCTTCAACTTTGGTCTACTGGGAAAAACTGCAAGAATAGGAAACCATTGAGAAAACCACTTTCAATTACATTGTGTAGTCATTTCCAAGCTGAAAATAGAGCTCCCTGGTTTGCTCCACAACTCAATATCTCAGTATTACCCATCAATACATATGTAGTGGAGAGGTGTGAGCATTTAACACAGGCACTTCTACTGGATTGGGGTTTTTTTGTAATTTAGAAGAAGAATCCAAACTTGAATTTAGATTTTTAAGTATGTGACACTTCTGAAGCTGCATCAGTGTCCCAAGTTAAGTTTTTTCCTTTTGCCTTGCCCAGCATACCACAGAATTTGTTATTTTCCAGTCCAAGGAAGCAGCTCCTTCTGTCTCTTCAGATTTGGGTTTGGGAAGTCTCTTTAATGCCTCTGGTTCTCTCAGCTGCACTATGTGGAAAGCAGTAATTTGTGCTGACATCATCTAACTGCCCTGAAGAAAAAATATGCTGCATATCACCAAGGAAAGGGAGAAATTTATCTATAATTTAGGGCAATAATGGGGCTTAATTCACAAAGTCTCAGAGCATCTCACAACTGACAGATCCCACTATCATTAGCGACGCCTTGGGACTCTGCTGTGTGGCTATAATGGGTTATGACTGAAAGGAAATCATTACCAGGGCCTCAGTTTTGTAGCCATTTCTGGGCTTTATTATCCTTTGTGGCAGCTGTGCTTAGCAGAGCTCAGGAGGTATTTATTGTCACGATGCCTGATCTCCACAGACCCAGTTCTCAATTCTGAGCCTTTTAGGGGCTTTTCAGGGGCTTCAACCACTATTGTTAAATAAATCACTCGACTGCATCTAATTTTATGAGGTTTTACTATTTGGTATTTTATTACTTGGTCCTCTTTGTCATGTGTTACAGTTACTGGGTAGTTGTGGAGAGAAGGGAAGAGGAGCAGAAGAAGAAAAAAGGGGAATTCGACTATGTTTACATTAACCATATTTAAACTGTTCTTGCACAAGAATATTCAAGTTTCAGGAGGGACTATATTCAGAACTGCTTTTTCACACAGTTACACACAATCTTAAAACCTACACACACTATGCAAGCTATCTGACATCACACAGCTATAGCTAATTATTAAGTAATACATATTTCCTAAAAATTGCTATATTTAAACAGTCTTAATGCAAATTATTTTGACTGTATAAAATAGATCTTTTAATGCTACTCCACGGAGTTTCTTCAGGCTTCTTTTCTTGTTTCTACACCAGCTCAAAGTCTCCAGACAAATTCCATTTTTATCTTGGAAGCTGGCACCTGTAAATTTGTCTTTGATTTGCTAGCCTGAAAATGTATGAATCCCAGCAGTTTATTTTTTCCAAGCGAGGAAACCCACACAGATTATTGATATTTTTTGGCAGGGGGGATTGTTGCAGATGCTGAACAGGCTGGGTCCTCTCCCCCAGCAGCAAACCACTGGCACAGCCCAGACTGATGTGATGGGCATTTGGTGGGTCTGTGCAGTGGCTTCCCGTGCCAGGGCTGTGCTGCTGCTCTGCTCTCAGCGAGCCCTGAGCCCCTGACACAGCTACAGTGCCCCTGGCACACACACTCACTGTGTTTTCAGGCCATGGAAAGCCCCTGAGCCACACAGAGCTCACCAGGGCAGCTCTGCCCACCAGCACCCCTGACCTTCTCTTTGCATTCCATGTGCACCTTCCTGCATCTGTTTTTTTCCAGTGCATGGAAATCATAGTATATGACATTTAAGGTAATATATTGCCTGTAGTTTAAAAAACTGTGCTTCTGTTTGAGAAGATGATGTATCTGATTGAGTAGATAATGCATTTGATTCAGCAGGTAATAGATCTGACTCACTGGGTCATTTATTTCTTTCCTAAGCAGTACATAAAAGATAATTAACAAAACATCTGGCTTGCTATGTGATCTGGGCTTATTTTATCCTGCGTAATTAACCTGTGTATGGGTGTGAGAGTCCTTTCTGGCTGCCCATAAAATCCAACAGACTGGGATTGTGAGATGTCTCTCCCAGTGTGTGGCCCAAACCAGTCTGTTGTCACATAAAATTCCCCAGCAGTCACTGCATGTGGACATGAGCTAAATATAAGCACAGCATACATTTGCTTGTCAGGAAAGGTGGTGTATTTTTGGAATTCAAGTGGAACCTTACAGTTCCTGATATGTGATTGAGTCTCCACTGTGTCTTGCCTTGCCAAAAACTTCCTCTGAATTCTCTGCAGTGCAATCTCTGCTCCATCTGCTCCTCATGTGTGGCAGTCTGCAATGTGGCAGCAAGCAAAGGAGCAAAAGCCACCCCGTCCTGACTGTGCCAAACTGTCTGTGATGTTCTTGGTACAATCTCCTTTGAGGCAGTAGGAGGAGTTGCTATACTGGGATTGGCACAAAACCAGGCAGATCAAGCCAGATCAACACTGAACTAATTTCTTGAGGATTTTTCTTGCTGAATTTTTTAATAACTATTTTGTGTTGTCATTGCAGCCAAAATGTTTGGATTTTGAGCAAGTAGTCAACATTGCAGTCCCTGAACTGTAGATACCCTGAGGTGAAATGCTTCCAGTCTCTGCCACTGATTTCTTCTCCCAGAGTTTTTAAAATACTCCCATTCCTCTCTTTCTAATTCTTTTAAAGGGCCACTTCCCCCTGGGAGCAGGAAGATGGTTTGAAGCACATGCACTCATTTGAACCTCAGAGCTGGGTGGGTATTTCTGCCTGTCCCCACCCTGGGACTGACAGGTGTGCCCTGACCTGTTAGGATTTAAGGGACTGTTTTTTTCTGCCTAAATACCATTTTGGTGAGGTTTCAGTTCTTTCTGAGTGTCATTGATTTTTTAACAGCTGTCAGGGAGTGGTTATTGTTCATGTGAGTGTGAGATCTGAGAGAAAGGCAAATCCTTTGTCATTAGAGCCGTGGGGTTTGCCCCAAGTGCCATACTCACCCTCCCAGCCCTCCTGGTGGCTCAGATCCCTTTAGACTCTGCACTTTGAGAAGATGATATTCTGCAGGCTGCTGTCATTGAAACACAGAGCCAAGGCAGTCTTAGAACATGAGATGAAAGGGGTTGGAAATCAATGTGTTAGGAAAGTTTCTCCAGGGATCAGTTACAGTGGCTGAGAAAGGGGGAGAAACTGCCCAGAGAGCTCACAGTGCTTGATTTCTTTATAAAGGCTAAATGTGTCAGGACAAAGAATTTAAATTTGCTGTTTGTTAAAAATTTATCATCAGCCTTCAATTTATGATGTGAGAATGGCAAATAAAGAGGCCAAAGGCCTTTCACAGTGTCTCTGGCAATGTCAAGTGAAGCTAATCTTGATAAAGTGTATCATTCCAAGAGTCAAAACCTCCTCTTTCAGATTAATCCCTTGAGTTTTACTTAATTCTTACGAGAAAAAAGCTCTTTCTAAATATGCAAAATTTATAATCCATTTATTATCAAACTACCTTGTGTGTCTCTCTGAGCTTAATGGTTCTTTCTGGCTTTGGGCTCCCAACACTGGCACCATGAAGGCTGTGGAGAGTGAGTGACTGGCACAAGAGACCAAAAATGTGTGGATTAAAAAGATACAAATATTTGTGTTGGGAATGAATTTGGATTTTCAAGCTAACAGAACTTCCCTCCTGCTCTCAAAGCAGATCTATAGGCCTTTGTCAGCTGGAGCTGAGGAGAGAGAGGGAGGAGCTGTTCCTGTTGCACTGAAGCTTCCAAGAGGTGGCTTTGGGGACACTCCATTATATGGAACAGCTCTCTGCTTACAGAGGAATTATCCCAGAGTTTCTGTGCCCAGGTGGGTCTCAGTAAAACAGCCAGCTCCAGAGAAAGGTGGTCACAAGGGAGAGCAGAATATTTGCATGTGATGTAGCAGCTTTGTCCCCCTTACACTCCTCTCTATCTGGCTGAAATCCACTGCTGTGGTGGGTGGGAGGAGATAGCACATCCCTCAGCTTTCCCAAGTTCTGCCTCTGCCAACTTGTACTCAGAGGACTCTCCTGCCTGATGTCTTGGTTCCCACAACCCACCCCATGTCTGCGTGGGCTCCTTTGCCAGAGACACCTCCAAAGCTGCAGAAGTGGGACTGATCTGAGCATATCCCCTCAGTATGATGTGCTGTTTGCTGTTAAACCAAGGGCCATGCTCTTTGTATCCCAGCTGGACTCTCCAAAGCACAGCTGAAGTGGAGGTCAGCCCAACCCATTTGTCCTGGCCCTTGTGTTGTGTCTGAGCACAGGATAGCATCATTGTGAGCCTGTAGGGAACTGCAGATCCCACAGGTCTTTTTTGTTCCTTATGCTCTGCCAAGCAATTATGGTCATCACACTGAGATTTATGTTGGCTTCAGTGCCTTTTTTTTTAATTATCTTTAGGGTGTTTCTTATTACCTTATTTGCACTTGGGAAATACTTCAGTTAAAGAAGACTAGTATTTTATTAACATGGTTCGTATCCAGCCTCTTTTCAGGCAGCTGCAGTAAAAAGAGATGGAATCTCATAGAAAGTGTGTGCTGGTTTAAAGGTAAACCAGCAGGAGAAACAAACCCAACACAAAAGAGAATATAAGTCAGAATTACAATTTAATAACAATATCACAATAAATACAATGGCACAAAGAAAAATTAGTTTTAACCCACAAAACCCAGCAGTAGAACCCAGCCCCCTGGGGCACAAACACAATGGGGTTTGGTGGCCCCTGTGCTGAGCCCCACGTGGTTCCCCCGAGTCCAAAGGAAAAGGAGGGGACAAACCTGTTGGTGCAGATGATGTCCCAGTCTGGTGGAGAGTGGTGGGCTCCTCCTGGCCAGGTTCTGCTCCTCCTCTGGATCCAATCAGTGGTCCCAGAAATGCCCAAACCCCAAGATTCTCTCCCCTCAGGTGCAGGTGGGAGCCCCCAGTCCCTCCCCCAGGGCAGGGAGTTCCACACTGGGGGATCTTACTCTGGGAGTCAGGGGGGATTTTGGAATTCTTGCTGGCCCCTGAGCAGAGCTGAGCCCTCAGGTGGGTGTGGAGGTGCCAAGGACTCCCCAGAGGGGAGTTCTCCCAGCTCCTCTGCCAGGCTTCTTTCCCAGACAGCTTGCATGCTGAGGGGTCAGGTGTGCTCTGGGCAGCTGCTGCCAATGGGCCCTTGTTACCAGTTCCTGGGAAATGGGATAGAGGGTTTAGAATGCACAGCTTTGGTCACACCCACACAGTGATAAACTGGTCCTGGCTGCTGAACTAGGACAAAGTGGTACAGAGCATGAAAGACTCCCAGCTGGAAAGGTTATGCCTGATAGTTCCCTCTTTATTGCAGCTTTCACAAAGGACAGCTTTGAACTAAGCAGGAACCACAGTGTAAAACACAGAAAGACTTGAGAGTGTTGCTAATCTGTGCATGTTTGGAAAGGGCTGGAAATGATGCTGTGCTTTCAAGTGCGTTGGAAGGGCTGCTCCAACCCCCTGCTCACAGCCACGCTCCAGCAGCAGTACTTGGCAGGATGGGGATCTAAAGGAGATGTGCAGAGGTTTTAGAGGTTGTGCTTTCCAGCCCTGCAGTGCCTGCAAGGCAGACAGGAGCCCAAGGAGACAGGGTCCACATCAATGTTGTCAAGGCATGAGAAGGGCACTTCTGTGGATAAGAGCTGTGAGCACTGAGCTGAGTACCAGAATGCCAGGGGGGAGGTCTGTGTCTGTTCCTGGGAGAAGAGTGGGAGAATCCTTTGTTGCTGCTCTGTCAACTCTTCAAGGTGTCTGAGAACTTACACACTGCTTTGTCTGAGGCCATGCAGTGAGTCAAGGCCAGGCTGTCATCCCCTGTGGTAGCTGGTGGGATTTTCATACAGAATAAGCTAAAATACTGTATTTGGGGTTATCAGACGACTACATAAAACGGTAAGTTGTGCCATAGTTAAAGCACCTTCTGCTGCCAAAAGACACCAACAAATCCCAGAAACTCAGATGCCTGGACTCATTCTCTGTTGCTTGGGTCACTCAGCAATTGCTTACAGTCATGAGAGGTCAGGCCCAGGAACTTCAGAAGTGGCTGAAGTCTGGTTTGCAAAGCTCTTCTAATACAGGTTCCCTGATGGTTAGTCATGGTGAGCCTGTTGGAACTCCTTTCATCTGCTGGTGGCCTGTCTGTAGAGGTACTGGAGTGGTTAGAAGCTTTGCCTGTCTGGTGAGCTTCAATCATCTGTGAAGTTTCAGAGGTTGTGGGGGCCACGTGGACAGGAATGTGACACAAACATGAAGTTTTGTTTTATCAGGAACCAAGGCTAGGAATACAAAACATAAAGTCACTACCTACAAGAGTTAAGGAGGTGGACTTTTCCTTTTTATTTTCTTTTTACTCCTAGGGTATGTTTTTTAATATTAGGATACCATTTACATTGGATCTTATTTTCCCAGCCCTTCCTGGTTTGCTCCTTTAAATCTCTCACCATTGGTTGATCCCAATGTCATTGTGAATTAACTATCCACAAGACCCCTTTCACTGTTGAGTTTACAGAGACATCCTTTTCTTCTCTAACTTTAGTCTTTACACCTTCTAACTCCTTCCTTCCCTTTACCTACCTCCTCCTCTTTTGACAGCACTTCAGCTGCTTCTGTTTCCAGTTTCATCACACCAGTGGGAGCAGGAAATTGGCAAATGCATGAAAGCTCTTCAGTGATGGCTCTTGCTACATTTGCCAGCAGCCAGCTGAAGGACTGAAGGCTGGTGAGCCAGACAGTTTAGGTTCATTGAACTTCATATTACTATGAGATCCAAACCATCCATCCCTTTCTGTGTGTTTGGTTTCTGCAAACTTCTCTCAGAGCACCTCTAGGGCTGGTTAGACAAGAGGTGTAGGGTCAGGCTTGGGAGCTAAATATGGTCAGATGTCATGGTCTTAAGTGCAGCAGAAGTCCAGAGTATGAGTTTAGGAGCAGATTGGAAGAGGACACATGGGCTTCTGTGAGCTGTGGTCTGTGGGTTGGGCACATGGCACGTGGAAGACTTATTACCTGTGTGTTATATCACAGCAGTGCTGTGGATTGCAAATTTTTTGCCTTCTGATCCCGTTGAGTGTGTGTGTTACACAGAGGCAGAACAGTGTCCAATCTTTCAGGAGCTGATAACCTGTAAAACAAGGTGCCCAGAGCAGGGTGATTGAGATACAACTGCTGAGTGTGACTGAAGGTGGTTCAAGCCATCCTGAATAGCACTGAGCAGGCACCACAGCTGAAGGGAGATGCTCTGTGGGAGCTCTTCACTTTTATTGCTTACTGTCCTAGTTCAGCAGGTGGGACCAGCTTATCACTGTGTGGGTGTGACCAAAGCTGTGCATTCTACACCCTCTATCCCATTTCCCAGGAACTGGTAACAAGGGACCATTGGCAGCAGCTGCCCAGGGCACACCTGACCCCTCAGCATGCAAGCTGGCTGGGAAAGAAGCCTGGGAGAGGAGCTGGGAGAACTCCCCTCTGGGGAGTCCTTGGCACCTCCACACCCACCTGAGGGCTCAGCTCTGCTCATGGGCCAGCAACCATTCCAAAATCCCCCCTGACTCCCAGAGTCAGATCCCCCAGTGTGGAACTCCCTGCCCTGGGGGAGGGACTGGGGGCTCCCACCTGCACCTGAGGGGAGAGAATCTTGGGGTCTGGGCATTTCTGGGACCACTGATTGGATCCAGAGGAGGAGCAGAACCTGGCCAGGAGGAGCCCACCACTCTCCACCAGACTGTGACATCATCTGCACCAACAGGTTTTTCCCTTCCTTTTCCTTTGGACTCAGGGGAACCACGTGGGGCTCAGCACAGGGGCCACCAAACCCCATTGTGTTTGTGTCCCAGGGTGCTGGGTTCTACTGCTGGGTTTTGTGGGTTAAACCCAATTTTTCTTTGTGCCATTACATTTATTGTGATATTGTTATTAAATTGTATCTCTGACTTGTGATCTCTTTCATGTTGGGTTCATTTCTCCTGCCAGTTTGCCTTTAAACCAGCACACTTACCTGTAGACTTAGAGGTGCTCCAAGGAGGAGGCTGGGTTCAGAAAGTAGCAGTGCAGAAACTGATAGCTCTCCAATTAGGAAGGCTGAATTTCACTCTTCCTATTACCAGAGATCTCTCCCCACTCTGAGGTCAGTTATGCCGATTCTGCAAACCCAAATCCTAACCTACGTACAATCTTCTTATATCAGGGTGGAATGAAAAATGGCTGCTCCAAGTCTGGCAGTAACATATTAGAAGTCCTGGTGACTGGCTCACTACTTATTGCAAGCATTATTGGTTTAAATAATTAAACTAAAAAAGGTCATAAGCTTAATTTTTCCTTCTTTCACCACTTAGAGAACCATTTGGGTCCAGCGGCAGTTGCTGAAGGGGAAATTTTCTGATGACATAGCAATAGCTGATTGCTTTTTGTGAGACAAAAGACAAACAGCCCAGCTCCTGAGATGTGGCCTCAGGGCCAGCTGTGTGCTCGTGTAGGAAGGTTGCAGTTCCTGCACAGCTCACAGGGGACACAGCACTGAACTGGTGTCTGGGACTGGCATTCCAACTCACCCCTTGACTCATGTGCTTCTGGGCAGTCCTATCAGGTGCTGCTCCTCTTTGGCTCTTCAGTGCACACTTTAATGTTGAGATATTTTTTTTAATCTTGTAGCAAACAAAACCTCAAAGTAATCCATCATTATAAAATATGATTAGCTGGCTGAGTTTAATTATGCTAATTTACCCAACAAGTCATCTAAATAACAGGAAGGTGGTAACGGCCAAAATGTGAGACAGTTCTTATTAGTTTTTCTTGATATCCAGGAGTTTTGCCTTAGAAACAGGAAAATAAACCTTTCTCCATATTCAGCAGTGAATGGAGTTGGTTTATCTGGTTCCTTGGTCCTCCATTTGGAGTAAGCCTGGGCCTTGCTGCAATCACTGGAGCTTCTTAGCAGGCAACCAAGGCCAGAGAGCAGAGCCATGGGGAGGAACCCTGGGATTGCCCAGCTCTGGGTGGTTGTGTGATGCTTCCTGTGCTTCTCTTCATGACTTTTCATCTGGCATTGATGGTTCAGCAGTGCTTTGGCTCTGCACACAGAGCTGTGTCTACCCTGTCTGGGGCATCCATTCCTCAGCCTTCACCACAGTTTCTCTGTGTGCTTGAACAACTCCCTCTGTTGGGATTCATACATTTTCAGGCTAGCAAACCAAAGACAAATTTGCAGGTGCCAGCTTCCAAGATAAAAATGGAATTTGTCTGGAGACCTTGAGCTGGTGCAGAAATAAGAAGTCTGCAGAAACTCTGCAGAGTAACATTAAAAGATCTCTTTTATAAAGTTAAAATAATTTGCATTAAGATTGTTTAGATCTAGCAATTTTTAGGAAACATGTGTTACTTAATAATTAGCTATAGCTGTGTGATATCAGACAGTTTGCATGGTGTGTATAAGTCTTAAAATTGTGCTTAACTGTGTGAAAAAGTAGTTCTGAATATAGTCCCTCTTGAAATTTAAATATTCTTGTGCAAGTTTAGTTTAAACATTGTTAATGTAAACATAGTTGCACCTTTTCCCCCTTCCCCTTTTCCCTTCTGCTCCTCTTCCCTTCTCTCCACGACTACTTAGCAACTGTAACACATGACAAAGAGGACCAAGAAATAAAATACCTCATAGTAAAACCTCATAAAATTAGATGCAGTTGAGTGATTTATTTAACAATAGTGGTTGAAGCCCCTGAAAAGCCCCTAAAAGGCTCAGAATTGAGAACTGTGTCTGTGGAGATCAGGCCTCGTGACACCCCTCAGCTTCTCTCTGCTCCCTCAGTGGGAAGTTGAGAGGACAAAGGCATCATAAAGCTGGACACTGCTAATTGCTATGTTAACGAGGACCCTGCATCACATATACATGCATTCTGTACTTGTTAATGTGAATTTTACCTACTCAGCTTGATTCCTGTGCCAGCTGAGCTTCACTCAGCCAGGATATTCAGTTGTTTTAGAAGTATTTCTAAAAATTGCTCTATTGGTGTCTGCTTTAGGCTAAGTTTATGCAAAGAACACTTTCCTAAGCCCAAAAAGAGCTATTTACAGCAGCTCAAATATCAAGCCAATGAGGTAAAAACTAAGATGTTTTGTATTTGAGGCGAATAGAAATTCCAAAACCCAGTCCCACTGGGTTTATTGACAGAAGGTTTTGCCATCCTTTTTTGAATCCATTCTGTCAAAGTGGGATGGTTTTCTGACTTTTTATCAGAAAAAAATCACAAATATAGGCAGTGGAATACAATAAGAAATCCGAATGCTGGAAAGTTTACCTTTCAATGATATTTTTGGATGACTGCTCTGGTAAAGGCCAATTATTTTGCTCTATGAGATTGAGTTAAACTGACAGAAAAGGGAGATAATTAATTCTAGTGAGGTGAAAATACCCAGTGAGTAACAGTGTGCAGACCATGCAAAGTGCATCTATGTATAGAAGCTCCTGAGCTGGACTCTTCATGCAGTCAGCCTCTTAGTGGGTTGTGCTGGTTTAAAGTGGCAGGAGAAACAAACCCAACACAAAAGAGATTAGAAGTCAGAGTTACAATTTAATAACCATATTGCACATATTGCAATGAACGCAATGGCACAAAGAGAAATTGGATTTAGCCCACAAACCCAAGAAGTACAACCCAGTCCCCTGGGGCACAAACACAATGGGGTTTGTTGGCCCCTGTGCTGAGCCCCAAGTGGTTCCCCAAGTCCAAAGGAAAAGGAAGGGAAAAACCTGTTGGTGCAGATGATGTCACAGTCTGGTGGAGAGTGGTGGGCTCCTCCTGTTGAGTGTCTGCTCCTCCTCTGGATCCGATGAGTGGTATCAGAAGTTCTCAAATCCACAAACCCCAAGATTCTCTCCCCTCAGGTGCAGGTGGGAGCCCCCAGTCCCTCCCCCAGGGCAGGGAGTTCCACACTGGGGGATCTGACTCTGGGAGTCAGGGGGGATTTTGGAATTCTTGCTGGCCCCTGAGCAGAGCTGAGCCCTCAGGTGGGTGTGGAGGTGCCAAGGAGTCCCCAGAGGGGAGTTCTCCCAGCTCCTCTGCCAGGCTTCTTTCCCAGCCAGTTTGCATGCTGAGGGGTCAGGTGTGCCCTGGGCAGCTGCTGCCAATGGTCCATTGTTACCAGTTCCTGGGAAATGGCATAGAGAGTTTAGAATGCACAGCTTTGGTCACACCCACACAGTGATAAACTGGTCCCAGCTGCTGAACTAGGACACAGGTTAAGCAGCACCTTGCTCTCTTTGGGCCATAACAATCCACTGCCCTCTGCAGAAATCCAAGGTGCGGTTCATTCATGTCTCCATCAGACATTGATGAGTCTATTTATTACCAGCAGAATGGAGCAGTAGAGCTCACACTGTGCATCCTGGACTCTGAGGAATGGCTACATGAAAACATTCTGGCACATAGATATGGATTTCAGACCTAGGAAAGGAGGATGTTTTAGAGTCCCCTCCTTTGGCCTATGGTGAAAGGCTTGTGGGGACCGCAGGGGGACAGGTGAGCTCCTGGGACCTCCTTCAAAGCCTACACAGCAGCATTCAGTGCCCTGAGTCCCAGGCTGTCTTCTTTGGAGGTCGAGCTGCCTGGGATATGTGGGCAAGACCATCATTTGGTTTATTTGAGTCACTAGAATGATGTTTTGAAGCATCCCTTGATGGGTTTGTCATCACACACAGTCTTTATTTTAGAGTCTGAGAGAGGTCAAGAGAAATATTTTTCCTTGTTTGACAGTCAGTGAGGTCACTCTTGGGGAGTACAGGAAAGCACATGATATGTGTTTATGGGAGAGTGAGGTGGCTGGGGAAGTCATCTTGGTTTTACTTGGGCAGTTTTTTGTAAGGGCTGGGTGAGCATGAGCTGAAAATGAGTCCAGCCAAGCTTGTAGGGAAGGGTGGTTTGGTTTTACTCCAGTACTTCCCATGTTCTGACAGGACAAAGTCAGGGAAGCCTTTCTGGGCTTGTACACCCTCCAAGCATCACTCCTGTCAGACCCTTCTCTGTGTCTCCTGTCAGACTCTGTGTCTCCTGCCAGGTGGCACAGCCTTTCTAAGTCATTACCCTGCTGTGCTTTGGGCCGAATCATCCCTGCTCCAGTCTCACTGAAGTCAGTGAAAAGATGAGACTCAGTTTCTGCAAATGTGTCTTCTGTCCAATCTGCCTGTATTCATTTCTTCCTCTTGCCTTGGTCCAGGAGCTCTCTCAAAAACAGGGTGGTGGAATTGGGAGTATTCTGGGACACAGGATTTGTGCAGCAGATGCCATGGAAGGCACATAATGCTGGATGGATTGTTTTCTCTACCCAGTATGTACATTAAGTACTAGGCTAAATTCTTTTGGATTAGGTGAGAGGAAAGGACACTGTTTCCAGAGGGTATTTTCTTTCCTTTCCCCTGATTTTTGTGTACTTAGTA
Organism: Sakesphorus luctuosus; assembly: GCA_013396695.1. NCBI lineage: Eukaryota > Metazoa > Chordata > Aves > Passeriformes > Thamnophilidae > Sakesphorus > Sakesphorus luctuosus. The sequence continues at coordinate 80,513 of VWZD01004827.1, forward strand.
TTTTGCTCTGAACTGGAATCCGGTTTGGCACATTTGATCTTTCCATTCATTCCAGATATTAAGGTTTGAAGTAGCATCCCCCAAAAAGCACAGGTTCCTTCAGGACGGCTCTGAGCAGTCAGCACAGCACTTTGGCACAGCTCTGCTTGCCAGCATGCTACATGTTATTTATAGCTCCTCTTATCTTTCCCAAGTCCTGGCTGGAGAAGAAGCACAGCAGGCTGGGATCTGGAGACAGACCTCACACAAGCCCTGGTGTTCCCTCACATGTGCTGTGTCCTGTAATAGAAACAATGTCTTTCACAACATTCTCAGACATTCCTAAAACCATCTGGAACACTCAGGCCTTACTCCCTTCTGTTAATGATGGTCTAAATGCCTTCTTTGCCAAATATTTTTTTTACATGCTGCTATATCGAGGCTCCTGAGTATTTGAATCTTGCATCAGTCTGAGAATAGCCATGGAAGTACAGCAAGATTACAGTTACACCAGCCTTAAATGTGGAGTAAGGCCAGAAAATTCCAGGCACTCTTCCCTTTGGATGTGGTGCATGAAATCTGAAAATGCAGTAGGTGAGGTGGATGTGCTATCCCTTGGGAGGTGTTTCGTGGGGAAGGGAACAGCCTTGAGCTGGATTAGAAATGAGACAAGTGGGTGCACAGCAAGAGAGAGCAGTGAAGCTGGAAGAGGAGGAAGTTGGGGCTGAAGGCAGAGAAGTTGGAATTCTGCCTGGGAGGGTGTGCAGAGGTGCTGCTGAGAAAGAGCTGTGAGCAGAAGGCATCCTGAGTGCAGGAGCAGAGACCAGCCTCTATCTCCTGTGAAAAGAGGAAGGTGGAGGCAGGGAGGCAGCTGTGGGATGACAGGTGGGCCAGAGAATTGAGAAAGATGGGGTTGAGCTCAAATGAGGGGAAAAAGGACATCTGCAAGCAAATGTGGTTGTTAGGATCTGGGAATAAAATGACTGAAAACAGTGTTGTGACTTTAGAGAGTGGGATTATCCCACAGATATGACTTAGAAGCTGCATAGGTGGAAAACCATTTCATTTTACCTCAAAGAATCACCTGTCTAAGAGGAATAAACAAAAGAGAAGATGGGAGAGATGGGTCCTGGCAGGCAGACACCCTGTGACACTTGGAAGAGGAACATATGGACAGAGCAGGGTCAAGGCACTCTTGGGTTTACTTTGTTAGGATATTTAGCTCTCCTTTTCTCTGCTTTTACAGGCAGTTCTGACCTGGCTGAGTTTGTTACCAGGGACTCCAGCTGAGACCTGATGTGTGCACTGCACATCATCCTGCACCAGCTGCAGGGTCAGGAATGACTCTGCCCTCTCCCCTTCAGTTCAGCTGGGGCTGGAAGCTCTGTGAAAGCAACATCTTTGCCCCTGGAGAGGATGGAAGGTGCAGTTTGGATCATGCTTCACTGCCTGCTCTCAGCTGGGGCTCAGCCTGACTCAGTTCACAGCTGCAGGGTGAGTGTACAAACAACTACTCCTGTGTGAAAGAGCCCAGAAACATAAAAAGTTAGAGGAAAAGCTGTTGTGTCCAAAGGCATGGATCAAAACCCCCAGATAGCGTCATCCACCTCTGCTCTTTACCTACACTCTCAAATGCACACACATGTGCACATGCCCTGTACGAATCAGTGGAACAAAAATCAATATGTTGCTCCCATTAGGAAGATAATGATGGGTTATACCTTTGGTGCTGAGATCAGCTCTCTAGTGTGTAGTGAGCAGAGCTGTTCCTAATGCTTTAGAGCAGTAAAAAATTATTAATATTTAAATACATATGCCTTTCCTGTTCCACTTTTCCTAAAGGCACGCTGTTGTAGGTCATGCTATCCCAGAGACAGGTAACAAAATGGATACACTAAGGGATTTCTTTCTGATTTGTTTGTTTTGGTTTGGTTTTTTTTAAATTCAGCTTCTTTTACTCTTGCTTAGCCCAGCATTGCTGGTAGGACTTTCATGCTGTCCTTGTAAAAATTCTGAGATGGAAGAACTGACATCAGGAAAAAAGACTGTTCTCAGGTGATGCCATAGCTCTGACTTTTGCCTGTTTGCCAGAGCTTCCCCCTGTCTGTATTGGAAAGTTCACTTCTGCATAACAAAATCAGAATCAAAGCAAAGGGGTTTGGAAAGTGTGTTCTTACACTTTGAGGCTCCTGGATTCCTCTAATAATAGAATTCTTTAAGAAGTCACTGCTGCTTTCAGGATGTTTAGGGCTGGCAGACGTTGAATGGGAAGTCAGTGAGTAATGGGAATAGGGACATTTACTCACTTTACCAATGCATTTAGGGAGTAGACAGTGGAAAGTGTTGCAGAAGTGGAAGGTGTCTGGTCCCTGCAGGGATGTGAGCACCAGGCTGTAGGTTAAGCAGTGCAGCCCATTTATAACCATTGCTACAAAACAGTTCCCAAAAAGTTCTCTCATGGATGACAGGAACTGTTTGCACATAGGGATATGTAGCAGTGCTCTTATAATGGATGGGACTGTCTGTATTACACAGATCTCACTACCCTTCATAAACACAAAAACAAGTGAAGAAACTCAAGTGACTCACCCCAAGCTCTCTGCAATGTGCAAACTCCAACAGTGAATTCATACATGAAGGGTCAATAACAAGTCCTTAGGAGAAAGCACGTTAGTTTGGGGAGCTGCGGGATGAAAGAGCAGAGAGGGGGGTTAAGGAACTGGTAGAGTTTCTGTGCCAGCTCTAAAGGCAGCTGTCCTGGTTCAGCAACCGGGACCACTCTGTGTGTGTGACCAAGCTGTGCATTCTACACCCTCTGTGTCATTTCTCACATGGTGTGCTGGAGCTTCCCTGCTCATGTCTCTAACACAGGCACTGCCCCTCAGTGCTGAGCAGCACAGGAACAGAGAATGGAATCAGCCTGGGACCTGGACAAAACTAGGAAGAATTGCTTGAGACCATCAAATACTTTTTCACTTATGTGGGAACAAATCCATTTTCTAGGATATTGTCTTAGGTTGAACTGGCAAAATGCCAACTGTCCAATACAGAATCAGTCTCCCTCCCCTTCCCAGCTGAGAAAAAGGAGGAAGGAAAGAAACCTCAAAACTAGATTCAAACTCAAACTAACTATATATATTTTTTTACAGAAAAGAGAAAATTAAAAGCAAACTGCAATATAACACACACTTACACAGGTTAGAGATAACAATTTTCTACCTCCCACTGAAAACAGATTCCATCACTCTAGAGCTATAAGCATCCCAAAAGACACCCAGCAAGAAACAGAAAGTATAACAACAAAATGTTTCTACTTCTCTGAAACTCAAACAAAATGCAAGTAGAGGCAGGAATAGTAGGGCCCAGACAGCAGGGCAGCAGCTGCTTGTCCTGCCTCTACTTCGGCCATGATGGAACTGAGTGAACTCCTCCCACTCCTGTATTCATATCTCAGGTTTGCATCATCTGGTATGAAATATTTCTTTGGTTACTAAAGTCAGGTGATACCTGTCTCTCCTAATCTGCATAGATTCTCTGAGCCTAATTTGAGGCCTAGCTAAAACTACCACAGATATGAAGTTAATTCTCTAAGTGAGTGTCTTAGCTTTGTCCTTTTCAATAACTTCATTTGAAAGTCAGTGGCTATATTAAATAAACTCCTATCAAAGGGTTTTGGAATATCTCCTTCCTAGCACATCCCCAGGGAAAATTATTTGAGAGAAATAGAGAGGAGACTTGGCAGCACTAAATCACCATTAGCTACCAACTGTATTTGTGGATGGTCAATATTATGCCAGAAATAATGCAGGATGACTTAATTACCTGCTCCATGCTGCTGCCCTGCTTCCCCTTCTGCTCAGCCCACTTAAAAGCATGTCAAAGCAGAGGAGAGGAAGATTCTGTCCAGCACATTTATGTTTGGTTTTGGGGGTATTTTGCCTTTGAATGCTTTACCTTATGAAGTGGGACTTGATTTTGCCTCTTGGGTCTGGTGCAAACCACAGGCATTGCCTTTCCATGAGACGGGTTTGTTCTTCCCACCGGGGTTTGCAGACGGTGCCTTTAGCAGTGACAGCAGAGGATGATGGTGAGCCAGAGTTACTGCTTATCCATGGGGACCTCACCTGAACTGTGCACTGCTCCTGCACTGCTTCTTGGCTGCAGAAAGACATGGTTTAGTAGTCAGTGGAAATAAGAGCAGGATGAAATCATCACTGTGACATGGCACTGGGCACAGTTCATTTTCGGGGCTCAGTCAGTCAGTTCAGTCAACTGACTCTCAGGGCTGACATGCACTTGGCACTGCCTTGACTTGACAGGGATAAACAGCGGTGACCCTTGGCACTGCTTCCCCTCATGCCAGGCAGCTCAATGGGCCACAAATCAGCCCCAGACAGCTGTAATCTCAGCCTGGAATAGCAGTGCAAGTCAAGAAGGAATGTGGTTTGCCCTGAAATGGGAGGCTGAGGAGGGCAGTGCTTGGCAGTGGGTTAGTGCTGGTCAATGGGGACTGTGCCCATGGGCAGAGCAGGCATAGGGAAGGGAAACCTCTCAGTAGTGGCACTTCATCCACTGCCATTGCATGTCAATTTATCTCAGAGGTCAGGGAGTTCAGTGGGAAAATAAGAGATTTCTTGCATATGGACTTCCATTGTGTTTCTTAATTGAGAATAAAACATGCTTCTTCCCTTCTTTAGAGAAGAGGGAACTGTCTCCAGTTGGCTGCAGTGCAGGAACATTTAACCCCTGTGATCTCCTACAGGAGCGCTCCTCCTGGTAGCCAGAGCTGTGCTCATGGAGCTGTTGCTCACAGGATTAAAATGAGTGTTTTACTGTTTGTAATTCTGCCCATAAATATGAAAGAGCTGTCTTCTTCAGTCATTGTATTTGTACTATAGTGACTCTCTTAATTTTCCTTTTTCTCAGATATGAGAAGAGCAGACCCCCCTGATTTTTACAGGTGTGGTAAGAAGCAGTGAGAAAGGCAGTAATGTTCCCTTCTGCGTTATTGGTCCTCATACTGGCCATTTGCCCAGCTTTTCAGGCAACTGTTTATTATTCTGTTGTTTATTATTCTGATTCAGTTGCAGTTCCTTTGTATATACCACGAAGTGAGTTCCTTGCGACATGCAGAACAGAGAAAATAAGGTAATTTCAGTTAATTCAGCAATTCCCTGTTCCTGGTAACTTTATCATTCACAATTAAATGGCTTTAGCTTTTACACTTTTTCTTTATACTGTGAAGTTTTTTTAAACAGTAATGTATATAGAAAATAAATAGACATGTAAAAACTTAAAGGTTACTGAGGCTAGAAAGATGTGTGATTGATTAACAGTGGTGAACTTTTACAGGAGCAAACACAAGTTTTCCACGTATATTCAGAGGGCATTGGTTATCTGACCAATAAAAAAGCCTTTTGATTCTGAAATCACTTAGGGTATTTAGTTTAATCCACTCATGAGCAGCTGAAGGGAGATTGTGCAGTGAGTTGTGGCCTCTCAGTTCTGCCTGAGTAGAGGCTCAGCCCTGGAGTCAGAACAGTGGCTCAGGTCTGCACCAGAGTTTGGGCTGTCTGCCTGCACCTCAGCAGCCTTCAGCTCCCCCTGACCTTGACTGTGGCTTTTCTATTTAGGATATAGATACATTATCAGTCAGATTCCCTTTGATGAAGTGCTCTTGCTATGCAGTGGAAATCTCTGCCTCTGAAATAATATTTCACTAAATCTGCCTGAGGAGACTCTCTCACACTTCTAATTTAGGAGACATTTGAGACAAGCAGAGTCTCTCTTTTTTTCAGTGTCAATGATTTTCTATTGGAGCTGAACTTCCAGTGCAATCAGAGAAATATTTTAAGGTGCTTTGCAGTGTTGTCTCCTCCTTAGGGTGTATTAACGTTGCTGGAGTAACTACTCTCCAAACAAGGTTTGCAGCCAGAGCTCTGAACTGCTCCAGCCCCTGCTGTGAGGATCAGAGGACCAAGAAGCCCCTCAGCTTCAGGGTATGAGGGAGACTGGTGATGTTTACTTTCCCCCCTGTGGAATTTAGAGTTACTGCTACCCAAGCAAGTCCTAAAGGGGTGGTGACAAAGATGACATTTTCAGCCATGGTGGAGAGATGTGCTGTGCTGCTTTGGTCAGAGACTGTCCCAGGGGAAGGACTTGCTAAGGAGCAGTGAAACGAGAAGCAAACACAGGGTGCCCTTTCCATTCTCCAAACTGGGTCAGTCCTCATTAGGCAACATTTTCATATGTCACAGAACAGATAAACCCCAGAGTGCAATACTGGTTTTTTCTGAATATAAATGGACCCATGTTAGTTTTGTGGATGTGAGAACCTACTTTGTGCTGTACTCTTATTTTAGCACTAATGTTTGCCCAGCTCCTCCAAAACACTGGATGTTAACTCCTTGGAGAAGTTCTCCCAGCTCCTCTGCCAGGCTTCTTTCCCAGCCAGCTCCCAGCCTGAGGGGTCAGGTGTGCCCTGGGCAGCTGCTGCCAATGGTCCATTGTTACCAGTTCCTGGGAAACGGGATAGAGGGTGTAGAATGCACAGCTTTGGTCACGCCCACACAGTGATAAACTGGTCCCACTTGCTGAAATAGGACAATAGTAAATACATCTGGATTGGCTACTGACATTAAAATATCAGTCCATAGTGAACACCTCCTGTCAGTGTATTGTCAGTCCATAGGGGTTTGACAGCCTGAGTTACAGTGCTGCGATTTGTGCCAGCTTTTCTCCTGGGGCTGTGGTGGAGAGATGAGTGTGTTCCAGCCATGAATTATTGTTCTGTCATTCATTCCTGTTAAAGGTTCAAACACAGGAAGGTAGTGTGGAAGGAGTCCCTCAGAGAATTTTTCTCACCTTACCAACACAAAGATTTGGGCTTGGAGTGCCAGGACTGAGGACAAAAGATGGCTGATGTCTTTCAGATTCCAGCTGAATAGTGGGATGGAGGTGAGAAAGCAGAACCCCAGCACCTGGGGGTGGGGAGAGGTTTTTACCCTGTGTGCTGGCTTGACTTTTGTGGGTTTTTTTCTTTGGGCAGCTGCAGAAAAGGAGCCACTGCTTGCTGGTGAGAGCTCTTTTTCTGGCTCTGCTCTTTGATTTTCCTCCTCCATCTCTGGGCATCCTGAGCTTCAGAGAGAGAGAGAGGAGAGTCACAGCTGCTTCAAGACACACTGCAGACTTTCTGGTTTTTTCTTCCTGGGGGCCGACTTGGACTGCAAGGAGATTACTGGGAATTATCACCACCCTTCCACTCTGAGCATTTCCTTCTTCATTTGTAACAAAGGACAAGGAGAGAGAGAAAGAGCCCATGTGAGTGTTCACTCCTTGTCTCTGCCTCACTGGGAAAAGACTGAGGATTCACTTTGCAGCCAGCCAAGGTGTGACACTGACACTGTCCATAAATGTAACCACTCCAGGAGGAACCTACCATGTGGGGGTTGTCCTCTTTTGTTTTTACTTCTGGTTCTGAAGGAGTAGTTTGCTCTGGTCTGTTTACAGTTATATCTGTGTCTACATATATATGTATATATATAGTAGTTAAGAACAGTTATCCTTCTTATATCCATTTTCTAATTAAAGTTTCTTTTTCTTAAATTTAATAAGGAGTGACGTGATTATTGTGGAGGAATCTTTTCCTCTGTTTTTTGGTAAACATTTTGGTTTTCTCCTCAAACTATGACAATTCCTTTCAATGTCCTTCTGCAACAGTTTCCATTGTTGTATTTACCAAGCCACTGTGTCTCAGAACAGCCACCTGCAATCAGCACTCCATGAAGCAGAAAGGAGTCTTCTCCCAGCAAACATCTGAGCACAGGAAGGAGTGTTCCCCTCTGCACTGTGTGTCAGTGCCCCAGCTGAGAATGCAGTGCCATTGTGCCAGGCCTGGGCTCACACAGGGACAAAGTGGCACCTCTTTGTCACAGTCTGCGATGCTGCCCCAGGATTTGCCTCCTGCCATATTCTCAGGCAGAAAGGGGCACAGAAGCCCAGGCAGGTCCCTGTTGATGAATTTGCTGCTGTTGTTACTGCATTTGCTTTGTCAAGCACCAGCAGGTTCCTTGATCCTGTGCCAGAGGGAGGTGAATGTTTCCTGTTGTCTTGAGTTTAAAATCTTAGTGCCACCTCTGTGGGCTGTACAGACTTTTCTGGTGCTTTCACTTGGTTTTTGTAGTGGCACTGACAGCAAATCCCACTGCAGCATCTGACCCTTGCTAAGCCACTGGATACTAAAGCCTTGGAATATTCGGAGGAAAAGGTAACTCATGGGCATGGTATTACCTTGCTTTTTCACTTAGGGCTGATCTGAAAGCAGTTTCTTGTGAGGTATCTGATTGATTTGAAGGAAGAGAGAGTAATGCTGGATTTGAGTAAAGAGGTGAGACCTGGTGCATGGAGTGTAGAAGAAAGAGAATGGTAAGAGGCCAACCTTGGAAGAAAGCTGGAGAGGAAAAGGTGGTCAGAGAAGGTGCTCAGAGGAAAGGCTTTTGCATGAGAAAGGGGGGTCATAAGTAATATATGACCTATAGCCTGGCTCAAAAAAAGTTAAGCATGTGTGCTGTTTTAAAGGTAAACCAGCAGGAGAAATGAACCCAACACAAAAGAGATTAGAAGTCAGAGCTACAATTTAATAAAAATATTACAATAAATGTAATGNACTTGGACTGCAAGGAGATTACTGGGAATTATCACCACCCTTCCACTCTGAGCATTTCCTTCTTCATTTGTAACAAAGGACAAGGAGAGAGAGAAAGAGCCCATGTGAGTGTTCACTCCTTGTCTCTGCCTCACTGGGAAAAGACTGAGGATTCACTTTGCAGCCAGCCAAGGTGTGACACTGACACTGTCCATAAATGTAACTGCTCCAGGAGGAACCTACCATATGGGGGTTGTCCTCTTTTGTTTTTACTTCTGGTTCTGAAGGAGTAGTTTGCTCTGGTCTGTTTACAGTTATATCTGTGTCTACATATATATGTATATATATAGTAGTTAAGAACAGTTATCCTTCTTATATCCATTTTCTAATTAAAGTTTCTTTTTCTTAAATTTAATAAGGAGTGACGTGATTATTGTGGAGGAATCTTTTCCTCTGTTTTTTGGTAAACATTTTGGTTTTCTCCTCAAACTATGACAATTCCTTTCAATGTCCTTCTGCAACAGTTTCCATTGTTGTATTTACCAAGCCACTGTGTCTCAGAACAGCCACCTGCAATCAGCACTCCATGAAGCAGAAAGGAGTCTTCTCCCAGCAAACATCTGAGCACAGGAAGGAGTGTTCCCCTCTGCACTGTGTGTCAGTGCCCCAGCTGAGAATGCAGTGCCATTGTGCCAGGCCTGGGCTCACACAGGGACAAAGTGGCACCTCTTTGTCACAGTCTGCGATGCTGCCCCAGGATTTGCCTCCTGCCATATTCTCAGGCAGAAAGGGGCACAGAAGCCCAGGCAGGTCCCTGTTGATGAATTTGCTGCTGTTGTTACTGCATTTGCTTTGTCAAGCACCAGCAGGTTCCTTGATCCTGTGCCAGAGGGAGGTGAATGTTTCCTGTTGTCTTGAGTTTAAAATCTTAGTGCCACCTCTGTGGGCTGTACAGACTTTTCTGGTGCTTTCACTTGGTTTTTGTAGTGGCACTGACAGCAAATCCCACTGCAGCATCTGACCCTTGCTAAGCCACTGGATACTAAAGCCTTGGAATATTCGGAGGAAAAGGTAACTCATGGGCATGGTATTACCTTGCTTTTTCACTTAGGGCTGATCTGAAAGCAGTTTCTTGTGAGGTATCTGATTGATTTGAAGGAAGAGAGAGTAATGCTGGATTTGAGTAAAGAGGTGAGACCTGGTGCATGGAGTGTAGAAGAAAGAGAATGGTAAGAGGCCAACCTTGGAAGAAAGCTGGAGAGGAAAAGGTGGTCAGAGAAGGTGCTCAGAGGAAAGGCTTTTGCATGAGAAAGGGGGGTCATAAGTAATATATGACCTATAGCCTGGCTCAAAAAAAGTTAAGCATGTGTGCTGTTTTAAAGGTAAACCAGCAGGAGAAATGAACCCAACACAAAAGAGATTAGAAGTCAGAGCTACAATTTAATAAAAATATTACAATAAATGTAATGGTACAAAGAGAAATTGGGTTTAGCCCACAAACCCCAGCAGTGTAACCCAGCCCCCTGGGGCACAAACTCAGTGGGGTTTGTTGGCCCCTGTGCTGAGCCTCACGTGGTTCCTCTGAGTCCAAAGTGAAAGGAGATGAAAAACCTGTTGGTGCAGATGATGGCACAGTCTGGTGGAGAGTGGTGGGCTCCTCCTGTCCAGGTTCTGCTCCTCCTCTGGATCCATTGAGTGTTACCAGAAGTCCTCAAATCCCCAAACCCCCAGATTCTCTCCCCTCAGGTGCAGGTGGGAGCCCCCAGTCCCTCCCCCAGGGCAAGGAGTTCCATACTGGGGGATCTGACTCTGGGAGTCAGGGGGGATTTTGGAATGGTTGCTGGCCCCTGAGCAGAGCTGAGCCCTCAGGTGGGTGTGGAGGTGCCAAGGACTCCCCAGAGGGGAGTTCTCCCAGCTCCTCTGCCAGGCTTCTTTCCCAGCCAGTTTGCATGCTGAGGGGTCAGGTGTGCCCTGGGCAGCTGCTGCCAATGGTCCATTGTTACCAGTTCCTGGGAAATGGGATAGAGGGTGTAGAATGCACAGCTTTGGTCACACCCACACAGGGATAAACTGGTCCCACCTGCTGAACTAGGACAACATGGCAAATTAGAATTGTTGAAGGAGGGAGCTGGGCCTTTATGCTTCTTTGTGCCTTTGAAAATTCTCTTGCTTCGTGACTGTTGGGTCTTTTTCAGAAAGAATCAATCTGTTCCCACCCAAATGCCCATGTGTGGCTGTGGTGCCAGGGCAGCCACAGCTTGCCCGGCCTTCCTTGTGCCTCCCAAAGACAAGCTCTGCAGCAGCAGCAGCTCTCTTGCACAAGGCTGTGCCTACAATGTGCTTCTCTTTGGCTCTGAGCCATTCCCACCAACACTGTAAATAGTGCACCAGGACTGTCCACCCTCATCACAGCAGACACAGCAGAAAGAGGTTGGAGGAAATCAGAAACTTGCAGGTTTTTCGCTGCTTCTGAGACTCACATGAATGAGTCTTTCTTTTCTTTGTGGGGTGTCATGTTCACCAGGACTTGTGAATATGGGGAATGGAGCTGATTATGTTTCAGCCTTCTTAGGAAAGGTTTAATCTGGTTTCACTCACCTACTGTTAGTGTTGATTTCTGTAAGGGGAAAACAGGGAGAGCAAAGAATGGTGTTCAATCAACTGTAAGGATCTTTACTGGGCTTTTAAGAGCTTGGGAAGAGATTTTCTGCAGTGTAATTCAACTGAATTTTACACAATATTTACTTCTTTGTGATTCCAGGACTTGGAAATCACATCCCAGGGTCCTGCTCCAGTACATATTGATTTACAGTTATTCCAGGGAGGACAGTTTATACCTACAGAAAGCTTATCTACATTAACTTAATTTAAAAAAATAAAAACAAAACCGACCAACCAAAAGCCCATAACAACAACAAAAAATCCAGACCTTTTTTCTTTTTGTGTTGGTTGCAAACTTTTAACTTCATGAATGTAGAGCTCTGTTCCTTCACATTGGGATTTTTGGACCCCTTTCAAAAGTTCTGTCACATGGTTTACTTCCTTCACTTGAACCTGGAGCTCATACTGTCAGGCATCATATTTGTTTTGGCAACACCAAAAATTCACCTGTTAGTATTCCCAGGGAAGTTCTCATTTGCTCTGTAACTGCGAGTTTCTTAGAGGGAACCTTCATACAGGTGCTGTGAGAAACTGAAAATCACTGAGGAAAACCTACACATATGTATGCATAGATATGTATGTGTTTGTGTGTAAAACAACTGGGGAAACTGAGCTATGTAAAAGATTCTCCAGGGCAATATTCCATGTAGTTGGTACTTCCTGGTATATTTGCAGGCTGCAAACAGAATTCTGCTGAAAAATACAGAGAAGCATCTGTTGATTTTGAGGAGCTGATACCTATGAAATAAGATGAATGTTCTAGAAAAACAAGTTTGCTAAAAATATTTTCCATCTGTAGCCAGCTGATGTCCACAGTAAATATCATTCGTAGTACCTGAGTGAATAGATCTGGTTAATTGGCTATTAGGCCTCTGGGAATTTAGAACTAGTATATTTTTGCCTGTCTTACCTGTATTTTAGACTGAGTTTAGGAGAGGAAAATAAGCTTTCTAGATTTTTTGATTCCTATTTGATTTTAAAGTATAATGACTTATAAAATCAAATGACAAGAAAACCCAAACATTTTGATGCACCTGCAGAAGCAGCTGCAGTTGTGCAGGTCTCAGCTCAGCAGCTCAGTATAACTGTGTGTTCGGGCAGCAGACACCCTCACCTGAGTGGTCAGTCAGCTCAGAACTTCTGTTATAAACACACATTGCTTGAGCATTTGTTCTGCTTGTAGCTCTAGCTCTTCTAAAGAAGGTATAGTATTCCAAGCCCTCAATGTATGAAATTCCTCAAGTTAAATTTTATACGCTACCAGTTTCAAAAAATTCAGAAAATGTAAAACTTTGTATTATTGGGTAATATTCTTGCTAATTTTTATAGTATCCTTCATTTGAATGCTCTGTGTGAGAAATAACATAAACCAGGGTGGAGTATACAATTACACATGAAAAACTCAAGGATGGGGGCCCTGCTGTGACACCACAGGGTCTGTGGGGCTGAGGATGAGCAGAAGTTCTGGATCCTGACTGAGTGTAATCCTTGTTGTGCAGTGACCTCTACAGCTGGAGGGGAGCAGAGGCTGCTCTGGAGCTGCTCTGTGAGTGGCACCTGCAAGTGTTGCCCACGTGTCAGGAGCAATCTGCCTGACTGCTGCAGAGGGCCAGGGGCTGCCACAGACAGTCAAACTTGTACCAACCTGTCCCCCTTCTGTTACAAATGACAATCATGAAACAGCTTCCATGTGCTAAAATACCACAGACACATTCCTGAGGAAAACTGGCAAAGGAAACCTGAAAATGTGCAATGATGTGCCACATGGAGTTCCAGGCACAGTTATTCCAGAAGTTCAGCTGTGGGTTGTTGTGCTGGTTTAAAGGTAAAGTGGCAGGAAAAATGAACCCAACACAAAAGAGATTAGAAGTCAGAGTTACAATTTAATAAAAAGATTACAATAAATTCAAGAGAAATTAGTTTTAACGCACAAACCCCAGCAGTATAACCCAGCTCCCTGGGACACAAACACAGTGGGGTTTGGTGGCCCCTGTGCTGAGCCCCACGTGGTTCCCCCGAGTCCAAAGGAAAAGGAAGGGGAAAACCTGTTGGTGCAGATGATGTCACAGTCTGGTGGAGAGTGGTGGGCTCCTCCTGTCCACGTTCTGCTCCTCCTCTGGATCCAATGAGTGGTTCCCCAAGTCCCCAAACCTCAAGATTGTCTCCCCTCAGGTGCAGGTGGGAGCCTCCTGTCCCTCCCCCAGGGCAGGGAGTTCCACACTGGGGGATCTGACTCTGGGAGTCAGGGGGGATTTTGGAATGGTTGCTGGCCCCTGAGCAGAGCTGAGCCCTCAGGTGGGTGTGGAGGTGCCAAGGACTCCCCAGAGGGGAGTTCTCCCAGCTCCTCTCCCAGGCTTCTTTCCCAGCCAGCTTGCATGCTGAGGAGTCAGGTGTGCCCTGGGCAGCTGCTGCCAATGGTCCATTGTTACCAGTTCCTGGGAAATGGGATAGAGGGTTTAGAATGCACAGCTTTGGTCACACCCACACAGGGATAAAATGGTTCCAGCTGCTGAACTGGGACAGTTGTTTTACTTGAAATGATATCTACTAATTGTTCAGTTTTTACTGTTATGACTTCTTTTATTTCCTGTGCAAAGATTCTAGATCATTTCTTCTGGTGGGGACTGGTGCTGCTTATCAGCTGAGATTTGTCCAACAGAAAATTCTCCTGCCCAGAGGTGATTGTTATTATATAGGCAATGACAGTATTAGCAATGGATTAAAATCAGAGCTCTGTTGCACTGAGTGCTGCTGTGTGCTCTGGGACATCATCCCTGCTCCAAGCAATTTGTGTCCCACAGGGGTCATCTGCAGATGGTCAAGGCATGAGTATTTTTCTCTTTCTGTAAAATGGGCAGGGAGCAGTTTGGCCAGATCATGAAGTCTAGGACAAATAAAGTTTTTAACTGAACTGCTGAATTGCATCAGAGTTGGTGATCTCAGCATTGTTCTCTCCCTCAAACATCAGGTTTGAAATTCTCCATAATTACAATCCAGTGAAGACAATCAAGATCTCCAAAGATTTTAGCAGAATTTCCAGCATATCTGAGAGAGGTGTAATTGTGTTATGCTTGTGGAATAAGCCTCTCTGTTCCAGGCTGGCATGGTCATGTAGGGCTACAGGAATGAGAGTTTAAGGAGTGTTCCAAGCAATCCCTGCACTAACAGCCTCACTTTCCTGCTCCACCCCTTCAAGCTGTCCTATCTTCTTGGCCCACACACAAGCCACCCTGTCAGCAGGTTTGGTGATGTTTGGTCACAGATATGTCCACTCAAGTTGGTGTGTTGACTAAACCCCGATTTTTGCCTCCTCCTGCCTTGGTACCTCACCCATTTTGCTGGTGCTGGTGGTGCTTCGGTGCCTTCCCACATCTCTGCACACACAGAAGGGCAGGCAAGGGTTAGGGTTGGCTCTGCCACAGCTCAGATCCAGCAGGGCCTGGCACTGCAGCCATCCTGGAGGGCACACAGCACTGCTGGGGCTGCTCCCACCTGGCTCAGGCTGTGGCTCAGGCACTTGTGTCTGTCAGACAACATTAGCTGTGAGCAGCTGCTTCCTAATATCTTTCAAATCCCTTTGGAACAAAGCCTGGAAGTTGAGTAACAGGGAGACAAATGGCTCTTAGAATGGCACTTCTGCTGCTTTGTGCTTGTCTCTGAATGACTCAAACCCAATCTCGAAATGCTGCCAGTCAGGACTGGCAGAGAGGAAAGAAAACTGCTCCTTCCAGGAGACATTTATCCAGCAGGGAAAAATGGGGTACCAATTATGCAGGTAAACCCTCGAGAGTGTGGCATGGGCTGTCCTCTGGGTGGTGACAATCAATGGGCACACAGAATGCTGTGTGGACCCTGCCAAGAGACTCCAGACTGCTGGGTTCCTTCTTGTAAGTCCACTGATACACACAGATTTGCAGGATGATAAGAAGTGAGCCTGGTTCATGTCTTTCCAAACCCACAACAATTACTGTTTCAATATAAACACCAAATTTTTTTTTTACTTCCACCAAAATCTGCTTAAAAACATGCAAAAACCAAAAGAAGTAGCAACTAGTGGAAATCAAAGGGGTTACCTGGTGTGTAACCCCACACAGGCTCCAAGTGTGCTCAGCACCTCTCAGTTTCACACCCCAAGTTTTCATTCCCTAGAATGAAACAGGCATATTTTTCACAGAGCAAATATAGCAAGTAAGCAAGAAGAGGGTCTGGTGAAGCAAAAGGTTGATATAGTCAAGGGCTCAATTATGCATCAGTGGATTCAATTTACAGAGCAGAGAGCATCAGATTTGGACCGAGTCAGTCTCCCACACGGAGCACTAAAGCACACGCTGACAGAATGAATTAAGCAGAGCGCTAGCCAGGAGTCACTTCTTCCAAAAGGTAATTTGATTCAGTCCTGCAGAAATTAGGCTCCAGAAGTGGAATATTTACATCATTTGCTTGAAATGACTTGGAACGTGGAGAAAAAAAAGTGCCTGTTTATTACTGTCTGGCTTGTTTTGTGGTGAAAACACTTCCTTGGCTCCAAGTCTGTCTCTCCAGCAGTGACTGAGTGAGAAGACACCTCTGTGTGTTTGGTTTGCAGAATCTCAGCAGATTGGACCATGTCAGTGACACACTTTCCCCCAGATGTGTTCTGACACCAGTTAGCAGTTTGTGTGACATCTGGATAATGCAGCTGGTATTTAGGGCTAAAGAGCATCACAAGTTCATCTTCATCTGCTTCTCTTTGTTACAGGACCAAGAAAATCCTACCTGTGAGAAAATGAGAGAGTTCATCCTTGTGCACTGCTTTAATGCAGAGTGTCAAGCACCAGAAATTATAAAAACAGTGTTGAGGGGTCAGAATGAGGCCAGTTGCATTTCTCTTCGCTTTTGTGAGGCAGTAAAAGCTTCTGTATGACTGTGCTCTGCCCACATGTGACCCCAGGAAATCAATGGGCTTTGTCCTCTGTTGTTGCAGACAACCAAATCCTGGCTTTCAAATATTCCTGTGCGGGCTTGTACCTCTGAACTGGTTAGGTTTGTTCCCATTGCAGGGTTGTCTTTCGGAACCACCTGTCAGATTTGGAGATTTTTGCTTTTCTATTGGAAAATCTTTTATAGAAGCAGAATGTACCAAGCAGCCAAAACTAAAAGATTTTTACTTCAAATGCAGAGTTGCAATCAATCTGTCTTAGCCCTTCAGTGTGACTGAGGCCTTAAAGTCCCACCTCAGATCCTGGATGATGAACCACTGGTTTGCTGCCAAAAGAAGGGACACAAAATGCATTTACCTCTGGTGTGTTCTTCTGGCAAAGCTGCCAGCAGCTGCTGTGAGCTGCCATGGAGGTGAGCTGGTGAAGGGCTCTGTGCTCTGTGGCTTTCACAAGCCTTACGGAAAAGGCTTGGAGGTGGTTTGGATCTCCTCCAAAACAGAGTGCCTCAGCTTCTGCCTCCCTCCAGAGCGAGTTAGCAGCTCCACCTGAGGTCAGTAAAGAGATGTTGCCATCAGCCCCTGTTTGTCTGTGGCCTGGGCAGTGTGCTTGGCACAGGATGAGGGCCAGGCTGCTGCAGGGAGCTGCACAGGGTGTTTTGCAGGTGTTTCTCACTCAGTTGCTGGCAGGCCCCCAGGCTACCGCAGCTCACTCCATTGACTTTTCACTTGCAATTCCAATTTTCTGTGCATTAAAGCTCAATCTATCACAGGCAGCCTCCCCACTGGCCATCAATTCTCACTGACTGGTCCGTGGACTGGGCTCCTATCCTGCAGCACTTTGACAGTTAATGGGATTACTAGAAATGCAAGAAACAACTCACAGGGTGACTTTAAAAAAAAACAAAAAAGGAAAGCAGGAGGTGATAGGCAATTTGTCAGGATTCATACAGGGAGTGAGTTCACCTCCTCTCAGTTATCCCAAATTGCCTGTGACTGGTGGCAGCCTTAGTGGACGGACTGACATTTTGATTGACAGCTCTACAGCAGAGTCTGATGGAGGTGGTATAAAGTGACAGTGGTGACAGTGATGCAGTGACAGTGCTGGCTCAGGGCTCTCAGCAGGGCACAGCCCAACTGCACAGCAAGGGTGGGCACCAGGCTGGCCTCTAGCCCAGCCCTGCCAGCACCTCCCTGCCCACGGGGCTGAGCCAAGGTGTGTGGGACAGACTCAAGGCGGCTCTGGGGGCACCACTGACTGAAGGACCTGCCTGCAGTGCTGGACAGGAGAGATGTGATGTGCCAGAGGTGCAGAGCACTGGGCATTGAGTCTGCTCTGCAAACAGCACAACACCTCACTGCAGTCCTGACACAGGGGCAGGTAGGGCAGGCAGGGCAGGGTAGGCAGGGCAGGCAGGGCAGGTGGGGCAGGGCAGGCAGGGAGGGCAGGTGA